>JAEIFJ010002477.1:0-25004 GCA_018903435.1 Leucophenga varia | reverse complement strand
GTATGGATGAAAACAGATTATCGAACAAAAACGGCGCATATTTGAACTAAATCCGATTACTGTAACACTTTTTATAAAGCATTGAGTAAATCGCAAATAAAAGCGGATGGCAGATATTTGACAACTTTATATTAATATTCAGCCAGGCTAGTGATTTACTTTTCAATTAAATTCTTATAATCTTAAATTTCTCAAACACTTTTAAAAATAAAATTCTTAATTGATATGTTTAAAATTTTTGAGAATTGAGATTATTTATTTTAAGTTTATTTTTTTGAAAAATAAATCACTAATTTTGAAAATGGAAGCCTGACTTAATGTGTATAAATTTAAGTTGTATCAGACCAATTCCCATCCATCAATCCCATCTCGAAGTTTTATCTAAGCCATTAATGATCACACATAAACTATTTAAAAATACGTGTGACGTGTATTTAAGCTTCGGTTTCAACGGAAGTTAACGTTTTTCCTTCTTCTTCTGTTTTATTTTTTTTTATTTTTACAGTTTATGGTTTAGTATTATATATCATCGATATTTTATATAATGTGTGCTACTTATGTGTATGTGTGTGTTTGCGTTTAGCTTAAAATGTTCACAAATTATTCGTGTAGAAAAGTGGCAACATATTTGAAAAGTTTTCCAATCAATGCCAGAGCTATTAATAATTTATTGGCTGCTTTAAAACGTTCTAGCTGCTCGAGAGAAACTGCCGAAAAACTGTATACAAACATAATAACACATTTCGTTTACACTATAAACCACGCTCCACACTTCACATACTTTACACAAACAAGCAAACAAGTGTGAATCAAGTGTGTGTGTGTATGTGCTTGCACTGTTTAGGTAGTTGACTCAATGATGCTTTTGTTATTGTTGTTGTTTTTTTTAATGTTAATGATAATGATGTTAGGGCATCAATCAGTAGTTTTCAAAATATATACTCAAAATATAATCGATAAAAAATAAAAAAAAAAAATAAAATAAAACAATTTTGCGCTTATTTTATAGTAAAACTTTTTGCGCTGAAGGTCAAAGCAATGAATTTTAACTTAACATAGACACGCCTTTATATACAACAACAACAATTTTGAAGTGAAAGTTTGAAGCATAATGCACCTATGTGTACGATTTTACATAAATTGGAATCTTTACATATGTACTGAAGTTACATTGCACGGTGGGCACGATAGGCAGCACAAAAATATAATACAAAACAAGATAAAAATATATTTTTAACAAAAACTAGATTTAAATAAAATCATACCAGGTCTTTCTCAAAAGTTACCCACCACCACTTTGCAATTTTTGTATGAAAATAGAAATTATTTATGAATGTTTTCACTCCAAATTGTATAAAAACACTTCCAATATCTGTTTTTAGCTTAAAATTTGACCCCATTATTGTGTCTAAGCTTTGGTTGTATCGGAATATTGACTCCCAACCAACCATTCTCTAAATTTTACCAAAGCCACTGATGATCATAAATAAACTATTCCAAGATTCGTATAGCGGGTATATGAGCTTCGGTTCCACAGAAGTTATCGTTTTTCCTAGTTTGTACTACTTAGGAAAGTGAAAATATAGACTTTTCCAAAAGTTAGTTTTCAAAAATTCGGACAATTATACTTGACTAGCTGAACCTGATGTGCATGGCTACCGCCTCATGTTGTATTGAAATTAAAACAGGTTGAACACGTCAAAAAATATTTTTGAGTCATTTTTAAAAATACTTCTAGTCTCTATGTCTACTCATTACAAAGATATGATTTTTCCGGATTCAAGGCCCCATTAAGCGGCAGGTCAACAATTTAAAAATCGTAGTAAAATTAAAAAAAAAAGATAAAAAATTGAAAATATCTATTTCGTGCTCATTACTGAGCCTCATTTCCAATATTCCAAAATACCAGAAAAATGTCAAAAAAAAAATTTGAAAATCATCTTTCATGTATAAGATTTATTAAAAAAAGTGGTCGTTTGTGTCTGAGTGGTCGAAAAAAATTGCCTATAATTCCTTCCAGGATCTCAGGGTCCAGGGCTTCTATAAAAGTACAAAAATACATATTATATAGATAGATATATAAACAGTGACTGAACCAATAATATGACGACAAAATGTTGTTCCTGTCTAAGTGCTCACCTGTAATAAAAAAAAACAAGAAAGAACGCTGAAGTCGAGTATGCTCGACTACAAGATACCCTGTACCCAATCTATATGTACCTTAAGTTAGGTTCTATTTGACTACCATACATCATTGAATTGGATTTTCATAGAAAAACTTAAAAAATCGGGTATATCTTTGATTGGGTTTATACCTAAAATTTTGTTGGGCCTACCCATATTGGTCTATTTCATTGGGACTATCATAGACATAATTTATACCAAATTCAAATTTTCTAGAATAAAAAGCAATGACGTTTTTTTGTAAAAACCCAATATTTTGGGGTAAATTTGTATGGGGGCTATACCTAAAATTTTGTTGGTCCCAACCATATTGGGATATTTTATTGGGACTATCATAGACATAATTTTTACTTAATTTGAACTTCCTAGAATAAAAAACAATGACGTTTTTATGCAAAAACCTAAAATTTTGGGGTACATTTGTATGGGGGGTACCCCTTAAAATGGGTCTAGAGAAAACCCGTTTGTAAGTGCACACTTGACGGCCTAGGAGAGTCTAAGTTTCAATTTTGAAAGCTCTACCTCTTATAGTCTCCGAAATAATCGTTTTCATACGGCAGACAGCATGACAGACGGACAGACGGACAGACGGACGGACGGACGGACGGACAGACAGACAAAGCTAGTTCGACTCCCCTTCCAATGCTGATCAAGAATATATATACTTTATAGGGTCTATCTTGCCTCCTTCTGTCTGTTACATACATTCGCACAAACTTAATATACCCTTTACCCTTTGGGTACAGGGTATAAAAATTGGTCAAAAAATCTATATTGAGTCATGTGTCCCAGGTCTAGATTCCTGAAATCACTTGAACACCTTGAAGGTCAAAAATGTTTTTAACCATCTTTCAAATGAGCCCTGTTTCAAGTCTCTGCGTTTATTCACTCCAAAGATATGGCTTTTCCGGTTTCAAGGCACCCATTAGGTCCCGGATCAAAAATTTTTCAAATCCAGTCTAATTGCTCACCTGAATAGTGATGTGTCCTGAAAAATTGTAATACATAATTTTGTTCTATCAATAAAAGTTTTCGCAGCGCACGCGATTGAAGGAAGATTTTTTTGGATTAGATTATTTAAGTTTTAGTAAGCATCCCTAAATTTTTTGAAAATATGAAACATAGCCTATGTCACTCGGGAATAGTGCAGCTTGCCTACGGTGAAAGAATTGTTTAAATCGGTTCAGTAGTTTCGGAGCCCATTCATTTCAAACAAACAAACAAAAAATCAAATCTTTCCTCTATAAAATATTAGTATACATATCAAAAGTTTTAGACGATATCTCCAAAAGTCCATCGATATGGTAAAGATAGGACTAATATTACAAAAAGCCTCCATACAAATTCGATCAAATTCATCGTTAAATTAAATCTAAGCGCCTAGTGAAACTATTAAAAGTTTTGTGTAACGGGTATTTAAGCTTCGGTTCCACCGAAGCTAACGTTTTTCCTTGTTTTTTTTTTTTTAAGAAAATTATTGTTAAGTCTATATACACATATTTGGCTAATATATATATTTGTTTCTTATATGAATTCCAATACACTTACAAACCCATGTGCCCCCTTTAAAAAACACAATCTACGCCATTTATAGTCATATAAAACTTATCGAAATTTCGTGTGAAATGTAATTAAGCTTCAATTCTAACGAAAATTAAAAGTTTTTCTATTTTATAATTTTTTTTCAGGCAAACCAACGATTTTAATGAATTTTCTATTCATATTGAAGCTTCGATTTAATTAAAATTAAAGTTTTCAAATATTTTTTTCTCTTTTTTTTTATTATTTTTATTTAAAATGTTAAACAAAAAATATTTATCTTGCAGTTACATGTGTATCTCTGCTGCATTTAAATAATTTCTAAATGTCAACAGCAACAACTGAATCTCGAGTTTAGCTTTAGTTTTTAGTATCTTTAACTTTTTTACAATTGCCTCTGGCAATAATTTTAATCAAATGCAAATTTGTCGACATAAATTGAATTAAATGTGGAAAAAGTCCTAAAATGCAATTTTCCAAAAAAAAAAAAAAAAAAAAAAATAAATAGTTTTTGTATAGCAGATATGGGACTATACATGTACATGGAATATATTTTGTCTACATAGAAATATTTTACAAAATAAAAAAAAAAAAATGGCACACAGTCGTAAAAAATTGGGCAGTTTATTCAATTAAAAATATCAGCACTAAAAACTACACCGAAAAGATAAAAAAGTAGCTTGAATATTTTCTATGTGAAATATAAAAATTTTATACGTAAAAAAAAAAATATTAAAAAGCACAACAAAAGCTGGCTTCTTTTGTCTTTATTTTTTATTTTATGTTTTTTTTTTTTTTTGTTTTCGGCTCGTATAAGTAGAATAAATACGCTTTGGGCTGTATACAGCTTTCGAAATTGTTAAAGTGCAAATATTTTTAGCAAAAAAAAAAAAAAAAATAGAAAACAAAAACGTTTTATAGCAAGAAAAACAAAAACAAAAAATACTCTTAAGCTGAACAAAAACTACAAATATTTCCGATTTGTGGTGTTGCAATTAAACTATGCCACATACACAAACACATACGCACACACACGCACAAAACCGCAAAAGTTCTACGAAACATGGTCGAAATATTTACAAAATATTTTTGAACTTGGCCAATCGAAAGAAAGACGCGGATGGAGCAAGAAGCACTATTTCAATATCAAAAACATTTTATAAGTTTGACTTTTAAAGAGAATTCATGGTGCAGCAAAATAAAAGTTCAAAGGACAAAAGGAATTAAAGCAATTCTTGCTATAAGCATGTCAACTTTTGACTGTCGGAAGTAATGGCAAAGACATTATTTCTGGTGATATCTTTTGGTGCTTTAAGGAAATTGCATAACAATCAAAATCGTTCAATTGAATTTTCGACGGAGACGAGTACAGCTACGACTACGACGTCAACGTTGCTGCAATTGATCCAAAGTCTAAAAATGCAACTGAGCACAGTGGGATGAAATTTAATTTTGGGTTGGGTAAAATTTTATTTTCTTTTTGCTTTTAATCTAACAATTTTTTTGACATGAAATGCATGTATTTTACGAATCAATTTGTTAGACTTGATAAATTTTTTCCTAGGCAGACTACTCGTTGTACTAAGTGACTGAAAAATTTGAACAAAAGTAGGACAGACGGACATGAGTTCAACTAAATTTGTTTAGCTCCAAAAATCTTGAGCATACATTGGATTGACTTTACAAACATGCCATATAAAGTTTTTAACATTTAAGAGCTCTTTATGCCCTGTATCCGAAGGATAAAAGGGTATATTGTGTTTGTGCAAATGTTTATAATAGACAAAATAAATCGTGATAGACCCTATGAAGAATATTCTTGATCAGCATTGCAAGGAGCACCGATTTAACTATGACTGACTGTCTATCTATTTGTGCGTCTGTCTGTCTGACTTTTTATATGTTATATGAAACTGCTTATCTCGACGTCTATAAAGGATAGAGCCAGTGTCACTGGTTTACTTCGAAAAAGGTTCTGGGTTCTCATGAACCTATTTTCATATATTTTGTAGCGTCGATTACCAAAAGTGAACATCAAATTTTTATTAATGTTCGTTCTCGAGATATACTCAGAGAACCTATTTTTGCGTCTATTTTCGGTTATTACTGTATATCTGATTTCCGAAGGCCCCGAGCCATTCCGGTCGATTAGTCTACTGCCTTCGATTTCAATGGATTGGGAAAGACTATTCGTCGCCCGAATTGAGATATTTTTGGAAGCTCGGAACATTATTTCGGACCATCAGTTTCGATTTTGTTTGCTTTTGTGGCGAAAGAATACTGCAAGAGCCTTTTTATAAACGTGTAGCAAGCTTTTGAACAGTTGTAGCACCCTGATTTATTGGAAAAAATAAAAGAAGCTTTTCCAACTTCTTATTATTTAATGCTGCGTTCGGGTATGGCAACAGCTCACACTGTTTTAGCTGGAGTTCCGTGGGGTAGCTTTCTGGTACCAACTTTGTACTCAGTTTATTGCAGAGTTCCCAGTTCTTGTTGCCGAGTCGATGCAATCTAAAGCGCTAGTTAAGTACGAAGCAGCTGATGGTCTTCAAGAGTAACTTCATGCGTTTGAAGATTGGGCTAAAAGATGGAATATTAAACTTAATAGAGACAAATGCATAAATGTTTGGTTTACTCTAAAGAAAAAACTCCTCCAGCATTATTTATTAACGATTTAGTAATGCAAAGAAGATACCCACTCAAAACTCATAGGTCTTGTATTAAATCAAAGATTGACTTTTAGAAAGCATATTACTGCGGTTGGGAAGGCACCTAATATCCAAAAAAAAATTTACTACTGAATGCAGTTGCCGAACTATCGATAGTCGACGCTATCGATAGTTTAAATATATCATTGGTCTACGATAGTTCTACGACATTGACCATTCACTGTATTTATATAATTTACTTGGTGGATGGGACTATCGTAAAAATATAAAAAATTTAAACTAGCGATAGCGTCGACTATCGATAGTTTGCCCCAACCGAATAGCAGAAGTAAAATTTCTCTTCAGAATTTGAGAACAGTTTATCAACAAATTGTTGCTACAACATGGAGTTACTGTATATAAATCTGGGAATTGTTGCGGATTTTAATTGTAAACGGGCTAAAACGCTTCAAAATAAAGCAAAATAACTTAGTAAAAAAATGAGGTACAGAGTATCTCATAGTCTACCAAACTCGACTCGCAGCGTTCTTTCTTGTTATTATTTTGTGAACCACTGTGCAAAGTAGCCTTTGTTTAGGTGCTGTATTGTTGTTGTTGTTGTAATAACTGTAACGTTCTTGTTGCTGCTGCTGCTGCTTCAATTGTTGTAGTTTTCAGTTCTGCTTCAGCGATTATAATCCTTAAGATTTTAATGCAACAGCAACGGCAGCAGCAGTGGAAGAAGCAGTGCTTCAGTAGCTTTAGCAAGAAAACAAGCTCAGTCTCAATCTTTTTTGAAGTCAAATACAAAATCTTTTGGTGTATTGAATGCTTTCGTTGTTTAAAGATGAAACTGCGCACAACTACCACAAACGCCAAAGAACAAAGCCAACGATAGAACGAGCGAAAGTATGCTTGCCAATTGTTACCATTTCCTAAAGTCGCTTTTTTTTTTATTTTGTGTGTAATGGAACATTTCGAGTACATTTTGAGAACGTCATATGCGCTTTTACCCTTCTTCGTTTGGCTTTTTTTTGCTTTCTATCTTTCGTTCATTCTTTATTCTTAATGTCATACCTACTTCCTACAAACGTTTGCCGGAAGTTTGCTTCGCTTGTTTGGGATTACATTTTCCTGCTTTTTTCGATATTGGCCAAAAGCAAAAATAAAATCGAAGATGGCGAAGCAGCAGCGGAAAAGTATGTTAAGGGGGGACGATGAAAACTGACTGTCGAAGTGGCAGACGGCATTGTGTTTTCTGTTATGTAAATTTATTTTCATGTTTATGCGCAGCTTATCCTAGCAAGACTATAAATACCAAAAAAAAAAATAAATAAATAAAATTATATAAAAAATAAAGTGCATGAAATTTAAGCATAAATATAAAATTTTATGTAAAAACAATACAATTCTTCAATAAGCTTCTTTGAAAAATCTATCTATAATATTAGTAGAAGGAGATAGATAATGCCATATAAATATGCCTTAAAATACTTTTTTTATATCTTTAAACTTGTAATAAGCCTCAATAAAATTTTCTCAATATTAAAAAAAAAAAAAAAGATTTTTAAATTACAATAATAAATAAATAAATAAAGTACAAACCAATAAAGAATTTATTTGCAATTTTAAAATTGCTAAAATTTAACGCTTCAAAATAAAAATAAATTTTTTTTGTTATTTATTTTTTCAATCAAAATTAAATCAAGTACAACTAATGAAAATTTATTTATTTTATAGATACATTCTTTATATGCTACAGATTTAAGAGATTTATGTCGCTTTTATGACACTACTGAATAAATAACAAAAAATACTTGTTAAAAAAATATTTTATAAATAATATGAAAAAAATTTGACACATCTCTAAATGAATAATTTTTTAATAGCTGCAAAACACACACATTCAACTCAAATTGGCAAAAATTTAATTATATTTTTATTCAATTCAAATAAAATATTTTTTTCGAAACATTTTTTATTAAATCTTCTTTTTTTTATTATAAACAAAAGCATCAATCTTGTAATGAATAATAACAAGAATAATCAAAAATATATAAAAACAAGCAAAAACGTTAACTTCGATGGAACCGAAGCTGAAATACCCGTTACACAAAACTTTTAATATTTTATATGTACACTAGGCGCTTAGATTAAATTTTACGATGAATTTCATTAAATTTGTATGGAGGCTTTTTGTAATATTAGCCCGATTTTTATCATACCGATGGAGTTAACATAATTGATTTATTTTACCAAATTTTAATTGAATTTATTCAGAAAAAAATAAATATTTTCATACAAAAATTTGAAAATGGGCGGTAGATTTGTATTGGGGCTATACCGAAAAATGGGCGTGGCTTCTTGGTTTTGAACCTGTATGACAAAAGAAATGTTTTTACCCAATTGGGAGCGAGTACATTCATAATTAATTACTATTTTTAAACAAAAAAATCTAAAAAAATCGATAAGTTTGTATGGAGGCTATACCTAAAAATGGGCGTGGCACTCTCATTCTCGAACTTAATATAGTCGTTGCCGAGAAAAGCTTAAGTTTAAAATTTCAGTTTAATATCTTTAAAACTAAGCGAAGGAATAGCATAGCAACAAACAGACGGACATACAGACAGACAGACAGACAGACATACAGACGGACATGGCTAGATCGATTCGTCTCATCGAACTGATCAAGATTATATATACTTTATGGGGTCTCCGATGCCTCCTTCAATGAGTTACAAACTTTTGGACAAACTGAATATACCCGTTTACACTATGTGTAACGGGTATAACAAGTAAAAACTTTAACATTGGTGTAATCGAAGTTTTGATACCAGTCACACGAAATTTTCTTGATATAAACGGGAAAACTTGAGGTGATATTTATTATGGACTGTACGATATCGAGCTAATCTTTATTCAACATACGAGGTGTGTTCAAAAGTATCGCATTTTTTTTTTTTTTTTTTTATTATTTATTTATTCATGTATATCTATTTTGTCCCCTTTAAAGTAATGCCCTCCCGATAAAATACACCTATGCCAACGTTTTTTCCAATCCTCGAAACATGCCAAAATATTCCCTTTCCGGTATAGCCATTAGCGCCTTCTTCGATTTAGATTTTATCTCCCTCAATCGACTCGAAACGCGTTCCTTGGAGTGGTCTCTTGAGTTTTGGGAATAGCCAGAAGTCACGCGGTGCCAAATCAAGCGAATACGGTGGTTGCGGAACGATATTGGTTGGATTTTTGGCAAAAAAGTCACGAAAAATCAGTACAGTTTTTTAAAAAAAAAATCATCATTTTTGGTACCAACCCCAGACTTGACACGTTTTAGGCCCAAAACATCCTTCAAAATTGTATTAATTGATCCTTTCGATCAGCAATGTCTCTCATAGTTTATCGACGGTGTGCAAGCACTAATTCTTTTACTTTTTGGATGTGAGCATCGTCCGTTGAGGTCGATGGTTAACCAGGGAACTCTTCGTCTTCAACACGTTCGCAACCTTCTTTCAACAATTTATACCAATCAAATGTTGTTGATTTTGGTAGAGCTCGGTCCCCATAAGCCTTCTTCAACATTTTTATTCCATTTATTCCATTCAGAAAAAAAAATTTTATACAGGTTCTTTGATCCATTTTTTTGAATAAGTAAAAATCGAAGACGATCCAAATCACGTGCAAGCAAAGCAGCTGTCAACAATTAAGTGAACATTCAAAATGGTGGAGCTTGTCGGCATAAGTGAGAGACATGAGTACCAACATAACGCCACAAAAAATCGAAATTCGAATATAAGTAACCCGCGAAAATTCAAAATTCGCCATAAATTTTGAACACACCTCGTACATAGATAAATGATGCTAATCTATAAATTACACATGGACTTCCATAACAAAAAGTTTTTACCGTATTTACACCTTAGAATGGGCGTGTCATTGTAATTTTAACGAAAAAACCACCTAAGACCGAGAAAAGCTTAAGTTACTCAATATCTTTAAAACAAAGCGAATGAATCTGCTCGAAATAGACAGTTGGAGAGACCGATGGCTAGATCGACTCGTCGAACTAATCAAGGATATACAATTTTTGTGGTCTACGGTTTCTCCAAACTTTCTGACAAATTGAATATACCCTATCACAGTTTCTATGTGCATTAATTGTATATGTTCACTAAATATTTTTTATAAAACTAGAACTCATAAAAATTCCAAATCATGGAATAATATGGTGCTATATAGTATGTCGTAGCTGTTCCAACTGTATCAAATTCAGAAATTTTGTTTGTTGAACATTAGAAAAGACCTGACTGAACTGGGTCCTTCTATTCTAGTTAACAAAAAACGTTCTCACTTAAAAAATTCCAAAATTGGGGTACATTTGTGTGGATTGTCACACCTAAAATTCTTTAGGTCTTACCGAAATTGGGACTATCATTTATATTAAATTAAGTTTGGGATATTTATATGGGGGTACCTCTTCAAATAGGAGAGAAACTCCGTTTGTTAGTGACCACTTGACGGCTCAGAAGAGTTTTATTTTTCAAGAATTGTGTCTCAAACAGCTACCATACCTGGCTATATAAATTTACAGCATTCAACTTTTTTGATCTGAAACATTCTTTTAAATGTTACATATTTCCTATTAAATTTAATATACTCTACTCTATGTGTAAATGCTCTTAAAATGTAATATGCTGCTGTGTTCATTTTATATCTTTTTTATATTTTTTTGTTACACTAAATCGACAGTTATCAAAAATTTACAAGCAACACTTTAAAATGAATAAATTTGTGAACATTTTTTTTTTTCTTTGACCCATTCAAAATCGCTACGTATAAACAGTTTTTATTTCGGGTTTAAAATGCTCTACAGTTGTGCATTCAAAATGTTGTAATTTTTTAAAACAATTAAACTGTTCTTGGTCGTCATCAGAAGAAACAGATTATTTATGAAATACTATATTATCCCAAATTTAAAAATATTGTTCTGAAATGGGCTAGACAGTGCCAGAGCAAATGTTTAACATAGACTTTCGCTTCCGAGTTTTCACAGTGTTTGGGTTTTTAGTGTTTGAGTTATAGGAGTTAAGAAGCAGCAAAGGTCAGGGAGTCAGAAAGACTTATTGACTCTCAGATCAGTTGCGTAAACGAATACTTCCACTTGGTTGTATTGTTTTGAACCGTCAGTGAAGATACGGACGGTGACTGAGTTCTCACTTTTCCACGGCTGGCTGTGCCACTCCTGTTGGGATGAGAGCATCGTATCTCTTGTTGAAGTCAATACTTGGGATGCAATAATTGGTACTTCAGTTAGGGACTCAATGATTAAAGGTTTTCCTACAGTTGAAAGACCTTCAAATTGTTACCTAGCAATACTATTGCAGAGATTGAGGCTAGCTCCTTACCTACTAGATATAAGGGCGGTAATTATTATAAATGATATTGAGAAAGAAAGGAGTTACATGTCAATTTTTTTTTATACCCGCCACACATAGTGTGAAGGGTATTATCAGTTTGTCGGAAAGTTAGTAACGCATTATAGGAGGCATCGGAGACCCCATAAAGTATATATATTATTGATCAGCTCGACGAGACGAATCGATTTAGCCATGTCCGTCTGTCTGTCCGTCCGTCCGTCCGTCCGTCTCTCCATCCGTCTGTCTGTATGTCTGTTGCAATGCGTTTTTCTCGGAAAGTTTTAACGATATTGACCTGAAACTTTAAACTTAAGCTTTTTGTGTTCCCAGGCAGTTTGTATGTTAGAACCAAGGTGCCACGCCCACTTTTAGATATAGCCCCTATACAAACTTACCATTATTTTCGATTTTTTTGTGTGAAAATAGTTATTATTTATGAATGTTTTGACTACAAATCGGGTAAAAAACACTTTTAATCCAATATCCATACATCCAATATCAGAAGAAAGGTGCCTCGCACATTTTTAGATATAGCAACCATGCAAACTTACCATTTTTTTCGATTTTTTGTATGAAAATTATTATTATTTGTAAATGTATTTACTACAAATATTGATAAAAGCACTTCTAATGACAACCAATTTCAAAAGAAAGGTCCCACGCCCATTTTTTTATACGGCCCCCATACAAACTAAGCGCCCATTTTTCAGATTTTGTATGAAAATAGTTCTTATTTATGGATATATTCACTCCAATCTGTGTAAAATCACTTTTACTGATATCCTATGAATACGCTACCGATATGACAAGGATAGAGCCACTATAACATATAGTCCCATGCAAACTCACCTTCTATTTTTTTATCTTTTTCAAGAAAATGAATAAAGTTTCGTGTGGCGGGTATTAAAGCTTCGGTGCTTCCGAAGTTAAAGTTCTTGCTTGTTTTTAATTTAAATTATGGAGTCATCTGGAATTAATATGAATAAGATTTTAGAAGACAGGAACATTTTTTGAATTTCAAAATTCCACCTGGCTATCGCCTGCCCACAAATATTATAAATTCTTAGTTTTAGTACCGATTTTCAACTAATCCTGATATTTTTTATTGCTAATATTCTCTGTTCTATTTCATAGCATGCATAAAATTCGTCATAACCAAAAAAAAAAAAAACTTTTTTTTTTGACAATTTTACAGTCGCATTAATGACAGCCAAAGCAAAAATAATAAAATTTAAGGCTTTTCTTTTCATTTTTTTCCAACACGCATAAATAACAAAAGTAAAATAGACAAATTCATTGTTGCCGGATCAAATATTTTTAGTCATTTCCGTTTTTGTTGTTGTTTTTGTTTTTGTTGTTACTAACTATGCTAGCCGACAATAAAAAAGGAGAAAACAATTTTTTTTTTTTTTTTTTTTGCTGAAAAGCATTGCGGAAACTTTAAAACAATAAACATAAACTTGGCTATGTGATAAACATACGGGTATATGGGAATATATTTGTCACTGCATAGAAAATGGGAAAAGGGTTTTTATTTTCCATTTCTCCATTTTTATTTGTTAGAATTTTTCATAGCGCTTCACACAGAGTGGCAATTAGTGTGCAAGGCGAGGCTTTTATGTGTGTATTTGGGTCGCACTAAATAACGCTAAATGTACGCTTTACAGTTATCCTTGCATATCCTTTAATAGTTACAAAAACACATACACACACACACACACCCACTTATGTTTGGGTTCGTAGCGTTTTTTAATCCAACCAACCATTCGTCCGTCCGTCCGTCCGTCTGTCCATTCATCCATCTTTTTCATTTAATATACTTGATGTGTTTTACGGTTGTTGATATCATTAACTTTATTGCATTTTCATAACAACAACAACAACAAGAAGAACTAAGCTAGCTCCTTTTGCAAAGGCACTTACCGCTTAGCAACATGCTGCATAACTGAAAAAAAAAAAACAAAATATTGCAATAGAAGAAAGCGACTGAGTGAGGTGAGTGAGATATATTTAATATATTTATGCATAATAACTATGACAAACATGTATAAGCAGCAGAGACAGGTAAATAGACAGACAGACAGACAGATACAAAATATTATTATTTATGCACGTAACTAGTTTGTCATGTTATCCTTCTTTATATACATGCTTTCTTGTTGTTGTTGCTGTTGATGTCCTTAAGTTATCATCAAACGTGGACGCACTCGTAAATTTCTACAGCGCAACAGACTGACAGACAGACAGACAGACAAAAACACACACCTGTTCTGTATTTTTTTCATGTGACAACGAAGATAGTCTAAAGAAAATCTACACATTACGCTGCTCTAAAAAGCTTTCACTCTCTCTCTCTCGCTTTACGTTTATAAACGCTTAAGGACATTTATATACTTACAAACCTTCATATCAGTGACGTCATATACCCACAAATATGTACAAACTTTGTGACAGTCTGTAAGTCGTCAATCAGTCTGTCATTCAGTCACTTAGTTTTTGACTTTTTGTTTTATTCTTTCTTTCTTTCTGTTTTTTTTTTCTAGTTTTAGTAACACTAATTCTGCATCTAACAAGTGAGTGACATCGCATGTATAATTTATATTAAATATATTTTCTATGTAATATAGTGAAACAAAGCATCAAAGCTTTAATACGCTACGAATAAATAACTCCGCCGACCGAATCGTCCGTCGAGTTGGTCAAGAATATATACATACTTATACTCTATAAGATCGTCTTTAATGCGTTACAAACTTTCAGACAAACTGATAATATCGTACCTATTTCACACTATGTGTGACAGGTATAAAAAATCTATCTCGATTTTATTATCGATTTTAAATAAAAATTTTCATGTAGTATTCAAAAATTAAAAACAATTTATTCAAAGTCGAACGGTTTTGGAGCTAATGTTTTCTAAAACTTTTAAATTTAAATTTCAAAATGGCGGGTAAAATATGGCGACCAAGAAATATAAAAATCTGATCAGATTCACTTTCACTTTCACCTAAATACTAGAAGATCGCCATATTGCATCCGCCATTTTTAAATTGAAAATTCTGGCATAGAATTTGATTTCAGTGACCCCTAACATCCGCGAGTAATAAATATCAAGCAAATATAAGAAGTTTTAAAAATTTATGTTTCTTGACCCTACTCACACCCTCAAAGGGTGTTTTCAATCCATTAATTGGGACCTTTACCGATATAAAAAAACTTTTCTATTTTTTCCTAGCTCAGTAAAAAAAAACCATAGTTTCGTTAAGATCTTTGAGTATCACTTGGATAGCTTTACTTGTAAGAAACTGTTTATTAGAACTGTGTGATTAATTAATTAATCAATGAACAATCGATTACTTTGTATAATTAACTGATCAATTAGTTGAAGGATCAGTAATAGATTAATCAATTGATTATTTAATCAATAATCAAGTAGTAGATAGAGGATAGAGGATTGTTTAGTAAGTTGAAAAGCAAAAAAAAAAAAAAAAAAGGTCTTCACTTTTCATTATACCCGCCACACATAGTGTGAAGGGTATTATCAGTTTGTCGGAAAGTTTGTAACGCATTAAAGGATGCATCGGAGACCCCATAAAGTATATATATTATTGATCAGCTCGACGAGACGAATCGATTTAGCCATGTCCGTCTGTCTGTCCGTCCGTCTGTCTGTCCGTCCGTCTGTCCGTCTGTCTGTTGCAATGCGTTTTTCTCGGAAAGTTTTAAAGATATTGACCTGAAAGTTTAAACTTAAGCTTTTTGTGTTCCTAGGCAGTTTGTATGGCAGAACCAAGGTGCCACGCCCACTTTTAGATATAGCCCCCATGCAAACTCACCATTTTTTTCGATTTTTTGTATGAAAATTGTTATTATTTGTAAATGTATTTACTACAAATATGGGTAAAAAGCACTTCTAATGACATCCAATTTCAAAAGAAAGGTTCCACGCCCATTTTTTGATATGGCCCTAATACAAACCAAGCGCCCATTCTTCAGATTTTGTATGAAAATAGTTCTTATTTATGGATATATTCACTCCAATCTGTGTAAAATCACTTCTACTGTTATCCTATGAATATTCTATCGATATGACAAGGATCGGGCCACTATAACATATAGTGCCATACAAACTCACCTTCTATTTTTTTATTTTTTCAAGAAAATGAATAGAGTTTCGTGTGGTGGGTATTTGAGCTTCGGTGCTTCCGAAGTTAACGTTCTTGCTTGTTTTTTTTTTCAGTTATACTAAGATTGTGAAATCTAATAAAATCAAAAAATTATATCAAATTATATTAATGATAATCATGATAAATCAGCAACAATCGAATTATTTTTACAATCATCAACAATCGATTATTTCCAACAATCACACAGCCCTACTGTTTATAAATTTATTGAGTACTACTGGATACCCGGCTTGTGCTACTATGTAGTACGAGCGTTTCCGCTGTTTTGAGTTTCGCATCAGCTGATTTCATCGCTACCAAAATTTTTTGTGCTAGTATGAAAATATACTAAAAAATACCAGCTTTATTGTTTTTATTGCAAGTATTGGGGTTAGTATAAAAAAAAGCAAACTATTTTTGAATATGAAAATTAGAAAATTGACTTCATGAATGAACCGAATGTGCCTAATTCATTGTTTTAGAGGTCTATAATTACACTAACATTGTTGCCTTTCAAATGAAACCAGTTTGGGGCTCATCGGTTGTATAGTTTCGAAGTACATAGCGGACATAGAAACATTTGTACATTTCTAAATATATAGTAAGATAACTTGGCGAAGTCATTAAAAATGTTTTAAATAAACAAAAACTTTTTTCATATAAAAACTCAAAGATGGGCGTTTTGTTTGTATGGAAGCTAATTGCCGTAAAGAGTCGATCACACATAAAAAAAATATTTTAAAAATTGTACAAAACTCGAAAAATGGTTTGTTTTAAAACTCTTCCAAAAAATAGGCGAATAAATTTGGCTTCAACATGTAAACTGTCTAGTATTAAGAAACGCTTAAGTTTCTGAATTTCAGGTCTATATCTTGAAAACTGTACAGACAGACACACAAAGACAGAGAGACAGACGGACATAGTTTTAAATATTTTGTACTACAAATAAAAATTGAACATTCTTTTTCATTAGCAAGCTTATTTTGAAACTAGGCAGCGGAGTATACAATCGATATAACCCATCTAAAATGATTTACATAGCTAAAAGTTTTGAATATGCGCTAAATACCATAAAAAAATTTCATTACACAACACTTCAAATGCTGTAAAATTGCAATTTGAATTTATTAAACTCGAACAAATTGATTAAATTTACGCGCCGAAAAAAAAATTATACTATTTCACTTACACAAAAAAAAAAAATGATTTGTAAATCATTTATAACGCTGCTCTTTTTTTTAATTTTAATAAAAAAAATATACTCATCGCAACATCACAAACGCACACATTATGGTAAAAAGTTGCTGTGGCAAATTATCCTTTTCATGTTAAAATTTATCTACAAGAAAGCAGCATATACAAGATTATGCGGTGCAACGCTCATTTCAACAAAATGTATACTAACTGCAGCGCATTGTAGCGCTGATATTGATAGAACAAGCATACGCATAGCTACAATGAAAGACTACAATACTATTCAATACAAAAAGAAAAGTAAAACGCATATTTCAGCCCGCTTGGTACACAAGAAGCACAAAAAATGGTGACATTTCAATATTGCTGCTGCACAGACCAATAAAAAATACTACTGGAAGCACAAATTATACAACTCGATTTGCGAGATATTCCAACGCAAAAATTTCAAACACTTGGCTGGGGACGCAAAACAACGCATGAAACCGTATACAGTCCGCTACGCATGATCACAACGCAAACGCTGCCAGGTGAAATATGTGCAAACCTAACAGAATCGTATACAACAAATATGTTTTGTGCTAAACCAAATTTAAGCCGGTCTACACGTGGTGATTCTGGTGGCGCAGCAGTCTCGTTGGAAAATAATAAACAAATTGGTGTCATATCTTTTCTAAAGAAATCTAGTTTTATAAAGCGTAAATACATTCTGGTCTTTACGCGTTTAGGTAGTCCAGAAATAGCAGCGTTCATTAATAAAACTATGACAGAAAATTGCTGAAGCGTATTATAACTTTGGTTTTCATTGAAACTTAGGCGCTGCAACAGCTGACTGTGTTACAATGTTAGCAAAATCATAATATTTTATTTTAAAAGATATATTTAAGAGAATTTTATTGAATTAGCGCAAGAAATGCTTTTCGAAAAAAAAAATTCGAAAAAGTATCTTATAAATACATTTGTATCTTTTACTGCTAAAATATACTTTTAAAGCATATAATGTACAAACTTATATTACTTACTAAAGCATATAAATAGAGTATAATAAGCAGTGACATACAAATCGTATTATTGTATCTATAAGATACAAAATAACTACGAACACCAAAAGTATCTTATACTAAATATTGCTGCTTATACGTATAATACGTTAGTACAGTACAATGTATTTCATATAGCTGAATTGATTTACGAAAAATATAACTCTTTTTGTACTCTAATACAGTTTTTTTCGAAAATTGTAGCAGTTAGATTTTAAGAATAAAAGTTGCTGCGTATAAGTAGCAGCTAAGTGGTATAAGTATCTCAAAGTTTGCATTGGAGTAGCTGACTACCTGCAAAAAAACTCTCCCTGTAAATTTGTCTCTCTCTCTCTCTCGTTATGCGCTCGCTTTTAAATTTCAAATAACGAGCTACACACATGCAATGTCTGAATACTCATTTTGTTTTTTTTTTTTTCATTTCGAGGGGAGTACAGATATTTTACTCGTACAATGCCGTTAGTTCAGTAATAGCGCTGTTTGTGTGTTGACCGTGAAAATGCATCCTTTTGAAAAGGTTATTATGCAAAAGTTTAATATTAAATAAAAAAAAGGTTGAAGCGATTTGTTTTTTTATTTTTATTTTTTTTACTTAAAATGAAAATTTAAGCTGCACGCCTACGTTTACAGCAAAAAAAACATTGCCATTGGCCATTTGAGTAATAAAAGAAACAAAATGAAACATATTTATAAATGCGTAATTGCAACTGTACAAAAAAAGGGAATAAATACTGACAGCAAATATAAATAAAAACTCATTGAAATATGTCGCTTTGAGCGTTCATTTCAAGAACAACAAATAAAAAGCAAAACATTGAGATGCATAATTAAGCAACTTCTTTCAGCAGCAATAAAGCGCTTTAAATTACGCCAAATAAGGGCTACATAAATGTTAAATGCCAAATAATTAACAGCCTTGAAGTGTTTGGTAAGTATGAGTATCTTTATTAAACATTTTTATATATTTTATAATTTTTAATTTGAAATACAATTTTGTTGCTTTTGATTTACAAGAAAATTATTCAAGCTGAGCTCTGCTGCAAACTTGTTGTCATTTCCTTTTTATATTATAAAACATTTCTTCTCAATGTAAGATCGCTCATCCCCAAGATTATGGATTGAAATTGATAGTTTAAATAGGGCACAAATTAATGATAATTTATGATACTTCAAAAAATAAAGTAACTATTTTTGAAATATTAGAACTATAATTTTGGAAAAGAATTTTGTTAAAAAAAATGTCTTGTTTTGCTGATCTAGAAATCTGACGTCGCTGAACACGAATCTATTATTCACTTTATTTTATCACTTCTGTATTTAGACCAATTAGGCAATATCCGTCTGTCCGTAAAAAAATTTATTTATTTTCACTCGAAAGTCAAATAATGTATATATTATGTTTTTGAGTTTGATGAGATTGAATTCAAAGTCAATTTTATTTTATCAAGTTAGAAGTATTTACGATTTAATAATATCTGTGTGTCTGTCTGTCTGTCTGCACAATACACTAGGTAATTTTCAAAAATATTTAAACTGAAATAAGCTTCTCTCGGCAATTTTATTATTTCATTGACCTCAAAGGCATATAGTAAACAAAGTCAGACCTTCAGGTCAGAGCAATATTGTTTTCACAGACAGACGGACATTGTTGAATTTATCAAAATGTTGACATGATAGAATAATATGGATATCAGATTGAAATACAGCGGCCTCAAAATCATTACAATAACATTTTACCGCTTGTCGATAGGCCAAAAAAATGTTTAGGTTACTTTATCAAGGAACTCTATAATTAGTAAGGGCTATGCCTATAGTTCCAACAAAATATTCCAATTTAGTAGAACCAAAAAAAGTCCTAATATATATTTTTTGTTGATATTTTGTTGGAAACATTTTTTTTCAAAGAACGAGGAAGAACGAGGAAGAACGAGGCATGGAAGACCATATAAAGTATATATATATCTGTTTTTGATCAGCATTATTTCTAGCTTTGTCCGTCTGTCATGATGACAGCTGATTGAAAGAGATTATCTCGGAGACTATATGGGAAAGTGTCACCATATTTGAAACTTAGATTCTCCTGTGCCGTCAAGCACTTGCAAAATGTTTTTTCTAGTTCCATTTCAAAGGGTAGCCCTATACAATACTTCCCCAAAATTCTATTTTTTTTTATAAAAACTTCTTTGCTTCTTATTCTAAGATCATCAAATTTAGTATAAATTATGCCTATGACAGACGCAATGAAATATACTAATACGGGAAGGAGCAAAAAAATATTAGGTATAGGCCCCATACAATTTTATACCATTGTTTTGAGTTTTATGAAAAATCCAATACAAAATATTATTAAGGTAAGTTAAGTCAACTTATGGTATACGAGGTGTGTTCAAATATTATCGCGAATTTTGAATTTTCGCTGGTTACGTATATTCGAATTTCGATTTTTTTGTGGCGTTAGGTTGGTACTCATGTCTCTCACTTATGCCGACAAGCTCGGCCATTTTGAATGTTCACTTAATTGTTGACAGCTGCTTTGCTTGCACGTGTTTTGGGTCGTCTTCGATTTTTACCTATACAAAAAAATGGATCAAAGAACCTGTATCAAATTTTTTTTCTGAATGGAATAAAAATGTTGAAGAAGGCTTATGGGGACCGAGCTCTACCAAAAATCAACAACATTTGATTGGTATAAATTGTTGAAAGAAGGTTGCGAATGTGTTGAAGACGAAGAGCTCCCTGATCAACCATCGACCTCAACGGACGATGCTCACATCCAAAAAGTAAAAGAATTAGTGCTTGCACACCGTCGATTAACTATGAGAGACATTGCTGATGAAATTGGCGTATCGAAATGATCAATTAATACAATTTTGAAGGATGTTTTGGGCCTCAAACGTGTCAAGCCTCGGTTGGTACCAAAAATGATGATTTTTTTTAAAAACTGTACTGATTTTCGTGACTTTTTTGACAAAAATCCAACCAATATCGTTCCGCAACCACCGTATTCGCTTGATTTGGCACAGTGTGACTTCTGGCTATTCCCAAAACTCAAGAGACCACTCCGGGGAACTCGTTTCGAGTCGATTGAGGAGATAATAGCTAAATCGAAGAAGGCGCTGATGGCTATACCGGAAAGGGACAATTTGGCATGTTTCGAGGATTGGAAAAAACGTTGGCATAGGTGTATTTTATCGGGGAGGGGATTACTTTAAAGGGGAAAAATAGATATTCATGAATTAATAAATAATTTAAAAAAAAACCCAAAATATGCAATACTTTTTGAACACACCTCGTACAGCCTATTTCCAAGTTTATGTATGAAAACAATTATTTTTTCTGAATAAATTCAATTAAAATTTGGTAAATCATTTCCAATGTCCACCTTAGTGAACACTATCGATATGGTATGGATCGGGCTAAAATAACATAAAGCCTGAGTACAAATTTGACCAAATTCAATGTGAAACTTAATCTAAGACCCTGGTGAACATACAAACTATTTAAACTGTTGAATGACGGTTCCACCGAAGTTAAAGTTTTCCTTGTTTTTATAATAGAACGTATAAATTTTGTTTGACCTATTTTAAGTTTAACACATGAAAATTTCTGAATATGGTCCCATGCAAAGTTACCCTAAGATTCTAAATTTTTATAAAAAGTTTATCAAGTTGTTAGCTTTTGAATGGCATTTTTTTTTTTTTTTGATAATAAAGCACGATAAAATGAAATTTAAGGTGCAAAAATATAATTACAAAATATTAATTTTTTACTCGTTTTCAGCTTTCTTTCTTAGCAAAAAGTATCTGAAAACCCAAGAAAAACTTATTAATTGTTGCATTGATGTATGCTATCTATACAATAAATCAACGATCTACACAGACTCCACACTAATAAACTTACAACAATTAACAATAACAATCATTTAAATAAAGCTTAAAGTCATAAAAGTATATATCAAATTCAATAAATTATTGTATAGATTACTTAATTGATTTTCACAACAACAACAACAACAAAAGAAGTATCTTATGCAATTACAACAATTAGAAATCATTCTAACTCTTTATTTACTATCTTTATCGATGCCTTGCACTCGAGCGTTAAATATTAAATTTATTTTACAAACAACTATATACATGCATATTTTTATATGCAACAGTTTTCTTCATTTTATTTATTTATTTAACTTGAGAAAAGCAACAACAACAACAACAAAAACAAAATGAAAACGACCCTTATACAAGCAACACGAGCAATATTTCTTTGAAATCAACAACGTAAAAGCAATCAAAGTCACTTTATGCAAATACTTTTTAAGACTTTGCCTGCAGATACAGATACAATAACGAAACCAATAAAAAAATAAAAATTTGCATAATGTTTCCGTATGTGTGTCTGTCCGTCCGTCCGTCCATCTGTCTGACCTTTCCAGGCTCACACGCATAAATCCCATGCGCTGTGCAATGCTGTATTCAAAAAACTATTATTGACGTTAAAAATAAATATAAATAAATTTCGAACTGTTTCCTAAATGGCGAGTACAAACGCTGCGCTGATTTGTTGTTGTTGTTGTTATTGTTATTGTTGTATACAGTAACTCATATGTGAGTGAATGACCGGAAACTGTTGGTTGAACGTGCGCGTTTCCGGTATAATTACCGTGCGTTCGATATGCGCTCGTTCACAAATATTTATATTTTTTTTTAGGCTGTACACTCGACATTCAGAACGGACGGTAGTTGTCATGTATTTATGGTTTTTTGCTCTCTGCTGAAAAGTTATATTTTTTCATATTGGTCACGTAAAAGCATAAAAATTTGCTCCACATAAGGTATAAGGTGTGTGTGTGTGTGTGTGAGTAACACTAAAAGCAAATCACTTTGACTGCAACTTTATAACTTTTCACATTCATTTAATCATTACCTCATCATTCGTGCATTGATTCATTAATAAATTCATTCATTCATTCATTCATTGATGCTGTATTGTATACATTGTAAGTAGTTTATTAAGTTGTCATCATTATATTTACACTTATTGTTCTTGTTTATTTATTATTTAATGGCACTTTGTTTGTTTGTGTGTGTGTTTATTGTTTAATAATTTGGTCACTTAACTCGATCTCAGCTTTCCAAAATCCATACACATACTTATTAATTTATATCCGTTTGGGGTTACTTAGAAGCAACTTCATAGATTTCTGTGTGTGTGTGTGTGTGTGTTTAACCGCAGGGTTATTAATTTTATATGATTTTTATGATTTAATTGACCAATGCACATAATATATATTTCGTTTGTACAAATCACACGTGAATATACGATATACCATATACATATATGAAATAATAATAATTAAAAAAAGTTTGTCGTAAAAGCTAAGAGGCAAGCGGAGTTGGTAGCTGTTTGTCGCCAAATATGGAATCAAAATAGAAAGAGACAAGAATAGAATACTAACCCTTTTAATAATTGCATCAGAAGAGAGACAGAAGAACAGAAATATATATACACAGAAGGTGCTGTGGATTCCTACATTTTGCTGTATTTAGTGCGTCCAGGATTCCTAATTTTTTTGTATGACAATTTATAGATTTATATGGATCGGTACAATTGAATTGCTTATTTATTGAAGACCATATCGGCCAAATCATCGCCCTCAGCAGCCAAACAAAGATTTGCCTTTTTTCAAACATTTTCCTTATGGGAATACGATCAATTTCTTGGCATATGTTGGCTTTGAGCTGGTCCAGAGACTCCAGGCGTTTATTAAAATAAACTTTTTTCTTCAGATAGACCCACAGGAAAGAGTCTACCGACGCACAAATGAAAATGAGCCTCATCAGACATGATTAATTTTTAACAAAAAACAGACTCAATTTTCTTGATTTTTTGTTTGTTTTTGGCGTCAAGACTTGACGACTTTGCACAAGACTGGCACAGCGAAAGCTTGCTCACATGTGTCAATTTGAAAGCTGATGTCAATTTTATAGCAGTTTTATATCGGCGACTTCAAAACGGAGCAACCAGTTTGTTATCGCCAAGAAGAGACATGAACTATAAACGTATTTCGGGTTACAACATAAGTTCGTAGGTTTTTATACCCGTTACACATAGCGTAAACGGGTATATTCAGTTTGTCCGAAAGTTTATAACGCATTAAAGAAGGCATCGGAGACCCCATAAAGTATATATATTATTGATCAGCTCGATGAGACGAATCGATGTCCGTCTGTCCGTCTGTCTGTTTGCGATGCGTTTTATTCGGAAAGTTTTAAAGATATTGAAATTTGAAACTTAAGCTTTTTGTGCTCCTAGTTGAGTTTGTATGTCAGAACCAAAGTGCCACGCCCATTTTTTTAGATATAGCTTCCATAGAAACTTATCACTTTTTTTCGATTTTTTTGTATGAAAATAGGTATTATTTATGAACATATTCACTCCAAATAGAGTAAGAACACTTCTTATCTTATCCAATGTCAAATCTAAGCGCCACGCCCATTTGTAGGGTATAGCCTCAATACAAACTTACACCGCCCATTTTCAAGTTTTGTATGAAAACATTTATTATTTCAGAATGAATTCAATTAAATTTGGTAAAATCAATTCCAATATCCACCTGAGTGAACACTATCGATATGGTAAGGATCGGGCTAATGTAACATAAAGCCTCCATACAAATTGACCAATTCATCGTAAAGTTTAATCTAAGCACCTGGTGTTCATATAAACTATTAAAGTGTTGTGTAACGGGTATGAAGTTAAGATTTTCCTTGTTTAAATTGATTTTTCAAAGCACATCATTTCGTTTGAAAATTTGTT
>JAEIFJ010002474.1:0-11999 GCA_018903435.1 Leucophenga varia | reverse complement strand
TTCTAAGGCAAATAGCTGATGCTCCTTGGTATGTACAAAACAGCACGTTTCATAGGGACTTAAATGTTCCTACAGTTTTGGAACAACTCCATAAGTTCAGCAGTAAATACGTCGAGAAGTTGCATGACCATCCAAATCACCTTGCGCTGAACTTATTGGACAATAGCACAACGCGAAAAAGACTGTTGAGGCTTCATCATTGGATTTACCATTTAGGGAGTAAATCTAGTTGACATTCATAAGATAGGAAAATTTCATTCGCACCAACGTTATTTTTTTATACCCGCCACATAGTGTGAAGGGTATATTCAGTTTGTCGGAAAGTTTGTAACGCATTAAAGGAGGCATCGGAGACCCCATAAAGCATATATATTCTTGATCAGCGAGATGAGTCGAATCGATCTAGCCATGTCCGTCTGTCTATTTATTTCTACCATTTTTTCGGTGAAAATATGAAGATATTGAACTAAAATTTAAAACTTAAGTTTTTTCTCGGGAACGACTTCTTTGTATGTTAAAACCAAGGTGACACGCCCATTTTTAGGTATAGCCCCATACAAACTTACAGCTTTTTTTTAAGTTTTTATATGAAAATAGTATTTACTTTTGAATGAATTCACTTCAAATAAGGTAAAAACACTTCTTAAGTCATCTTATGTTAAAATCAAGGTGCCACGCCCATTTCCGGGTATAGCCCCCAATCGATCTTACCACTTTTATTCGATTTTTTTTGAAAATAGATATTATTTAGGAATGTATTTGCTACGAATTGATTAAAAACACTTCCTATGTCATTTAATATCAATACTAAGATGCCACGCCCATTTATAGGTAAAGTCCCCATACAAATATACCGCCCATTTTTGTAAGAAAATAGTTCTTATTTATGAAGATATTCACTCCAATCTGGGTAAAATCACTCCTACTGTCATCCTTTGAATGTACTACCGATATGACAAGGATCGGGTCGCTATAACTTCCAGACCCTATACAACCTACTACTTTTTTTATTTTTACATATATACTTCTAATATGAGCCCCAACTTGAGATGTCCCCACCCAACCTCTTTGGAAAATAATGCACGTCACTGAGGATCATACAAATTTTGTGTGGTGGGTATTTGAGCTTCGGTTCTACCGAAGCTAACGCTTTTTTATTTTGTAAATCCCTTTTAATTGTTGTCGTTAAGACAGTTTTTAAATAAAAATTTATATAAAAAAAAAAAAAAAACTACAATCTATAAAAAATTTTCAAAATGTTTCTATGTCCGCTATGGACTTTGAAACCATCCAACCAATGAGCCCCAAACCGGTTTCATTCGAAAGGCTCCAATGCACATTGGGCCCACTTTTTTGACATAAAGTCGAAAAATTCATTGAAAAAGAAAACCACTTCTTTTGTTACACATGTGAAGTAAATAGTCTATATATAAGGAATCGATAAAAAATAGAGATTTTTTAAAGCCCTGAAATTTTAATCGACTTTTGAAAGTCAGCTGTTCAGTGAACGTTTGGTTTTGATGAAATTGGCTGAAAATTTTTCTTTACTTTGTGCGCGTCTAGCTTTTTAACCGTTGGACTAAAAGTAAATTTTTAAAAAGAAGATTGAAGGCCAGGGTATGTAAAAATATCAAAACCAAACATATTTTCTTGTTAATCATTGTTTTAATGTTGTTAATGTGTGTTAATTGTATGTCCAATAACAGAAAAACTTGATCAAAGTGTTTGTCTTTTGTAGACCATAACTAATTTGACGCAGGGTTGCGCAACATGTAATGTATTTTAAATCAAAGTTTAATGTGTGTATTAACGTTTGGTAATAATCTTTTATCCGGCTTTGGAGGTACCTTTTAACTTGTAGGTAAGCTTAAGTTTTCGAACGCAACGCTATAAAATATATGGCTGGATTGCAATTGGGACTTTGACTCAGTAAAGTGCTGGATTTTCGAGCAGCTAAGAGAGTACAAACTAAGCGCTGAAAATAATGCTGAAATAGCAAAATTGAGACATTTGAAATTTTTTAAAAATAGGATATGCAAAAATGCTCACTCAATAATCGCACATTGATGAATAGGCATTCAAATTGGCTTTCGTTAAGCTTAACAGTTATATTGAACAACTAAAAGGTGGAGCAATTCTGTAAAGAAATGGGTCGTCCAAAACTGTCATATGATGCTGGAGGAAAAGGATTAAAAAGAAAATTGGCTGCTGATTAAGGACACTCAAGGAAATTGGAAGTAGAAGTACGATAGAAGAATCCAAATCTTTATAAGTTGTGTTTTTAAGGTAAGGGTAGGCGTGACCAAAATTTTCCAAATTAATTTCCACGTTCTAAGCTATTTGGTTTGGTGATATATACCAAGTTTCAGCTCGGTAACATCATTTTTAGACTTTATGTCAAAAAAAACGGCCATTGGGCCCAATATGCAATCCAAGAAAAATAAAATTCCACTAAAACAATGTATTAGGCACTTTTGATTCATTTAAGAATCCGATTTTCAAATTTTCCCTTACAAAAATTTTTTTGGTTTCTTTAGGGTTTTATTATAATAGCCCTAACATTTTTTAAGCTAACTGCTATGAAAAAACAAAATGAAACAAAACCCGTTACACATAGTGGATGTCATTAGAGAGGTCGATCTATCAATGTCCGTCTGTCTGTCCGTCTGTTTATTTCAACGCGATTTACTCAGAGACTACTAGAGATACTTAGCTGAACTTTTGAAACTTAAGCTTTTCTCGGCAACAACCAGGTCAAGTTTGAATATGAAAGTGCCACGCCTATTTTTAGGTATAACCCCATACAAACTGACTGCAAATTTTACATTTTTTGTATGAAAATTGGTATTACTTATGAATGTAGTCAATCCAAGTTGGGTAAAATTACTTCCAATGTCATCCAATGTCAAAACAAATGTGCCACGCCCATTTTTGAATATACCCCTATACAAACTAACCGCCCATTTTCGAACTTTTGTATGAATATAGGTATTGTATATGAATCTAATCACGAAAAAAATTAAATAAAACTCATCTAATATCATCCTTTGTACAAACCACCAATATGATTAGGATCGGGTCACTATAACATATAGCTCTTCACCAACTACCTTTCATTTTCTAATATTTTCAAGAAAATTATTGTTAAATCTGTATTTTAAACTTAAAATTTGATACAGATACTGTGTCTAAACTTGAGTTTTATCAGTCCGTTTACTCCAATACACATAAACTTTTTAAAGATTCGGTTGACGGGTGTTTAAGCATCGGTTCCATCGAAGTAAACGTTTTTCCTTGCTTATTCTGAAATATGTTGTTTTTTTTGTACCAACAACTTCCAATCATACCAAATTTAGTTTTCGCGTTACGAAAATGGGTCACAAATTTGGAGTAGAGCTTCGTAAAAGACAGGAAACACAGTGACGTCGCTAGATCGGCTCTTTTTCTCTGTCTAGTTCTATCGCAAAGGGAGAAAAAAAACCAGAAAGAACGCTACATTCAAGTATGCTCAATTAAGGGATACTCTAACTGGGTGCAATGGAACACAAATGACCCATATAAACTGAAGCTACAAGATTTTGATATGTAGTTTGTTGGTCGTAAAATTGAAGATGCAACGCAAATGATGAGAGTTGGTTTATTTTAACACTATCGATACTATCGATTTAATAGTGTTAACTAATAAAAAAAGAAAAAGAAAACGTTCGTTTGATACTCTCGATAGTTTTCCAGTTCTAGGAAACAGGAACAGATCGACATCAAAAAATAATGCCATCTTATAATAGAACTGTGTACTAGGCATATTCTACATTTCGATTTTGATCAAAGTACATTTATGAATCGAAAACTTATGCCTGCCTGGACAGTATGATAAGAACAGCCATTTGGCTTTCATTTTAAACAAATCGATTTGCGTCAACACAACAACAACTTACGAGATGGACTCATTAAATTTTTCAAAACAAGTAAAAACTTAGAACAGACTAGAACGTTTTCCGCGAAAAGTGCTGAACGAGCGAGAAAACTTTCTAGCAGAAACAAACCCCAACCAACCCGATACGCCCTTGTATATTTTTCCATACTCTTAAAGATATTTTTTGTATATTAGAAATATACAGTATGTATGTTTATTATAAAATCGTTATTTCGCAAAGTTCTTAATTCGTTCCTCAACATCTTTTCTGCAATATTTTGCTAGGCTTGAAGCGACAGCCGCTTGTCCATCGCCTAAGGAACAGATAGTATTTCCACGTATCCACTTCGCTATAACATCGATCCAATCAACCTCAGAGGCTTCTGCATTACCTTGAGCAAAACGGGAAAATATCTCAGTCAAAAAAATACTGCCCTCACGACACTGATTGCATTGTTTGCATGTCTCTTGCTTATAAAATCTTATAACATTGTGCAAAAGTTTTAGGATGTCGGTTTTCTTGTTGACCACAATAACAGCCGCTGTACCCAAGCTGCTGTTCGCACCAGCCAAACAATCGAAATCCATAAGAATATCGTCCGCCGTTTTTTTTATCTATTAGAGGAGTCGAAGAGCCACCTGGAAATACAACTTTAACATTATCCCAACCGCCGACAACACCACCAGCATGATCGTCAATGAGTTTCTTCAGAGGCGTAGACATCTCATCCTCTACAGTGCATGGATTATTGACATTTCCAGAGATGCTAAAAAGCTTTGTACCTGAGTTATAGCTGCGTCCTAAACTAGCAAACCACTTGCTACCACGACGAAGAATTGTTGGCACTACCGAGATGGTTTCTGTGTTAATGACGGATGAAGGTGCATCAAAATAGCCCTTTTCGGAAATATATGGAGGCCTACGTCGTGGCCTTCCTTGCTCGCCCATAAGGCACTTAATCAAAGCCGTCTCCTCACCGCAGATATACCGATTGCCACGCTGTATGTGAATGTGGAAATCGAATCCAGATTCGCAAGCATTATTTCCAATCAATCCATAACGATAAGCCTCGGCCAAGGCAAATTGAAGATTGCATGCTTCGTTGTAAAATTTACCGCGAATATACACTATACCACGACTGGCACCCGTAGCACAACCGCCCAATAACATTCCTTCTAAAAGTTTATGTGGCTCATGACGAATAATTTCACGATCCTTGCATGTGCCAGGTTCACCCTCTGCAGCGTTTACAATCAAAACTTTTGGCTTGGTTGATTCCGCGTCTTTTAAAAGTTCCACTTGGTAGCCACCCAAAAACCACCTCCACCGCGACCACGTAAACCCGATTTACTGATTTCATCCATTATCCAGTCTGGTCCTTTACATATAAGATCTTTGGTTCTATACCAATCGCCTCGCAAACATGCGCCTTTAAGTCGCCAGTCAAGTCTTCCATATAGGTTTTGAAAAACACGATCCTCGTCTTTAAGATCCCCAAAAGTATGTTTGTCGTCATTTAAAATAATGCCTTCTGGTGGACCAAATTCTGTCTTTCCTACGGTGTAACCGCGAAAATAAATGTGGAGAAAAGGTGTATGCGAAATTCGCCAATTTGGACTTCGAAACAATTTGATCATTGCGTGAAGCTAAAGCCAATACAATTTATAATTAATTTAATCTGACAACAGACTTTTCAACGCAAGTTTCAAAAATATGTTTTATTTTATAGTCCAAGACTGGAAATCAGTAGCTTACTGTTTTTTATATTGTTGTAAAATATTTTTATTATATTAAGTCTTTTCAATTCTTAACATCACAAATGTATAAAATATGTAAAATTCTTAAAGCAAAAAAATTAATATATTACACTAAACAAGGAAAAACGTTAGCTTCGGTGGAATCAAAGCATAAATACCCGTCACACGAATCATTAAAGAGTTTCTATGTGGTAATCTCTGGCTTAGAAAGAACCTCGAGATGAGATGGGTGGGGGTCAATGGTCTAACACAACCCAAGTTAAGACACATTATTCAAATAAAATTTTAAGCTACAAAAATAACAATAATTTTGTTTTCTAAATATCAGAAAATGAGATAAGGTAAGGCATAGTGGCCCGATCCTTTTCATATCGCTGGTGTGTACGTAAGATGATATTAGATGTGTTTTTACCTAGTTTGGAGTGGATATATTCATAAATAATATCAATTTTCATACAAAAATTCGAAAACGGTCAATAAGTTTTTTTTGGGGAAAATATCTTAAAAAGGGCGCGACACCTTGGTTATGACATTGGATGACAATGGATCTACGACGTCTCCTTCAATGTGTTACAAAATTCCTAAACCTCACACTATGTGTGGCGGGTATAAAAAATCGAGGAGAGAAAAAGAGATATTAGAAAAAAAAAAAATTGTAAAAATTCGGATGGGATTCGGTACCCGCGGGGTGTTTTTTTAAATTTTCGGGATGTGCGGGATCGGAAAAGCCATGTTTTTTCGGGATGGGTGGGACTGATACAAAATTTTTATCCCGTGCCCATCTCTTTTATTCAAGATGTAATAAAGTATTCGAAAAATAACTCAGAAATCTCAACAGCAATTCTTAATTGATTCAAATGTTTCTTTTGATGAAAAACGTAAAATGGTTGAAAAACTCAAAGAGAAAGAACCAATACTAAAATTGAAAATTTGTAGAAGTTTTCCGAATTTATTAAATTTTCAAAAATACTCCCTAGTACTCCCTGAGAAAACAAAGAATTTTTTAGTCAGTTTTGTTTATCTTTGGGAAACAACAACGGAATGTCCGTCCGTCCAAACTTTATCCGGTTGGCGGGTCCATCAAATATTCTTGGATCTCCTTAGGCATTTTTTTATGTTGTTTTTAGATAAACCGGCGCTCAGTAAACATGGACTATATAAAATAAGAACTCTTCTAATGTATAAAGATAGAAGCTTCAAACGGGTTAATCCGGTTTTATAGTTATATTCATACGGGTACCGTTTATCCCATTGGTGCTATATATAAAAATATTGCGTTTATATACAATAAATCGTAGGTTTAGAACAGAACTTTCAAATGGCATTAGGCATTTTTTTTAAATTTAATGCAACCATTTTTTTGTTGAATTTGCAGTATAAAAGTCCAATCAGATAAAAAAAGTGAGCAATACTCAAGAAACCGTTGTGGACGTTATGTTATGGACGAAACATTTATTAGATTGACGTAACAAGTGTAAGGTAGAAATACACATCACTAAAACACGTAGGTGGAGCGAAAAAATCAATTATTCAATTTCGAAATTTTAATAGTGCGAAAAAGTTACGTAACATGCCCTTATTGAACCGTGTTAAACCATTTTCTGATCGGATAATACTTACGGTCGCCCCAAGAGCCTCAAAGTTTTTAAAAATGTCTCAAATTTTAATACTTTTTTTTAAGTTAATAAAGAACATTTCTTATTTAAGTTACTCATTATTTTAGTGTAGTAGAAGCCATAGGTGGCTATAAGAAAATATTTTGAAGTGTACATTCAAGTGCGTACCCTGTACAGGGTTTGCCAAAAACTATTCGTTTAAAATACGATTGTTTCAAAATGGTATTTACACGTTGTGCATGACCAGATATTATATATAAAACAAAAAAAAAATTGTATATTAATAAAACTGATACTCTCAAAAAGGTTCAAAATATTATCGTCAAACAATTACAGAGGAGCATATCTCCTAATTACATGAACGTGGGTCGGAATATATGGGCCACGTAACTCCAGCTTCTGGATCCGCAAGTAATATATACAACTCAATTTGTGAATACTTAGCTGATAATATTAAAGATTTCAGTTAGATAGTGGCTGTTGGGTGCGATGGCACCGCGACATATACTGGAAACATGGGTGGTATAATACATTTAATAGAAAAGAAACTTGCTAAGTCAGTGCATTGGTTTATCTGACTAATACATGCCAACGAACTTCCTTAAGGCATTTGATAGAAAATTTATATGGTGCCACAACTGGACCTCTGTCATATAGTGGGCCTATAGATATTCGACTCACTGACTGCGAAAATTTTCCAGTGGTAAATTTTATTGATTGATATTGACTTCGATCCTACTGATCTGAGTGCTGACCAACAATACTTGTTGGATATATGCAACGCAATTCAAACAGGTGAATGCCCAAATGGTTTGTCCTGTCGTAGTCCTGGTGCCCTCTGTCAGTCTTGTTGGCTCATTACAGCCAACAGAATTTTAAGGCTATATGTGTGTAGTCTCATTTATACTAAACGTTTACGCACCAACTTGGTTCGAGATAAAGAAGCAGAATTCTTGCATTTAATGGCCAAGAATTTTTCACCAAATGATTCTTTGGTCTAAATCTTTTCCTAAGAAAGTATTGGATAGGGCTGTGTGATTGTTGGAAATAATCGATTATTGATGATTGTAAATTGTCGAGTGTTGAGGATTAATCATGATTATCAAAAATATTTTTTGATAAAATATTTTAATTTTATTATATTTCATAATCTTAGTATTACTTAAAAAGACCACACCCCCTAACCCCTTTTTTTTTTTTTTTTTTGCTTCTGACCTTTAAAAGCTTTCTTATCAAGCTTGGTAATCAATGCCGACTGTCATCTATCCTCTTTCAACTACTTGATTATTGATTAAATAATCAGTTGATTCATCAATTATTGATTCTTCAACTAATTGATCACTTGATTATACTAAATAATCGATTGTTCATTGATTAATCACACAGTCCTAGTATTGTAGCTTATCGATTCTGTCTTACAACACAATGCTTATTGTGCCCATCCCGAGAATTTGGTGTTTTCCATGTTGTGTACCTCCATTAAATTACAAGGAAAAAGAATACATGGACATAATAGACTGGACAAAGATATCGACCAGCCGCGGTCAACATTTAAATGAAAATTATCTTCAAAAGTAAATGTCATGGATCAATCTAACGTTTCAAATAAAGAACCGATGAGATTTTGCAAATTTTATGCGTTTTTTTTTTTTATAAAAAGTTCTCAAGCTCTTAAAAAATCACACTTTTATAATATCTTGTCATGCTCAATAAATAAATAACATTTTAACACAATCGTTTTTCGTTTTCGTCTTTTGGCCAACCCTGTACAGGATACGCACGTGAATGTTCACTTCAATATATTTTTTTTATAGCCACCTATGGCTTCTACTACACTAAAATAATGAGAAACTTAAATAAAAAAGGTTCTTTATTAACTTTAAAAAAGTATTAAAATTTGAGAAATTTTTATTAAAACTTTGAGGCTCTTGGGGCGACTAAATTTCACCGATCAGAAATCGGTTTAACACGGTTCAATGTGAGCATGTTACGCTACTTTTTCCACACTAATAAAATTTCGAAATCGAAAATTTGATTTTTTCCGCTCCACCCCAACAACCAGGTATACCTAAAAATATTAATTTATTTATTGTTTGGGTTGGTTTTGAAGGTCAATCATAACCAATCCAAAAGCAAAAAGCTATGATGAAATAGAGTTATAAAAAGTTGATTTCCTATGTTAACAATTTTTTACCATCCCCTACTAAATTCTATTATTTTTCAAATTCGCTACATACTCATATGTATGTTATATGGTATTAGCTAAGAACAACAATATTTTACAAGTATTATAGTAGGCATTGGCCATTTTTATGTAGTTGGACGCCATTCTGCGCTTGAATCATTGTGTTTATTCTTTGGAAATTTTGTTGCTTTACTTGAATTTTGCAACATTTCCTTCGGTTTAATATAGAATTCCTTCGAAATGATATTTAAAGCGGATAGAATTTTCTTGAACTAACATTGTAAAGTTTTTTATGGTCAAGCAAAGTTTACTTTCGTTTTAGCACATAAAAACGTATTGTCATGTACTGCACGGGTATATGGTACGCATGTAGAATACGACATATGTATGAATGTATGTATGTGTGTATATGCATACATATGTACAGACTATGTGAACATATTTACACTATATACACTGTATACACCTACATAATTGAGACCATAAAAAACAAAGCCACGTAGATACATTGGCCATCACACGATTACATGTAGATATTTTTATTGTTTGTTTTATTGCAGAACTTGGACAGCGAATAAAAAGCCATGTAGTTCGGATTATGGGATTGTTTTCTCAATCTTTTTTCCTTTCTCGATTTTGCTTAATTTGACTCAAAGAACTAGGAGGAGCTCCTTAAGCCGAAAAAAGTAAAAGCATGAAAAAGTAGTCGATTAAACCAACAAATGTGCAAAGTTTATGAAACATTTGAAAAACTAATAAAAGCCGAGCGATTTATTTTCTTTTAATTATTATTGTATGACATCAAATAATTCCAACGAATAAAATGATCAATATGTATTTTTAAATGCATTTTAAACAAGAAGGAGCGCTGAAGTCGAGTACGGCCGTAAGATACCCTTTTACCCAATCTTAATGTACCTTTAATACTTTTTGTACTGAATTTTCACATAAAAGCTAAAAAAAAATTAGGTTCAGGGCTATATTTAAAATTTTTGGACTTAACCATATTAGGATATTTGGACTATCATAGGCATAATTTATGCTAAATTTGAAGTTCCTAGAATAAGAAATAAATAAGTTTATATGCAAAATCAAAAGAAATTTCGTTATTGGAGACAACCCCTTAAAAAAGACTAGAGAAAACCCAATGTTAAGTGATCATTTGAAAACTCAGGAGAGTTTAAGCTTTAAAGGCGGTGAGATAGTCGGGGACATTATATTGCTCTTGACATGACATTCACATATCAACTGATAGATTAATTTTTTGGCATGAATAGACTTTGAAACTGGGCTTATTTGAAAGACGGTTAGAATAATTTTTTGGCGTTTTCAATAGATTTTCGGTTGTTTTCGAAAATTTGGATGTGGGGTCCAATGAGGGCCTTAAAACCTAAGAAACATCTATAGTGAAATAGGCCTGACGGCTATATACTGGACGCATTTGAGAGATGGTCAAAACAAATTCTGTCGTGTTCAAGGCGTTTCTGAAATTAGGACCTGGGGACCAGCAGGGAACACTGAACCGAAATTTTAGCAAATGCAAAATTTTTTTTCAATTTGTTTCTATATGTTCAAAGCGTATAGTAAAGATTTTAAACAAAAAAATGATTAGGCGTATTTAAAAGAGGGTTATCAAAATGTGTTTTCGTGCTCAAAGGATTCCGATTCCGAAATCTATCGAGACTTGTTTTTACTTTTTTTGAGGTGAATATATTCATAAATAATATCTGTTTTCGAATTTGAAAATGGGTGGTAAGTTTGTATGGGGGGGGTCTGTATAAAAGGGGGGGGGGGGGTGGATTTGATATTGGTCAACATAAGAAGTGTTTTAACCCAATCAGGAGTGAATACATTCATAATTAATACTGTAACAACAACAATTTAGATAATAGTTTAGATTTAATTTTAAATAAAACGAACTTAAGAAAAGCGCCCTCTGCGCAAGAATATTTTTAAAAATTAACGATCTTGTAAAAGCGCCCTCTGCGCAAGTAAACATATAACATCATCAGCTGATGGCGTTGAGTGTAAATGCGCCCATCAGCTGATTAATTTGAAATTAACGATCATTTGGTCGCATTTATCTTTACAAAACAATGCTAGCAAAAGGAAATCGTATAAAAGGGCAGCCAAATGCTGAATAAATGTCGTCTGATGAACGCCAACGGGTTTTTACGTTAATCTTAAGTAATAAGAGTTTACCATCAACGATGTTGTCAGCAGAGCAATTTAAACAACTCTTGGAAAGATTGCCACACTGGTAATGCACAATGTGGTTCACTTACGCAATGCTCAGCCCGTTTTGATGGAGAGCATGGGCAAGCAAAAGTGGAAGAATTTATTGCTGCATTGACAACATATAAAAATGTAGAGAAAGTGAGCGACGTGGATGTTATTAATGGCATGCCAATGCTACTTCTTGCAGGATGCTTCGGAGTGGTGGCGTGGTGAGGCTAGCGAGTGCAATTCTTTTTGAAGCAATTGTACAACATCTGCGCTCCTCTTTTCAAGCCCAAAACCTGATTGG
>JAEIFJ010002473.1:0-295860 GCA_018903435.1 Leucophenga varia | reverse complement strand
CACACTACTCGGTGACATTGTTCAATAGTGCCATGTCTATTTCTGAAGCCAAATTGAATTTCTGATATTATATTTCGTTCATTGAGCACTGGCAATAATCTGCGCAAAAATATTTTCTCGAAAATTTTGAAAAATATCGCTAAGACGATAAGAAGTGATAATGTTTTCCGGTTTATTGAGACTTAACATAGAGTTGTATATACATGTAAGAAGTATGATTGATTTCTTACTAAGTGCTTTAATGGCAGCTGCATTTTATATTGTCGTAACCATCAGATTTTGAGACTTTAAGAATTTTGATTTCACTTGCCGTTTCTGAAAAAGTTACATGTCTTAGTGGGAAGTCCATTTGACAGGGACTATCAAGAAAATGTAAAACTTCGTTCTTATCCTCCGTTGAGTTATAGTCAAATGGTTCAAAAGATGTCTCAAGTGTTTTCCAAAAGTTTTAGCTTTACTTTCATTACTTCTGCACCATATGTTATTAATATCTTTAATAGGCACATTTCTCTTTATTGTGTTGCCTTCCACATATTGTACTCATCATACTTTTGAGTACCCATATTTTCCAGATGCTTTCCAATCGCCTCATTCTTTAATGTTTTATCATATCTGGTATGCTGCCAGATTTTCCTAAGTCTTCGCTTTTTGGAGATAAGCTGCCGTAATTCAACAGGACCGTTACGATTGAAATTTGAGCTGAAGTTCGACGCACAGGGCTTATTTGTTGTAGCAAGGTAAGCTGCTTCGTGAATCAATTGATTAAAAGACTCCACAGCTCCTTCAATTTCGTTGCTGGAAAGACTTCTTATCTGTATTTTTTGTAAAAATGTTAAGATTTTTTGAGCATGTTTTGCGACTACACTCAGATTAAGTATTAATACTGTGTGGTCCGAAATCAGATCATTACAAGCGGTTATATCAAAAATATTTGCTGGGATCCCTTTATAAACGCAGAAGTCTAAAAGAACAGGAATTTTTGTGGATCAGTTGGCCAATATGTTGGACTGCCGGTGGATAAAGTGTTAAGATGGCACTCAGTTATGCATTTGTATAGGTCTCGACCTTTCAGATTAATAAGCCTGGAGCCCCAACAAGGATGCTTTACATTGAAGTCACCTCCAGCTATAAACTTCTGGAAGAATTGAAAGAAAAAAGATGAGAAAATTTGTTATATAGAACGAAGTGAGTCCTGACAAACATAATTTGTAGTGCACAGAGAAAACCTAAAAGGAACATAATTTCGCTTGAAGCGAGAAGGTGAATTAAGAAATAATTATTGAAGCAAAAAAGGAGAACCAATATCGCCACACATAACCTTTTAAAGAAAGACTACCAAGAGCATTAGTAAAGCCAAGAACACCTCTTGCTTTATTCACCATTGTTGTTATATGAACAACGAGCTCATGAATACATAAGGAATAAATCACCATTATTGGCTTTCTGCGATGAAAAGTCATACATTTGCATTTGGAAAAATTTTAGTTAAGAAAATTGGTTACACACAATTTATGCAATGAGTTCAAATCAGACTGCAGTAGTCTATGTTGGGATGCAGAAAAATAAGACAAACACAATTTGACATCATCAGCATACATACTATAAGTGTGTTAGAGTGTTCAATCGCTAATGGAAGATCATTAATAAATATTACAAAATGTAATGGCCCAAGATGACTTCCTTGGAAAACACCAGAGCAAACATTTATTGAATTTGACAAACAACTATTGAACAACACTCTTTGAGTTCTACCTATAAGGTAGGACTGCAACCAAATAACAAAAACCAAAAATATCTTATTTTAAAAATAAGGTGATTATGGCAAACGCCATCAAAAGGCCTTACTAAAATATGTATACATACATAACATCTGTCTGTTTCCCAGCAATAAAACTCTTTTCACAATAGAAGAAAAATCAAGAAAAATTGTACATATAGAAAATTTAATTTTTAACGAAACCATGTTGATGAGGACTAACAATTGACTTTAAAGAATGTTGCAACTGATCAGTAATTATTTTTTTCAAATAATTTCGGTATGGCACTCTATTTAGCAATACCTCTGTAATTTGAAATATTGGATTTGTCTTTGCCTTTTTTGTATAAAAGAATAATATTGTATATGATTCTTTTCATAGTGTTGGAAATTTAGATTGTTTCATTGATAAATTAAAAAGTATAAATAAGGATAACAAATAGAATAAGCGCATTGTTTTAATATACAGCTAGGTATATTGTCAGGACCACGAAGAAAAGAACATTTAATAGAATGGAGGCATTTTAGCAAGTCAGGCATATAGATTACAGGTGAAGTTATGAAATCTTTAGATGGTGTTTTGTAGAAATAGAAAGAAGTAGGATAGGAAGTAAAACGAGTGTAAGTTGATTGAAAAAAGATGCAAACTAATCAGATACATGAGAATCAGAGGAGGCGACAGTTTTGTCAATGAAGAAATTTGGGGGGTACGGCGAACTTTTGGTGTATAATGGGTTCTTACGAACAGATCTACTTCATCCGCGTACCGAATGTCATGCCTGTAGCTCAAAACCCAATAACATTTAAAGTACAGGGTAATTAAGAACGACAAACTTAGTTTTTTGCCTGTCCGTTTTTAATTGTCCATTTATTATTTATTAGGTAAGGGTAGATTCATTTAGGTTGAAGTAGCAGCAAAGGCCGAGGCTAGTCCAACACCAAGACATTCATGGTCCATTGTTATACCACATAGATCCCTTTTTCCTTATTGGAAAGGAACAAACTTGCTACCAGCAACCAAACTTTTCAACGTATTTAACAATGCTGCGAATTCTAATTTTAGACACCTCATGTAGGTCTACTTGAAAGTATTTTCCTAACAATTTAAATTTAACAACACACCGACTGACTCCTTTTGGGAAGGATGCCAGTCATTGTACCTATCTAGCAAGTTCCTTCCCTCTATGTCAGTCTGCCAAAGGGACCCAGATGAGATGGGCTCTGCAGTACTTGGCCATCCTATTTTGGGATCTGCGGCACTCAGTAATTGCTTTCGATTTTATAAGACAGGAATCCAGTGCCTTAATGGCTTCTTGACCGTCTGTGAGCTAGTGCATCTTGTATAGCCATGACATCCGTTGATACACGCTACAGTGATCCGGAAGTCTAAAGAACGCTTCTTCTCTTAAGTTTGGAGTAAATACCCTCTACCACTTAGTTGTTACTATCTATATATACAGCGAAGGTGTTTTCACCATCTCTTTGTCGGCGTTGCCAGCCCTGCCTAGAGGGAATGTTTACTTGGAACTTCTTGTTGAAGTCTGTTTTGGAAACACAATATTCTAAGTCTATGAGACAGTTATTGAGGCTATTTCTATCCATACTAGATCCAGGACAGATGCAGCCACTGCTTTGTACTTTGCTCATCATATTTCTTATTGAACTTTTTGAATATGGCTTGCCCCAAACTAAAACTCCGTAGGTGAGCATTGGCAGAATGACTGCTGTAAACAGCCAGTAGACAATAGTCCATCTGCTCCCAATGGCTTTTTCCACCGACAAAAAATGCCACGGAGGCTTTTTGTTACTTTTTTCTTTGATGTTCTCTCTCCATAGAAGTTTTTGTCTTGGATAAGACCAAGGAATTTAGCATGATTCCCCAAGATTAGTCTTATACCACAAAGTAAAAGGTGTTACGTCTAGCGGAGTTTTTTACTTCCTAGTACATAATACTAGCTCCGTCTTGCTAGGATTAACACCCAAGTCAGAGGAGCTAGCCCAGGTCGAGACAAATTTTTGTGCCCCTTCAATAATATCACATACTGTCAGTAGAAACTCATCAGCATAAGCTGTGACGTGCCAACCCGCCTCCTCAAGTAGTCTTAGCATCTTATCGATTGCTAGGACCCACTGAAGTGGAGACAGAACCCCGACTTGTGCTGTGCCTCTGCGGGTGAAACTTCTGCCTGTTGAGTTACCTGCACTACAGCATTTGTTCGATAAGTCCGTTTATGTAGAACAAATGGAACTTCATATAAGAACGAATATTCATGATATGAGATCGAATATTCTTAATATCAGAACGAATATTCTTAATATGAGAACGAATATTCTTCATAAGAGAACGAATATTCTTAATATGAGAACGAATATTCTTAATATGAGAACGAATATTCTTAATATGAGAACGAATATTCCTAATATGAGAACGAATATTCTTAATATGAGAACGAATATTCTTAATATGAGAACGAATATTCTTAATATGAGAACGAATATTCTTAATGTGAGAACGAATATTCTTAATATGAGAACGAATATTCTTAATATGAGAACGAGTATTCTTAATATGAGAACGAGTATTCTTAATATGAGAACGAATATTCTTCATATGAGAACGAAGATTCTTAATAAGAGAACGAGTATTCTTAATATGAGAACAAAACTTTTTAATATGAGAACGAATATTCTTAATATGAGAATGAATGTTCTCTTAGAAATGGTTACCATTCGTTTATCACTTTTAAGCATAAAGAACATAACAAGTTTATACAGGAAATGAATTTGTTTGATGTACGCATTCAGAAACATTGTAGACTTTATATATAATACACAGGTACTCTTTGTCTGTATGTATATCAAAACATTGCGGAGAAATGCTTTTCGTAATTTCTGTTTATACTTACTTAGAAACTTAGAAACTTAAAAACTTTACTGAAACTAATTGTTTCAATTTTCTCGAATTTGATTGATTATAAAAGTCAACAAGAACAGCTGCAGTGTCAATTGACTTAGAAATAAAAAATATAAAATCATTAAAATATTTGCAATATGGAATAATAAAGCAGCTAACAGCTTTCAGCATATTTTGCAAAATTCGAAATTGCGTCTCAAATATTTTCTCCATTGAATGCCAAAATGCCATTAACAACTTTTCTATGCTTAAATTGTTTCTTCCATTTGCTTGCTTAAAACTTGCACTACGAGTAAAGATGCGATGATTTATGTGCAGATTGATAGCTGCCAGACCAAAAGAAAAACTACTTACGAACCGAAAAGAGAGAAAACTTTACACAAAATGCCATTAAACTAATAGCTCAAAAAGTTCTGCTATAAATTAGCATTAATTCAAATTGGAACACCTTTAATGGAAGAAAAAAGAAAACAAAAACAGAAAATTCTGTAATAAAAATAAAAAATAAATTAAAATTGCACTCGAAAACTTTTTTAAAACTATTTTCGTGCAACTCAAGTTTGACTTTTTAGTCAATAGGCAGTCTGTAGCTTTCTAGGCAGATAAATTTAGATTGATTTGCTGCTTTATTAATTTTCAACAATTTTCATGTTGAAATTTTCGACGAAGTTGTCCTTGTTAAGGTAGCAGCAGCAGCGGCAGCATCATTAACGCCTCAAGCTAAGCTAAGGATGCAACAGAGAAATATTTGTTTCAAAGCAATCTTTCAAAGAGTGTGAAGTAATGAAGCCAAAACTATGAAGCTTGTTATTCATGAAAGTTTTGTTAAACGCTTTCACCTTGGTTCAAGAAACACACTTCAATCACTTTAATTGAAACACGAAGTCTGCTCATTTATCTACATCAGCGTCAAAAATTACTTTTCGTCGAAGGATGCCTTTACAAGATACAAAAAAAACAAGAACAAATCCAGTGGTTGAATTCGATGTAGCAAAAGCAATTGTATGGCGCACGAAAGCATAAAGTTGTGTCGAAGTATCTGTAAAATCTTACCAATTAATGACATCAAGCAGCACAAAGTATGTGCGTAATTTAGAAAATTGTTACTTCTGAGGCGGAGGCTGACAAAAAAAGATCACAGGAAACGGAAATCGAAACTGAAAATGTTAAAACCTCAAACGTCAATTCACTCAAAATACTAAATAGAAAATTATATACTTCAAACATATATGTATCAATGTATGTACTATGTTGCCTAAATTGAATATGAAAATCGATAAAATAAAAATATATAAAACGTTAACTTTGTTAGAATCAAAGCTTTAACACTGTACAAAAGTGTATGAACCTAAAAAATAAAATAAACTTTTATATAAAAAAACTTACAGTCAACATTTTTTTACACTCCAAAAATATATCTGTTTGCTTTTGATATTCTTAGCACCAATTTTCTGCACGCTTTGAAACTTCATATCAGACCAAGAGGTGCTATTAGCCCTCGTTACCTGCACCGTTATTCAACACAGTAACAAATTTTTTTTTTGCCTATGTGTGCAGCGTGGTTGTTGTTTTGTGACTCGAGCTTGTGTGTTGTAATTACAGTTATTCTTTTGCATCGAAGCCTAGGCAACGTGTTTGTTGTTGTATGACTTCATGCATATTACTGCAGTGTGTTTGTTTTTTTTGTTTTTTTTTTATTTGTGTGTGTGTGATCTGAAATAAAAAAAACATTTATATGAGGTGTTACAGTACAAACTTTGCATTTAAATTAAAATACTTATCTATTCTGTGTGAAGTGTGTGCAAATGTTTGCAAAAAAAATATGTTTCGTATAAAAATTTTATGAATTACTTCTAAAATAAATTTTTTTATGCAACAGTAGACATTACGGCCTCAATTAATAATTCAACAATTATAAAAAAAAATTATGAAAAAAAAAAAAAGTGTTTTAATTAAATGTGGTTTTAAAAATTAAAACGCAAAATAATAAATAAAATTTAGTTAAATATCCTGTCAAATACAAAAAGAATTCAAAAAATTTAATTACAAAAAAAACAAGCAAGAACGTTAACTTCGGAAGCATTGAAGCCCAAATACCCGTCACACGAAACTTTATTCATTTTCTTGAAAAAATAAAGTAATAGAAGGTGAGTTTGTATGGGGTCTATATGTTATAGTGGCTCGATCCTTGTCATATCGGTAGCATATTCATAGGATAACAGTAGAAGTGATTTTACACAGATTGGAGTGAATAAATCCATAAATAAGAACTATTTTCATACATAATCTGAAAAATGGGCGCTTAGTTTGTATGGGGGCCGTATAAAAAAATGGGCGTAGCACCTTTCTTTTTAAATTGAATATCATTAAAGTGCTTTTATCCATATTTGTAGTAAATACATTTACAAATAATAACAATTTTCATACAAAAAATCGAAAAAAATGGTAAGTTTGCATGGGGGCTATATCTAAAAATGGGCGTGGCACCTCTCTTCTGATATTGGATGAATGGATATTGGATTAAAAGTGTTTTTACCTGATTTGTAGTCAAAACATTCATAATTAATAACTATTTTCACACAAAAAATCGAAAAAAAATAGTAGGTTCTGACATACAAACTGCCTAGAAGCACAAAAGCTTAAGTTTAAAATTTCAAGTCAATATCTTTGAAACTTTCCGAGATAAACGCGTTGCAACAGACAGACGGACGGACGGACAGACAGATAGACGGACATGGCTAAATCGATTCGTCTCGTCGAGCTGATCAATAATATATATTTTTTATGGGGTCTCCGATGCCTCCTTTAATGCGTTACAAACTTTCCGACAAACTGATAATACCCTTCACACTATGTGTGGAGGGTATAAAAAAAACGCGTGGCATTGTTTATTTTGATGTATAAAATATTTTAAGTAAATACAAATTGAAATTCATACACATATTATTTTTTTTTTTTTTTATACCTGCCACACATAGAGTGAAGGGTATTATCAGTTTTTCGGAAAGTTTGTAACGCATTTAATTACTATTATCCTATTAATATGCTTCCGATATGGCAAGGATCGGGCTACTATAACATATAGATCCCATACAAACTCACGTTCTATTTTTTTATTTTTTCAAGAAAATGAATAAAGTTTCGAGTGACGGGTATTTAAGCTTCGGTTCCAACGAAGTTAACGTTGTTCCTTGTTTTTTGTTTTTTTTTTATTAAATTCAATTTTGATCTAAAAGCTATCTTAAGATTATAAGTTGAATTACAATAATATTTTGGTTAATAACGTACATTGTACATTGGACACAACATCAAACCGTTTAGGAAAGTAATTAGTTATTACATAAGTTAAATCTTAATATATTATAATGAATAAATAATTCTAAATACTATAAAGGTCTAAACGGCAAGTCAAGAACATGAAATCGTTTAAGCATGCGTGTCTCCTCACTATTATCTCGTTGGTTTATCGCAAGGGAGTTGGTGTAGTTTTCTAGTTTTTCCAAATATTTAGTACTTGCTTTTCAAATTTCCTCTTTAATTGTACATATAACATATTTAAGTCCTTGTGAATGCATTTGTTAGTGACAAACCAGGGGCATTACATATCATTCTTAAAGTCTTTGATTGATATCTTTGCAAAATCTCGACATTGGAATTACTGGCGGTACCCCACAACTGAATTCCATATGTCCACACCGGTTTTAACATTGACTTGTATAATTTTATTTTATTTTCCAAGATGAGTTTGGACCTTGGATTAATTAACCCATATAATCTTTTTGTCTTGTGCTTAAGCTGTTGCACCTTAGATTTGATATGCTGTTTATAGTTCAATCGACGATCCAAATGCAATCCTAGGTAGTTTGCACAATTGGTGACAGGTAAAGGTGAACCGGTAATGGAAACTGTAAGACAATCCTGTCAATCCTTATTGCAAAAATAATATGAGAAGATTTGATTGGATTTATTTTAATATTCCACTTATTTAGCCAATTTGCGTTATATCTAACTGCACCTGAAGAAAATCTGAATCATCAACAGGACTGTCTGTTGTGGCTAGAATAGCAGTGTCATCAGCATAAGTTGCAACAGTAACATTACAATTTACAGGCATGTCTGCAGTATAAATTGTGTAAAGCACTGGCCCTAACACACTGCCTTGGGGTATACCAGCATTAATTAGGCAAATTGATTGTGAGTCTTTGATTTTCACATAAAATATCCTTTGGGTAAGATATGACTTCAGCATCAAATAGAATGGAGTTGGAAGTATTTTTTTCAGTTTGTATAACAAACCCTCGAGCCAAACTCTGTCGAATGCCTGCTGAATATCCAAAAACACAGCTGAGCAATATTACTTCAACTACTCTGTGACATTGTTTAATAGTGCCATGTCCATTTCTAAAACCAAATTGAATATCCGGTGTAATATTTCGTTCATTAAGCACTGGCAATAATCTTCGTAAAAATATGTTTTCAAATATTTTAGATAAAATCGCTAATAGGCTTATAGGACGATAAGAGGTGATAATATTTTCAGATTTATTCGGTTTTGGTATTAAAATAATCTCTGCGCATTTCCACTGAGCTGGAAAATGGTTGAGACGTAAAATGGCATTATAAATAGATGTAAGAAATATTACTAATTTCTTGCTTAGTGCTTTTATGGCAGATGCACTGATTTTGTCGTAGCCAGGTGATTTCGAGGTTCGGAGTGTTTTTATTTCACTAGCAGTTTCCGCAACATTTACGTGCTTTAATGCTAAGTCCATTTGGCAGGGGCAATCCAAAAATTGTAAAACATCAAAAGTTTTCTCCAAATGATTTGCGAAAGCTTTAGCCTTACTTTCATTACTTCTGCACCACACATTGTCACTATCTTTAACAGCGACGTTTCTTTTAACTGGGTGTTTAATATAACGTGATGCCTTCCATAAGTTGTGCTCGTCATATTTTTGAGGACTCAAACTTTCTAAATGCTTAGCAATTGCTTCATTTTTTAGTTTATAAAGTTTTGTCTTAACTTCCTGTACTGCTGTGTTAAAGTTTCTTTTGTCTGCTGGATATCTAGTGCGCTGCCAAATTTTTCTCATGAATTGATATTGACGTAATCGACTCCAATTCTTCATATTTTATTTTAGATTTATCCAGTATGGCGCTACCAGCATGAGCTCTGACGTCAGGTTGATTGGCTATTATGAGGTCGTTCCCTCTAATTTTTAAATATGATCTTGAAGTGAGTCTCAGAAATTAATAATATGTCTATGTATTTATGATGTAGAAAATGTTCAACTTCAAGGCGATGGTTTTCCAGGCCGTTTGCATTCCAAATAGCTATGCGTAAATTTACTTGCATAATTTTGTCATAAGCATTGTCATCATGTTAAGAAGACTATTTGTAAGTTCAATTTGTTTACTTAACATTGACTCAAATTTCATCATTAAATTATTATTAATTGGTTTATCTTCAAGAGATTTCACCGCTTCAGCATATGAGCTAAACTTTGTGTTATTTATTGGTTGACGATTTGGTATATTAACAGGATTTGACTGAACATTACTGGAATTTTGCATGTTTTTCTTTATTAAATTCTGGTAAACTCTGCATCCCTTATAGCTTGTAGTGTGGTTTTGTAGGCTTTGCACACACTGTGGTGGCGAATCGACTGATTTTTTGCAGTCTACTGTAGCAAAGCGGAAAGCTTTCTTACAATATCGTTTCGTATGGCCAAACTCCTGACACCGAAAGCATTGCACAATTTCGTTAAACTTTCCGGTTGGTTCAACTGTAATGATGGCATTATTCACATGTCGTAGCTTGTAGACTTCTTTGTTATTCTCATTAGGCTATAAAAAAGATCGGCAGAGGACTTTTGGTAACGCGACTTTTAAGATTTGAAATGTTTCTAACCGAATGTCCGTGACTAGTTAGACATTCGTTGATTTCGGCGATGGGTGTAGCGTGATGCAAATTTTTGAGAATATGATATCCTTTCTTCATTTTTATACCCGCCACATATAGTGTGAAGGGTATTATCATTTGTTGGGGAAAAGTTTGTAACGCATTAAAGGAGGCGTCGGAGACCCCATAAAGTTATTGATCAGCTCGACGAGACGAATCGATTTAGCCATGTCCGTCTGTTTTTCTGTTGCAATGCCTTTTTCTCGGAAAGTTTAAAGGATATTGACCTGAAAATTTTAAACTTTAGCTTTTTGTGCTCCTAGGCAATTGTATGTCAGAGCCAAGGTGACACGCCCATTTTCAGATATAGCCCCATACAAACTAACCACTTTTTTCGACTTTTTGTATGAAAATAGTTATTATTTATGAATGCTTTTACTAAAATGTAGGGTAAAAATACTTCTAGTAGCATCCAATATCAAAAGAATGTAGCCACGCCCATTTTCAGATATAGCCTCCATACAAACTTAACACTTTTTTCCATTTTTATACCTGTTACACTAGAATAAACAGGTATATTCAGTTTGATCGGAAAGTTTGTAACGCATTAAAGGGCATCGTAGACCCTATAAAATATATATATTCTTGATCAAATCGACGAGACTAATCGATTTAGCCATGTCCGTCTGTCTGTCCGTCTGTCCATCTGTCTGTATGTTGCTGCGCGATTTATTCGCTCAGTTTTAAAGATATTGGGCTGAAATTTTAAACTTAAGCTTTTCTAGGTCCTGTGTAGTTTCTATGTTAAAATCAATGTGCAACGCCTACTTTTAGGTATAGCTCCCATACAAAAGTACAAAATTTTTCAAGTTCTTATATGAAAAAAAAGTATTTATAATGCGAATGGCTTCAAATATGGTTAAAATGTTTCTTATACCATGCCAAGTCTTCAGTTTAAAATTGGTACAAATCGGACCGCGAACTCTAAATTTTTAAGAGTATATTCAATTTGTTTAGTATTTTTAAATAAAATTTAATACAAATGCTGCACACGAAGGTCTATCAACGTCAAATGATGTGTAACAGGTATATAGTATAAACTTCGGTCCAACCGAAGTTAACTTTTCTTGTTCTTATTAAATACTTTTACTTTGCTTACATTCAAAACGTTCAAATAATTTATAAATAAACCATTAATAAATGTACACAATCGTTTAAGACCAAAACTGAAATGAATCAACAATAAAAATTGTTAAGTAAATCTCAGTCAGTCAGACTATAAACATTATTCAATCTCAAAGTACGCAAATCAAATAAACCAAGCTAATTGTATTTGTAATCAACTAAATTAAAGCAAGTTACCTTTGGAGTCAACGTAAATAAATGTTAAACTCTTTGGACCGCTGTACGAACAACGAATTACTTACTTACTTACAAATTTAAGTATGTACATAACCTAACTTAACCTCAGTCAACTTAAATTGCGACAACAAAATCAGAAGGCGGAAAAGCAAACCAAGGCGCGCAATCTGTTGTTGTTTCCCGGATGTTGAGTTAAGGGAAATGAAATTTTGGGAGGCGATGGTAGATTGGCTTATAAATTTAACGCCTTCCTTTTTTTTTTTTTTTTTGGGTGGATAAATTCTCCGAGCGTGTAATTAATGATAGTGAAAAATTTACATTGTTGTTGTTGTTTTTGTTTTTATTTGCTTCGCTAGGACATTGTGCTGCTGACGTCCATGATACCTGGCGTCCATTTTGAGTGACTTGCTTGCTTGCTTGCATGGACGGTGTTCTTAGATGCGCGTAATTTGGAGAGCTCAAAAATAAAAAAAAACTACTTTTTCCGTTCGATAATTTGTCTTCGCTGTTCGGGGACAGACAAATAGAATTTGTCAACATTCTTTCAGCACTTGTGACTTTTTATTTTTTTTTATTTTCGTCAATTTTTTTTATTTTTTTGTTGCAGGCTATTAGTGATAAAAATAGTCAAGTGTCCTTCAAGTGGCAAAATAGAGAACAAATGAGGCAGCAGATGTCATGATGACTCAGCGTTCTGGGAGTAACAATGCCCTTGGAGTATTTTTTAGGAGTTCAAAGGTGATTTCATTGCATGAGCATAAACGAATGAATTGTTACTGGAAATGTTACGGTATACATTAACATTAAAAAAAAAAAGAAGAATTCAATTTAAATAGAATACAAGCATTAATGCTCTTCATAATTGTGAGTATCCAAAATTAGGCTTGATTTGCGCCGAAAATATTAAATAATGCATTCAAAATGAATATTTTGCAGATCCGTCTGTCACAAGTGACATCTGAGAGAACATGGAGAATATTTAGACAAAAAATACAAATATTTTTCTACTTTTTCCGAAACAAAAAGTCAGCTCTATAAAAAATATAGTGAAGTTTTTCCCATAAAACTTTCAATTGCCGAATTAGTTGACCAAAGAGCCTCGGCAAGGCCTAGGCAAAAAATGCCCATTTCAGGACATCGATTTTTAAAACTTTTAGTATACCAAAAAGTTAGCCTTATTATCATTGCAAAATTTTAAGATGAGCATATGACAAATTTAGGAAATATCTGAGGTCAAAGTGTCTATAGAAAATTTGATATTTCCTAAACCAGTCGTATGCTCATCTTAAAAATTTTGCATGGATTGGGCTACCTTAAACAACTTTTTGGAAACCGGCATTTTTGCAAGGCTCTTTATGATCTGGATATTGCAGACACTAAAAGTCCTCTCGAAACTGATGTTTAAGAAATTATGGTGGGTTGAAAAGAGACATTTAATTGGAGTAAATCAGTATAAATCCAAATTCCAAGCAGATATATGTATGGCCATTACAGCTTCTTATAAGCCTGGGCATCACTTAGGGTATTAACCCAGCTGGTTGCCGTTAATGACGTGAATGGGATGTAGTGAGCTATATTTGGTAAGTTGGAGTGAACCAAGCCATTACAAACATCTTTTTATTTTGAAATAAAATATTTAATACAAAAAGGAAAAACTTTAACTTCGGTAAAACCGAAGATCAAATAGCCACCACACGAAACTTTAATTAGTTTATATGGGGTCTGTATGTTATAATTATAGATCTTTATCATATCTGTAGTATGTTATTTGGATGATAGTAGAAATGGTTTTACCCAGACTGGAGTGAATATATTCATAACTAAGAACTATTTTCATACAAAAATGTAAAAGAGAGCGGTGCATTTGTAGGGGGCTATACACAAAAATGGGCGTGGCACCATGATTTTTGTATTGGATGACATTAGAAATGTTTTTACCCAATTTGTAGTAAATACATGTACATATAATAACTATTTTCATGCAAAAAATCGAAAAAAGTGGAAAGTTTGTATGGGGGCTATATATAAAAAGGGGCGTGGTACCTTGTTTCTGACGTACAAACTGCCTAGAATCAAAAAGCTTCAGATTTTCAGATTTTGTATGAAAATAGTTCTTATTTATTATTTATTCACTCCAATCTGGGTAATATCACTTCTACTGTTATCCTATGAATATGCTACCGATATGACAAGGACCAGGTCACTATATATAGTTTCCATACAAACTCACTTTTCATTTTTTATTGTTTCAAAAAAATGATTAAAGTTTCGTGTGGCGGGTATTTGAGCTTCGGTGCTACCGAAGTTAATGTTTTGCTTGTTATTTTTTTAATTACCATGGCAATATAAGTACATAACTAATCTTATGATAGTTTTATTAAGAGCCCATTGGACCCAAAAAAAATATTGTTGAGTTCACTTCAGTTTCCACTGTTAACTCAACAAAAATATTGAATAATTTTATTTTACTTGTATGATGAAAAAAACTTATAAACAAGACCCAACAAAGCCATTTTCGACCACTTGAATTTTTATGAAGACACTGAGCCTTCATTATTCGATCCCAACAGGAACTTCTAAAGCTGAGAGTTTTTTTTTTTTTTTGCATAAAATAACATATCTGAGATGCATATAAGATTTTAGAACAAATTATATAAAAAATATATTTCAAAAACGTTCTTAGCTGTTTATTTACCATTTCTAAATACTTTTGTTTTTGAAAACGCACATTCTACTTTTTGTATGGAGAACAACGTTTTTTTTTTTTTTTTTTTTTAATTATTTATTTATGTTGAGCATTTCACTGAAGAAGATTTAAACATATTTATGAAATCTAAAACGTGACAAGAAGTTAAAGTATTACCTTTAAGTTATGTTACTATTGGAGTCTATTGCCGCTTAGGTAGATCATCTGGGTGGAGTCTCTTGAGGCGCCTTCTGCATGTGTTGATAGCGAGACCGAAGCCAATGGCTTAATGTGATCACGTAGACGATCGTTGTATCTGGAGCTGTGTCGATTTATTTCATCAAAGACTGATGGTATATCTAAGTCGTTGCTAATAACCGTGTTATGAACAAACCACAGAGAATTGCAGATACTTCGTAGAGTCTTATTTTGCTTCTTTGTACACGCTCAATATGGGTTTTCGAGGCAGTGCCCCACAGTTGTACCCCCATATCTCCACGATGGCATAATAACCATTTTATAGATAAGCAACATATTACTAACAATAAGCCGTAGTTTACTGGCTTCGCAATAAAACGTTTTTAAAAATACATATTTTATAAAATTTCTGACTTCTAATTTTTGTTGTTACAAATTCTATTCCAAAATAAAAATACCGCACAAACTTCGTGTAACAAATTTTAGAAAAACAAAAAAGAAGAAAAAAACTGTGAATAAATAATTCAACGAATAATAAAATTTAAAGAAAAAGAATTTTATTTGATTAGGCATAAATTAGCTTTATATAATTTTTTTTTATTTTTTATTTTCGCTACACAATCAAAAAAATGTCACGATTTGCTGTGAGGGTGCAGCAGCATTTTAGTTTACTTCCGCACTTGAACATGATTTTTATGAGTTGATTTTTTGTTTTTTTTTTTTTTCGTTGTTAAAATGATGTCCAGCGAAAGCTCAAAGAACAATTCTTCCTTCTATCAATCCATCCATCCATGCATCCATTCATTTATGTACGGCACAAGTGTGAGTGATAGTGACAAAGCGTTTAAATATGCTGCCTAACGCTTGCGGATGCGCCCTAATAACGATAATTTATTGCGACCATTAATAGAAGGCCGCAGGTTAACGAAGAGACTTGCCCCAATCACCATTTATATTCCACACCGTGAGACATTGGATCATTAAATTATGTATATATAGTATAAACGATTCATAGTATATGTAATATGTACAAGTAAAAAAGGTTTTGAAGTCATTTAATGTTTATATTGCTCTTTGTGGCACATTGTGCCTTTAATGGCTCAGCATGGCTCATTGATTTATCCGGCGCTGTCCAGCAACAAAATAGTAACTCGTGCTAAAATAAAACAAATCAAAACAATTTAATATAAAGTCAGACAATTTTTTTATTATTTATGATAAAATAAATTTAATTTACTTAAATGGAAAACTTTTATAGAAATTTAAGGTATACACATAATTGTTTTAATATCAGAAGAAATTTCTTCCAAAGTATTGTGAGCACCTATTTTTGAATCAATCTGTAAAAATTTATGCAATCATACAATTCTTTTAAAGTGATTTTGCTGCTACTTTCGAACTCTTGATAGCGTACATATTAAGATTAACAAGGAAAAATATTAGCTTCGGTGTAACCGAAGCTCAACTACCCGCCACATCTTGGTTTAGTTTATTTATGATCATCAGTGGCTTTGGTAAAATTTGGAGAAGAGATGGCTTAGAGTCCGATAAAACCAAAGCTTAGACACAGTAATGGGGTCAACTGTAAACCTAAGGACTGAATAAAAACATTATCTTGCAAAAAAAAAATAGAAAATGGAGGCTGACTTTGTATTGGGGCTATATGTTATAGTGGACTGATCCATATAATATCAGTAAAGTATATATAGGATGACTTTAAAAGTGTTTTTACCCCATTTGGAGCGATTATATTCATAATTACTAGCTATTTTCACACAAAAACAAGAAACGAACGCTGAAGTCCAGTATGCTCTACTACAAGATACCCTGAAATGGCACTAGAGAAAAACCGTTTACAAGTGCACACTTGGGGGCCTACGAGACTCTAAGTTTCAAATATGGTGGCCCTATCTTTTATAGTCTCCGAGATAATCTATCTCATAAGGCAGACAGCAGAATAGACGGACAGGCAGACATAGCTAGTTCGACTCCACTTCCAACGCTGATCAAGCTAGATCTATCTAGCCTCCTTCTGACTGCAACATTCTTACGCACAAACTTAATCTGTATACCCTTTTACCCTCTTATTCTTATTTTCTTCTTATTTTACACAATTTTTATCAGGGGTGTCATAGAAAATCTCTTTTAGTTGGTTTCAAACCTCTTCTAAAATTCAATGAAATATACAGTGCCGGTCAACTGAATAGGTTTGACTTCTTTTTAGACTTAGAACATAGTATCTTCATATCGAGCACTCGGATTTAAACCAAATAAATTTTGTTAAGTAAAACGATCAATTATTTATAAAATACAAAAGTTCTTTTTTTTTTTTTTTTTTTTTGTTTGGTTTTTATATTTTTTTTATTATATTTTCAAAAACATAGCTAAAAATCTACATTATTTTTGGCTCAAGTGAATAGGTTTGACCAACAAAACTATAAAAAAAAATTATTAACAGCAATATTTCATGGCACTTGGTAACTTAAATAATAAAAGACACTATTTCTGCATTATTTAATATTTGGTATGACCACCCTTATTCTTAATTATTTCAAACATTCGAGTTGATAAGGAATCGTAATATTTTTCAATTTCACTCAGTGAAATAGTTGACCAGGCTTTTTTTAATCGCTTCAACCACGGTCGCCGAGTCTTGAAATAGTCTTCCCCCTTCATACACTCTCCTGGATAAAACTCCCAAAATGTTCTGGATAATATTTATGTCTGGGGAGTATGGCGGCCACTCGTGCAAGTTGACATTCTGGTCCTTAATCCATTGTTTTGTAACCCGGGCTGTATGGATGGAGGCGTTGTCTTGTTGGTACGTCCATTGAATAGGTCCAAAAATTTCGGAAGACTGGGGAAAAGCCTTTTGGAGCACTGTCTTGTAGACATTTGCATTCATCTTTGATGAAACAAACTGCAGCTCGCAAGTTCCATAAAACGATATGGCTCCCCAAACCATTATGCCTCCTTTACAGAAGTGATGACGACTCAATAAGCATTCCCCTTTTCGCATATCGTGAAAATAATAGTTGTAGCCATGCGGTCCGTCGAGATTGAACTTTTTTTCGTCGGAGAAGACCACAACCTTCCACTCCTTGTTCCATGTCATGTGATCCCGCGAAAATCGAAGTCGCGCTTCCTTCCGTGCATCATTGAGAGGAGATTTTTTTTAATTTTTAATCTCTTTAAGTATTTAGCACTCCGAATAACTCGATTTACCGTTGCCAAACTAGCATTTACACCGCATTCATCCCTGATTTTACTGCCAGAGAGGTGGGAATTCGAAGCAGTTCGAAGAATTAGTCGCCTCTCTGATGCCATTGTAGCATAATCGGCTTCATTACGAAGAAAATTGCTTACCACGTTTTGGCTTCGACCAATCTTCTTTGCTATTTCATTATGTTTTAGGCCAAATTCAATGTAGCCTTTAATTTGACCTTTTTCAAAATCGGTTAAAGATTTTCCCCGGCCCATATTAAAAAAAAAAAAAATGGTAGCAATTACTTTAAATTTAAGTAGACCAAAGAAATTATATGTTTTCAATCACGCAGTCAATCAAAAAGTGAAGTCAAAGTTGTCAAACCTAATCAGATGAGCCAAAAATAGACCACACATTTAGCGAATTTCCCGATGAAAACAAAATTCTGATTTACCGTTGCATAGAACCCGTTACATTTTTTTTTCATATTATGAGTAAATGAATGTTCAAAACAAAAAAAGAAAGAAGAAAAAAATGCCATAGGAACAAAGAGAGAAGAAAAAAATAGAAGAAATAATTTTCAAACCTATTCAGTTGAGCGGCACTGTAATTCACAATTACTTTAAACTACATTTATAAAAATAACACGGTGAGACAAAAAAAAAAAATTGTAAAAAATTTATTTACCTCGAAAAATCAGATTTTTACCGTTATTTCAAAAATCTCGATGTGCAAGAGAAAATTCGAGTATGTCAAAAAATTTTTATTTAACTGTACCTACAACCTTCAATTAGTCTCATCTAATAAACTTTTTAAAATTTTTTTTTTTTGTCGCACCGTGTAATAAAAATACAGTGTATATTTCATTTATTTTTTAAATAATGTTTGAACTAATTGTGAATTATATTCATTATTTAATTTAATTTTGGAAGAGAATTTGGAAACCAACCAAAAGAGATTTTGTGTCACACCACTGTATATAATGAATGTATCTGCTCAAATGTGATAATGATAATTTTGACATCTTTTCTAATACAATTAGCCATGAGACTCCGTTTTGATGCCATGCTTCTTGGGGAGTGGAAATGACCAAACAAATTGTACAGGTCCAAATAAAGTGCCGATCAAATATGATAACAAGATTTTTTGTGTTTTACTCAAGTTATTCACTACAAATATCGGGTACCAAAAAACGGAGCACCCTGTTCAAAATTAAAAGATAAAGGAAGGAATGCACCTTGTAGAGACATACACATAGATCCAAACAATCAAAGCTGCGAATATTTAAGTCTACTTGATCTAAATTTTTTTGTACAAACAAAAAAGTACTTTACCCCTTCTGGGGTTTCCTCTTCCTTGCAGCGCCTGTAGTATTTATTGCGTAGAATTCTATTAATATCCTATGAGAGTCATCTTTGAGGTAATTTATCAGACAAATAAACAAATTACACAGGTAGGCATAATTATTTTGACATGATCTATTGTATGAATACCCAATTAAAATTTTTCATTGCATGTAAAATTAATTCAGTCAAACGGTTTTGGAAGAAATGAGTAACCAAATTTTACAATGAAAAATGGTTGCTGTGTACTATATTCATTCATTCTGCATTCAATTTCTGCTTTAACACTTCTCAAGTAAATAATAAATAGATAGCTGCTCTGTTAAGCATTATTATTTTTTTTCTTCGAATTTTGAACATTGGGAAACTAAACATTGCAATGCATTGAAAACATTAAAAAAAATAAAAATACGTTGTTTTTTTTTTTTTTTTTACAATAAAAAGTAACTTTTTATTGATTTTTTATTGATTTTTGTATTTTTATTTGGAATATTTTTTTTTCCAAACGCATTAATTCTTTCCTTCGGCTTTAAGCTTCTCCAAATCCATAGTTAACCACACAATCTCCAGTTTACCGTCAATAGAGAGTGAACAAGCCAGTTTAGCTTCGATGGCGGACAATCTAGTTTCAAGTCAATAGCGGACAGCGTAGATAACATTCCCGATGGGATCTCGAATTCTTTTCCATTCAAAGTAATCAACGATATATCTAGTTTAGCGTCAATAGATGGGACATTCCATTTTAGCGTCACTGAAGGACAATCCAGTTTCAAGTCAATAGCTGGCATCCTTGTTTACTTCTCCTGAACTCGAACTCTTGCTTCAGCCTTTGGCCTTCACCAATGTTTAGCGAACGAAGAATTCTCCAGTTTAGCGTCAATAGAGAGTGGACTCACCAGTTTAGCTTCGATGGCGGACAATCTAGTTTTAAGTCAATAGCGGACATCGTCGTTCATTATTTTTTTTTTTAATTTTATATTTATTATATTTATTATATATTTTTATTAAATTTTTTTTTTTTTTTTTGTTTTATTTATTTTTTTTTTTAAATTTTTTTTTTTTTTTTAATTTTTTTTTTTTTTTTTAGATTTTACGTTCTTGTGTTTTTTTTTGTTGGTTTATGAAGTATAGCAACAAATTTCGATTAGATCTTATTAATCGATCGGTTAACCTACTCATTCCCAAAAAGGAAATATAAAAAAGGTCAACAATTTGTCCTACACTTCAAAACTTATGCCCCATATTTGTAGATGCATTTCCCTAAACGTAATGTTCAGAGAAAATTATCAAGTTTTTTTTAAAACTCTTTTTACTAAATTAAACTAATGTGACACAACTATGTACTGTGGTGATTTCCGCCAGATTTCCGCATTCTTTGATATTATGTCTCGCCTACAAAATGATCGAAGATGTTTCAAGTCGATTTCCTAGGCTTAGAATGTAGAAGATCATTTCCGCTGACAAATGTTGCGTTTATGAACGAAGGTTTTCCAGATTCCTCCATCAGCTTTAGCTCTCATCCAATAAAAAAAGTAAACTACGACAAATGGCTGGCTGCCCCTAGTTTAACGTCAATAGAGGACATCGTTGTTCACTCTGTGATGTACGCGATCGTTGTGTGACTTGAATTTGAAATTGAGTCTCTTTTATACCCAAAAAATTTGTATAGGCTAACCGATTAACGGAATCCTTTACGAATTTTCTTTTTGCTAATTACTTTCATATTTTTGTGTGTGTTTGTATTTTGCTAATCCTCTATCGAGACATCTTGTCTGTAAATTACTTTAGCCTTGAGAAATTTTCCATACGTCTAGATACATATTTGCAGATCAAAAATCTACCTAAAGTGTTAGTTTATGCATCTTAAATAAGATAAAGGCAGCTGCTGTGAATATCTGTATTCATGGCGGCAATTTATTCTTAAGACTTACGTACGTATGTACTTTTCAGGCAAATGTAAGCAAAATCAGCGAATATATTTCAAATAGAAAATCTCTAGAACCGTGCTAAAACTTTGGAGTATAGATAAAACTCCCATGGGTCACGATTGGTATCAAATTTTAAGCTAAAAACAAGAAAGAACGCTAAAGTCGAGTATGCTCGACTGCAAGATACCCTGTAGCCAATTTTTATGTACCTTAAGTAAGTCGTATCTTACTACCATACCTCATTTTATTGGATTTTCATACAAAAACTTAAAAAGGGCGTATATTTGAATGGGGGCTATACCAACAATTTTGTTGATCTTACATACATATATTGTGATATTTTATTGAGACTATCATAGACATAATTTATACTAAATTAAGACTTTGTAGAATAAGAAACAATGTCGTTTTTATGCAAAAACCGAAAATTTTGGGGTAGATTTGTATGGGGGGTAACCCTAATATGGGTATAGAGAAAAACCGTTATGCATACTTGACGCCTCAGGAGAGTTTAAGTTTCAAATATGGTGGCCATATCTCTTATAGTCTCCGAGGTAATCTCTCTCATTCGGCAGACAGCAGGGCAGACGGACGGACAGACAGAAATAGCTAGTTTGACTCCCCTTCCAATGCTGATCAAGAATATATATGATTAATAGTGTCTATCTAGCCTCCTTCTGTCTGTTATATACATTCACACAAACTTAATATACCCTTTTACACTTTGGGTACAGGGTGTAAAAATAGAAAATGGTCGAAAAATTCGTATGGGGCCTATACCTATAAATGGGCTTGGTACCTTGGTTTTGACATTGGACATAAGAAGTGTTTTTATCCAATTTATAGTGAATATATTCAGAAATGATACCTATTTTCATAAAAACAAGAAAAAAGTTAACTTCGGTTGGACCGAAGTTTATACTATATACCTGTTACACATCATTTGACGTTGATAGACCTTCGTGTGCAGCATTTGTATTAAATTTTATTTCAAAATACTAAACAAATTAAATATACTCTTAAAAATTTAGGGAATTCGCGGTCCGATGTGGACCATTTTTAAACTGAAGATTTGGCATGGTATAAGAAGCATTTGAACCAAATTTGAAGCCATTCGCTTTATAAATACATTTTTTTCATATAAGAACTTGAAAAAATGTTGTACTTTTTGTATGGGAGCTATACCTAAAAGAGGGCGTGGCACATTGATTTTAACGTAGAAAGTACACAGGACCTAGAAAGGCTTTTTATATTTCAGCCCAATATCTTTAAAACTGAGCGAATAAACCGCGCAGCAACACACAGACAGACGGACGGACGGACAGACGGACAGACAGACGGACATGGCTAAATCGATTCGTCTCGTCGAGGTGATCAAGAATATATATACATTATAGGGTCTACGATGCCTCCTTTAATGCGTTACAAACTTTCCGACAAACTGAATATACCTGTTTACACTAGTGTAACAGGTATAAAAATAGAAATAAAACGGCAAGTTTGTATGGGGGCTATACCTTTAAATGGGCGTGTAAACGGGTATATTCAGTTTGTCCAAAAGACCCCATAAAGTATATATATTCTTGATCAGCTCGATGAGAGGAATCGATCTAGCAATGTCCGCCTGTCTGTCCGTCTATCCGTCTGTTTGTTGCTATGCGATTTATTCGGTGAAGATATAAAGATATTGAACTGAAATTTTAAACTTAAGCTTTCTCGGCAACGACTAGGTTAAGTTCGAAAATGAGAGTGCCACGCCCACTATTAGGTATAGCCCCCATACAAACTTACCACCCATTTTCAAATTTTTGTATTAAAACATTTTTTTTTCTGAATGAATTCAATTAAAATTTGGTAAAATCAATGCTAATGTCAACTCCATAGATATGGTAAAGATCGGGCTAATATTACAAAAAGCTTCCATACAAATTTGATCAAATTCATCGTGAAATTTAATCTAAGCGCCTAGTGAACATATAAACTATTAAAAGTTTAGTGTAACGGATATTTCAGCTCCTGTTCCGCCGAAGTTAACGTTTTTCCTTGTTTTTTAATAATTTTTAAAAATTTAAAAATAAAATATCCAAGGTTCAAATCTCACACAGGTAATAGTATTTATTATAGACATATTTTTATTCACTTTTTAAAACCGTTACACATAAAGTATATATTTTTGATCAGCTCGATAAGACGAGTCGATCAAGCCATGTTCGTCCGTCTGCCCGTCTGTAGTTATGCGATTTATTCATTAGCTTTAAAGATATTGACCTAAAATTTGGAACATAGGCTTTTGTCAGCCCTATGTAGTTAGAGTGGTAAATTTAAAGGACACGCCCACCTTTAGGTATAGCTCCCATACAAATTTACCACCGATTTAACAGTTGTTGTATGAAAATAATTATTGTTTATGAATGTATTTACTTTAAATTGATTAAAAACACTTCTACTCGTATTGTCAACACAAGAGACTTGGTAAGGTTCAGTCCACTATAGAATATAGCTCCCATAAACCCAACGCTTATTTTCTAGTTTTTATATTATATAAAAAAAATTTTAATTTGTTAAGCTAATTGCTTCAAATATGGTAAAAACGTTTATTATGGCGGTATATATCTACAGGTTGTATATGGATTTGATAATAATCTGGTAACTATAGCATATACATTGCAAATAATAATATCATATAGTCCATCAAAACTTCGGTTCAAACGAAGTTAACGTTTTCCCTCGTTTTAATTGCAAAATCTTATAACATCAATAAAAAACAGAATTAAGAAAGGTAAAAATCATGTTAAATGGCTGAATTTCATCCAATGGGAAAATTCGAGTTTAATTAAATTCGACTACAAACATATTTAAATCGAATTTCTAAAAATTGCATCGATAATGTTTCTATCTCACTTCCACTCTCCTGGTCCTTGCCTGTACAAATTGTTGTAATACAGAGTTGTCATTATTTATAAAAAATTGATTCACAGCCAGTATACTTTACAGTATATTACTCGAAATGTCTGCAACTATGGACCTGCAGATATATATGCAAAGGTAATCTATATAAATTGTTTTTGTAAAGTTTCTACAGTATAAATTTCTTCTGATACACAGGCTTTTGTGAATACCCTAAATGTAAATTTTTTATGCTAAATTTTATAAAAATTTAAATTACTTTAAATGCTTTTAAATCAAAATTATCTCCAATTGTATTAAAACAAGGAAAAATGTTAAATTCGGTAAAACCGAAGCTCAATTACTGGCACAGGAATGCTTCAATAGTTTATTTATGATTATTAGCAGCTTAAATAATAACTATTTTAATACAAAAAACTAGAAAAAAACTGGGGGCTATTCTTTAAAATGGGACAGGTAACTTGGTTTTAACAATTAAGAGTGAATGCATATGATAAGTGTTTCCATGTTAAAACTCGAGCTTTGAATGGAGGCTATCCCTCAGAATGGGCGTGGAATTCTAAATTTAACAAATAAACGACCTAGAACGGAACTTAAACTATTCGAAACGACTTGTTTAATTTTTTACACATTCAGTTTCCGTAAAAAGCGAGCTATAATACGAACATGTATCGAACGGCGCAGGTCATCTGTTTATATAACTATAGGAACATTGTTTATTCGATGTATGTATTAAAGATGGACCCCGAAGACATATCGCCATATATGCAAAAATAATTTATTTTTAAACAGACAGAAGGGGGCAAGATTGATTCTATAAATTATATATATTCTTGATCAGCATTGGAAGGGGAGTCAAACTAGCTATGTCTGTCTGTCTGTCCGTCTGTCCTGCTATCTGCCGTATGAGAGAGATTTTCTCGGATACTATAAGAGATATGGCCACCATATTTGAAACTTAGACTCTCCTGAGCCGTCAAGTGTTCACTTGCAAACGGGGTACCCCGATACAAATGTACCCCTAAAATTTGGGTTTTTGGAAAAAAACGTCATTGTTTTTTATTGTAGGAAGTTCAAATTTAGTGTAAATTATGTCTGTGATAGTCCCAATAAAGTATTCTAATATTGGTATAACCAACCAAATTCTACTCATTGCCCCCCATACAAATTTACCATAAAATTTTATTTTTTTTGCCATAAAATCGTCATTGTTTTTTAATCTAGGAAGTTCAAATTTAGTGTAAATTATGTCTATGATAGTCCCAACAAAATGTCCCAATATGTACGAGAATTTTTAAGTTTTTTATGAAAATTCAATTCAATGAGGTATGGTACTACGATAGGAATTAACTTAAGCTGCATAAAGTTTTGGGTACAGAGTATCTTGCAGCATACTCGACTTCAGCGTTCTTTCTTGTTATTTATTAAAAACTTGCGCTGAGCTGCTAGAATGCATCCACATTTTTTTTATCTAATCATGGGCTTTTTAATGAATTAAATTTTTATGATTTGGTTATTCTTATGGACCCAAAATTAAGCTTTATTGTTTATATAACCACAATGAACAAAAAAACAAGACTAGGCTTTATAAAGCGTTGTGCTTAGAAGTTTGATGGCCCTTACATTACAAAACTTCAATAAACTTGTGCAACTGATCTTGGAATTTGCATCTCGGGTTTGGAACCAACATTATGCTGTTCATCAGGATCGTATTGAATCAGTTCAAAAGCTATTTCGCCGTTTTACTTTTAGGAACCTTATTTGTCTTAATGGTCCGTTGACTTTCATCTTCCACCTTATACCGATCTTTTGGAACTTATTGATCTTCCAACCTAGGGTAAGCGCCGTTCTATGCTCTCAGTTGTTGTTTTTTTTTCATAAGATTATATGTGGAGAAATTGATTCTTCCTTTTTTGCTTCAACATTTTTATCTTAATGCTTCCTCTCGCTTCACGCGCAATTTTGCCCATTTTAAGTTGTCTCAGTGTCATCTTTTCTCTTTGCATTATTTTATTTTTTTCAAATTTCTTTTATTGATTTAGTTTTTTATCTGTCTTTATTCTAATTTCTTTAATAATTTTTCAGCTTGTTTTCTTTAAAAATGAACCGTGTCACTGTGTCATGGCGACAAATTTTAATAAAACCAAACCGAATACATTAGGTTTGTCCCTATTTCCAATTAGGCAAAACAATGGCAAAAACATTAACAAAATATTTCTTAGTAGTAGGAATAAAGATAGAAAAAGAAAAGAAAACAACAAAAATTAGAATTTTTCATGCCTATTCCACTTGTTTTCTGTTTGCCTTTTTCGGTTGCTCTTTTTTTTTTTTTTTTTTTTTGTAAAATTTTCTTTGTATTTTTGTTCTACAACTCGTTTGAATGAATGAAAATGAATGAAAACCGAACGAATGCCAACTTTGAAACATTTTACTTTTCTTGTTTGTCAATCATAATTCAGCACATTATGTTCTAATCGACCTATTTAACAGATTACCCCCTCAAAATTTTATTTTTTTTTTTTACATTTAGCTTTTTTCAGCTGTTCCACTTTAAGAGATTTTTATACCCTGTATCCAAAGGGTAAAAAGGTATATTAATTTTGTGCAGAACGGAGCATGCTAGACCCTATAAAGTATATATATACCCGATCAGCATTGCAAGGAGAGTCGATCTAGCTATGTCTGTCTGCCTGTCTTTCTATCTGTCCTGCTGTCTGCCTTAGGAGAAATATTATCTCAGAGACTATAAGAGATAGGGTCATCATATTTGAAACTTGTACTCTCCTGCACCGCCAAGTAGTCGCTTACAATCGGTTTTTCTGTTGTCCCATTTTAAGGGATTGTCCCAAACAAATTTACCCAATTTTTTGAGTAAAAATTGAAAATCCTTTACAATAAAGTATGGTACTATGATAAGACTAAACTAAAGGTACACAAAGATTAGGAAAAGGGTACCTTGTAGTCGACTTCATACTCGACTTCTGCATGCTTTCTTGTGTTTTTTTTACTTATTTCCTATTTTTTTTATGAAACAAGCAAGTATTTTTTTTAATCAAAGTGTTTAACTATTTTTTAGGCTGTACGAAAAAGTAAACTTTATTCCTTTAAACTATACAGAAAGCTCTCTTGAGAAGGAAACTCCATTGGGTTGGGAAGAAATATTCTGTGATTAACGATTAGCTTCAGACCAAAGATGCAGCGGTCACAAATAAATATAAATTTGCATATTGAAATAGGAGCTCAAGATCAAAACGCCCAGTTCCAAACGGCACATGATCTTACACCAAAGCAACAACAAGTTAGATTTGAAGAGAGCGAAGGAGTTGCATCGCTTGTCGGAAGGCGGTCTATTGAACAATTTATAAACTCTTAAAACGATAGGGTTTAATTAGTCGTTAAACGTTCATACGTGAATTTGAGCAGTCGGTAAGTAACCAAGAAGCAGAATCCGCTACAAAAATGATTTTAGTCCGCTGAAACTGTGGATGGGCGTTCTCTACTCGTTTCCAAAACGATTCTGAGTTCTCATGAACCAAATTTTTATACCCATTACTCATAGTGTAAGCTGGTATATCTAGTTTGTCCAAAAATTTGTAACGCAGTAAAGGAGGCATCAGAGATACCATATAGTATATATATTCTTGATTAGCTCGATGAGATAAATCGGAATAGCCATGTCCGTCTGTCTATTTGACGATAACCGATTCATTCGCCTAGTTTTAAAGATATATAACTGAAACATTAAACTTAAGCTTTTCTCGGCAATGACTGGGTAACGTTCGAAAATGAAAGTGCCACGCCCATTTTTAGGTATAACATCCATAAAAACTAACCACCCGTTTTCGAATAAAAATAAAATATTTGTATAAAAATGGGAATTCACTCCAAATTGGGTAGAAACGCTTCTTATGTCTTTTAGTATCAAAAGCAAAGTGCACGCTCATTTTTAGGTATAGCCGATAGGGGCTATAGGGTTTGTATAGACAAACTTACCGCCCATTTTCGAAAAATGAAAACAGTTATTTATTTTCAATATATTCACTCCAATCTAGATAAAAACACATCTTAAATCATCCTATATACACACCACCGATATGATACGGATCGGGTCACTATAACATGTAGCCCTTATATACCATCTCGAGGTTCTATCTAAGACAGAGATGATTACACATAAACTATTTAAAGATTCGTTCCACCAAAGATAATGTTTTTCCTTGTTTTCTACTAAAAAAAAATTTAAGTTGAAAAATGACAATTTAAAAAATAACATGAAAAATTCCATTTTTCGTGTTTGGTACAAAAAAAGTATCCAATTAATATTCACAGGTAGCATAACGTCATGCAGAATAAGTTATTGATGGATTTCATATCAACTCATCATACTTTTGTAAATTCGTTACTTCAGGGGGTGAAAAACAACTCCACAAAATATTTTTTTTTTTTTAATTTTGAAAATGACCAAAAATATGGCATTTGAAAAAATTTTTGAAGTTTTTGTTTAAAGCTTTGGTTCTATCCAACCGATTTTGGATTTCGAAAAACGAAATTCTTTGGTTTTATATAAACTTTTATTAAAAATTTACGAAAAAAAAAAGTAAAAAAAATAAAATTTTTTTGGAAAATTTTAAAATTTAAAAATCGTTTTTTTTTTTTTTTTTTACTTAATGAAGCAAGTATGGTTTACATATTCGGAAAGTTTCATCTTGGAATCTCCATTGGTTTCGGAGATACAAATTGAAACGTAATGAATGCGTCGCAATAATTGAACTAATACTCGACGATGTATTGCGCGTCCTCTTCCGGAAGCTATGCGATTCACACTTAAGTACACAATGCATTTAAAATTATTATTTAAAATTATTTATTATACAATTTTATAAACAAATAACAATAATTGCCGTAATTTATTTTAAATGTTCGAACATTTTATGTGTAATTCCATGAGATCCCAGAACCTTCAACCAAATCAAAATTTGTAAACTAGTGTAATCGGAAATGTGTTCTGGAGACTGCTTTAAAGCCGAGGGTAAACAAACATTTCAGTCGCAGAACATGAACATTTCAACAAGACTCGACATCGTCTCACAAAGCTATACTGAACCAAAATTAGCTAAAAATAAGAAAAAACGTTAACTTCGGTAGAACCGAAGCTTAAATACCCACCACACGAAACTTTATTCACTTTCTTGAAGAAATAAAAAAATAGAAGGTGAGTTTGTATGGGACTATATGTTATAGTGGCTCGATCCTTGTCATATCGGAAGCATATTCATAGGATAACAGTAGAAGTGATTTTACACAGATTGGAGTGAATATATCCATAAATAAGAACTATTTTAATACGAAATCTGAAAAATGAGCGATTGGTTTTTTATGGGGGACATATCAAAAAATGGGCGTGGCACCTTTCTTATGAAACTGGATGTCATTAGAAATGCTTTTATCCATATTTGTAGTAAATACATTTAAAATAATAACAATTTTCATACAAAAAATCGAAAAAAATGGTAAGTTTGCATGGGGGCTATATCTAAAAATGGGTGTGGCAACTTTCTTCTGATATTGGATGGATGGATATTGGATTAAAAGTGTTTTTACCTGATTCGAAGTCAAAACATTCATAAATAATAACTATTTTCACACAAAAAAATCGAAAAAAATGGTAAGTTATATATGGGGGCGTGGCACCTTGGTTCTGATATACAAACTGCCTATGAACACAAAAAGCTTAAGTTTAAAGTTTCAGGTCAATATCTTTAAAACTTTCCGAGAAAAACGCATTGCAACAGACGGACAGACGGACGGACGGACAGGCAGACAGACGGACATGGCTAAATCGATTCGTCTCGTCGAGCTGATCAATAATATATATACTTTATGCCTCCTTTAATGCGTTACAAACTTTCCGACAAACTGATAATACCCTTCACACTATGTGTGGCAGGTATAACAACGTTCCGAACTTCATTTCGACCACACAATGACTCTTAAACGCGAATTCAATGGAGAGCCTTTTGAATAGTTTACACATCGAGTGCCGGACCCTGTGTAAAACGCAGAAAACATCGTGACTGGCCCTATTAAGTTCATATATTCATGATCCTCATCGAGATGAGTTGATCTACCTATATCTGTATGTGCTCCCTTCTGTCTATTCCGCTGTCTGTCTGTCTGTTTGTTTGTCGGTCCGTCTGCTTTATCTAGGAGACTATTGAAGAAAGTGACACCATAATCTAGCAATTTATTCTCTGTAGCAAATGCTCCACAAAAACCGAACCATTAAAATCATCATTGTTTCATAACATAGTAACTCAAAATTTGCTAAGGATTATTCTTGTTTTATTTTGATTTTTAATTTTTAGCCATAAAATAAAATTTGCTTATTCGCAATAAACGAATTTGCTTAAAATTTGTTGCTCTGTCGTTTATAGAGCAGTAAAACAGCCACAAAATTGCATTAAAAAATAAATAAACAAAATAAAAGAAAAGAAAAGAAAAATAAATAAAAACATTTCTGCAAGTCGATTTATTTGAGCGTAAAATGTTGCTCGATTCAAGTCAAGCCAAGCCAATTGAGCATTCGCATTCGCATTTATTGTATTTCGGTATAAGCTGTACACCTTGTTTCGCGAAACGATAATCCTGTTAAAATTTGTTTGTTTCCATGGATTTATGTTCAGAACAAAAAAAACCAAACAAATTCGCACAAAAACTTTTTCTAACGTTTGCCAATTGTGTATTCAATTGTGTGAATGTAAAACTTTTATGCCTGATTCATTTTTTGCTACTGTGCACCCTCTTTTGGGTTTTTCAAATTTTTTGAAAGAGTTTGTAACATTTGAAGTGGATATGTTGGAAAATACATCATTTCAGTTTTAATCGGGCTAACAAAGCGACACGATCTAATTACCGCCAACTGTCCGTCCGTCGGTCTGTAGATAAATTGTATATTTCAAGTTCTTTCATTTTAGATTGAATACATTTCTACTTTTCAGTGGAATCTAGCCATCATCTACTAAAAATAAAGCAAATAAGTTCAGTGTATTCCTAAAATTCTAGCTATTTAAAATTGTGAAGCGTATTCAAAGCTTTATATCCATAAACGTAAATGAATGCTTCTGTTTTATTTTTTTTATTTTTCTCCCAACAATTTTTTGTTTTGTATTTTTCTTTTTGTTAACAGGTTAACAAAACCCAAACTCAAATCCATTCGGGGTGTTGGGTGTTCTCAAACCGCACACACACAGGGTGTGTGTGGTACAAAATAATACCTACCAATAAATGTGTTTAGACTGAAATTGATTTTGTTTTTGTGCGCCTTGAGGCTGCTGCTCTTCCCCCAACGTTTTTGTACACCTCACGCAGGTACTCGTGTAAGCAGTCCCTGGTGTCTTTCAAATTGTTGAAGCTTTTTTCGGGCTTTGCAAACAAATAAAAAGTTCTTATTTCCTTCCTATTTTTCTCAGCTCAACCCAACTGGTGCAATTTTTTTTTTTTCCTGTTTAAATTTTATTCGATTTATGAAGAACACAAAATTAGGCAACACATTTGCTTTTCGAAATTTTTGCTATTGTATTAAATAAGTTAAATGCTAAAATTGTTTATGTGTAACCTTCAACGACAATTTAAAAGTGAATATTTTAGTTGTAATTTGATAAACCAAACACAAATTCAACAAATCCAATTTGCATCATTGACCTTGCGTATATCTCGAAAATTGTGATTTGCATATGCTAAAAGGTTTCATCAACCTGGGGCCAAGGCTGTTCTAATCTTAGAGTCAAACATTTTATAATTTTATCAAAAAGTTTTGTATATTTAGGCTGAGTGTTTCATAAACCAACCGAAGGTCGCTTAAACATTATCTTATGCTAAAGTAACCCTTTCCCAACAATGTTTCTATATATAGTATATATTTTTTTTTTAGTTATTTAGGACAAATATGATAAATAATCCTACATTATGATAGACCCAATTATTTCATGCGTTAAAGTTTATTATATCGCGTGGTAACTTAATTTTTTTAGACAGTTGAAAATTAGTTTTAAATAATTCGAACGAATATTCGTGTTTTCCTTAAAATAGTGTACGGACGGTCAATAATTCCATAAGGCGGCGTAAGCTCGACCTAGGGATGGAATAAAATTTGCTAGGAGGAGTTTGTTACCACTACAACTAGTATGAACGCAATGGATGAAACGGCTTGGAAAAATAAAAACACTAAAGTTGGCTAATACCCGCCATAGAATTCTAGAGCCCCAAAAACAGCGGCTCATAAAGACCAACGGAATAAATTTATGGATCACAATCTACCAATCTGCATCTAGGAGTGTTCATGGAGAAATGAACTTATTGACATTCTTGAAAATTTCAGGGCTGAAAAAAACCAAAAAAGGTGTGACATTTACTACAGCATTCATAAGAGACAACGCAAATTTCAAAATATGTTTTCGAGGTAAGTCGAAATTAACGTTGTTTCATCAACTGAGTTACACCTATAAACTAGACTCTCGCCCCGATAAACATCAAGGCTAAATATTAGCTTAATCTGTGCACATATGCCGCTACATCGACTTCAGCTCACAAATTAAGAAAGAGAAGAAATCTTTCGAACTACCATCGGAAACTTTACCCTAAATCAAAATTTATTTGATCACCAGGCAGTTTAGCGCAGTTCGATAGCACAGGGTTGTATTTCACTACACAACACTGTGTATGGTTTCTATTCGAATTCTGAAAATAAACCACTCTGTGCTTCTGCTTTCAGCTTTCAGACTTTACTCTGACGTCTGACTTAATATTGCTGCTCTCTGCACAATGCGAAATAGACAAAACTATTGTCCGCTTTTCTTTCTACTTTAATTTTTTATAACCATATCCTTCCAGGGAAGAACTTGGTCGGAATACCCCTATTAAATAAAATACTCTACTTATTGCAATTGAACAACTTCCGGACCATCCAGGATCACCTGGTCTGCTTACAATCGTTAGAGGTCCAATGACATCTTCAAAATGACATTGCCCAGCTCTGAGTAGCAAAAAGGTCAACTATTTGGGAACGTTTTTTTTAGAAGATCTATCGGAAATAAAAACTATCGAAACCAGAAGTGCTCGTCTGAGCCAAATATACCTAACTTAAACCTAAACTAACCTAACCTAACCTAACCTAACCTAACCTAAACCTAACCTAACCTAAACCTAACCTAAACCTAAACCTAAACATAACCTAAACCTAAACCTAAACCTAACCTAAACCTAACCTAAACCTAACCTAAACCTAACCTAAGCCTAACCTAAACCTAACCTAAACCTAAACCTAACCTAAACCTAACCTAAACCTAACCTAAACCTAACCTAAACCTAACCTAAACCTAACCTAAACCTAACCTAAACCTAACCTAAACCTAACCTAAACCTAACCTAAACCTAACCTAAACCTAACCTAAACCTAACCTAAACCTAACCTAAACCTAACCTAAACCTAACCTAAACCTTACCTAAACCTAACCTAACCTAACCTAAACCTAACCTAACTTAACCTAAACCTAACCTAAACCTAACCTAAACCTAGCCTTAACCTAACCTTAACCTAACCTAAAACTAAACCTAAACGTAAACCTAAACCTAACACGGTAGGCACGACAAACAATTTTATTTTAAAGAAACGCTTAGAAGCAAAACGAAACAATTTCTTTAATAACAACCAAATCCGCTAATGAAATTTGTAATATGCCAAAAGCATTAGAAATTATCAACAAAATGATGAGCAACAGGATAATTTTCCAACTCAACAGCTAAGTACGTATTGGATACAATAGACAACTCGACAATATTTTCTATTTTTTTGTACTGTCTTGTATAAATAAAAAAAAAAAGAAAATTAAAAAACTCGACTATAAGCTTGAATACTTTTGCCAGAAGCTGTTGCCACAGCAGCGCATTAAATTACCGGATGAGCTAGCGAATGAATGAATGAGTGAAAAATTCCTGTGTTTGATTTATGAGTTTTAGTTAACGAAAGAAAGACCGAATTGAAAAATGTCGAGACTAAAAGAAAAACGCTGCAAAAATTTCATAAACACATAAAATGGCAGCGTACAGCAGCAACAGGATCCAGAAATTGCAACAGCAACAGCAACAAGACCAGATAAAACTAAAGCAATGGCGTCGAAGGCACGTCTTATAAACATAAAATTATGGAAAGCTAAAGGCCGGAACAATATCTAAAGTATGCGTTTGTGACGAAGTTTACGCGGCGCCGGGAGGTATTTAAGTCGAGCAAAATGGAGTTTGATATTTAAGTATGGAGTGTGCATGAAAAATTACAAAATAAAAAAGTAAAAAAACAACAAAAAATATGAAAAATTAAATCATGATTTTTTTTACACTTGAAATAATTCCGCACATGTCTTTAGCAACAAAATTGTAATCACTTAGTAAAAACTTTTTCAATATTATCAGTAAGGAATCAATGAGAACAACACATTTTGGAAAAAAATTAAATGGCCATATTGTAGGGTGGATCAAAACTAGAGATAGGCGTCGGGACGGATATTTCGTGGGTACCGCAGAGTCTCGATTACTTTTAAGTACGAAACTGCAAACTGCTTTTTGATTAATAAATCAAACAAACATTTGGGTTTTTATAATTAAAAGTAAGCGGGATCCACGGGACCCACAGGAATTCCGTCCATTTTAAATCGATACTATTCTTATTCCGGAACTAATACTTTATATATCAAATAAAGATTCCAAGCATACGAATTTCTTCTAAGATCTGGTACCTTTCGATTTGTTTCACGTTTCTGCACCCATATATAGCACTTTACCAGCCTAGTTCTGTAAGAATGCTCAAACTTTAATTGAGGCCAATATAGAGATTTCTTTTCGCCTCAAGTTATTCTGCTATATTTGATAAAAAGTTTGGTCAAAAACAGAAGAATTGTTAAACCCATTTTTTTTTTTTTTTTTTCTTAAAATCTCATTGTCATGGAAAATTTCGTATTTAGTTATGAAAAATCTATGTATATGATAAGCCAGGTATTTTTTGTCAAACAGTGTTATTATTCTGACTCATTTTTTAATGGAAAACTCCATTTTGGGTCGCTGAATGCGAATTTGACGCAAAAATTCAAATGCTATTTTAATACATTTCATGTTTTAATAAATAAATTTAAGGGGCAGAATATGAAATAAAATTGTGACTTATAACAATTTACACTTAGCTTTTGCGGGTTTACAAGACTTTATGTGTTCGGGGGTGCGTTTAGCTAGTGAGGCACAACTCGTTTAATGTAAAGATTCTGGTTGTTAAATAATAATTTCTGTTGTTATACAGCCAAACTTTCCAAGTCGAAATGTCCAGTCTGCCTCTCCAGTAAGTTTTTTTTTTACTGCAAAGTAAAGCTTCCCAAGTGATACTCACAGATCTTAACGAAACTATGAGCCCTGCAAATTTCCATGTTTCGGATGCGAATAAAATGGGACTTAGTGTTTCCGAATGAAATTTTCGTGCTGAACACGAATCTTTACTTGCTCTTTGAAACGAGCCCTATCCCAAATTATTCGCATGCACCCTTAGAGTAGGGGTTCCACTTATGTTTTGGGGGTTGGGAAAAATGAACATAGTAACTAATCTACACCCAAAGTTAAGAAATACTGGAAGAAGCAATGTTCCTAGGGGTATTCAATTTCGCTGATTACAAATCTGCAGTCAGAGTTCACAAATTCAATATGGCGGATCCAATATGGCGGACGAAAATGTTAAAAATTCATCAATTTACTTGAAACTTGGTACTCGGGGGTTTTTGATGACGCCATTGATCCGCCATTTTGAATTTGTGAAATCTGACTGCAGATTTGTAATCAGCGTGATGGAAAATTTTTGAGCCCAGATTCGTGTTCAGCACGAAAATTCCCTTCGGAAACACTAGGTCCTATCTTATTCGCAAAACTGATGCAGGGCTGTGTTGTTTGACTGAGCTAGGAAAAAAATAGACACGTATTTTTTATATCAGCAAAGGTCCAAATTTTACGGTTGAAAACCCCCTTTGAGGGTATGGGGAGAGTCAACAAACATTTTTAAAACTTCTTATATTTGCATGGCATTTTTTCTCGGGGTTTTGAATCCAAATTTCTTGCCAGGGGTCACTGAATCTAAATTTCATGCCAGAACTTTCAATTTCAAAATGGCGGATGCAATATGGCGACCAAGAAATATAAAATCTGAACAGATTCACTTTCACCTAGATACTAGGAGGTCGCCATATTGCATCCGCCATTTTGAAATTAAAAATTCTGGAATTTAATTTGAATTCAGCGACCCCAAAAACCACTGAATAATACATTTCAAGCCAATATAAGAAGTTTTAAAAATGTATTTTTTTGACCCTCCCCCACACCCTGAAAGGGTGTTTTCAACCCTTAAATTTGGACCTTTGCCGATATAAAAACATACGTGTCTATTTTGATACCCGCCACACATAGTGTGAAGGGAATTATCAGTTTGTCGGAAAGTTTGTAACGCATTAAAGCAGACGTCGTAAACCCCATAAAGATTATGTATTCCTGATCAGCTCGATGAGACGAATCGATCTAGCCATGTCCGTCTGTCCGTCTGTCTGTTTGTTTCTACGCATTTTTTTTAGGTGAAGATATGAAGATATTCAGCTGAAAATTGGAACTTAAGGTTTTCTCGGCAACGACTACTTTGTATGTTAAAACCAAGGAGCCACGCCCCATACAAACTTACAGTTTTTTTAAACTTTTGTACGAAAATACTTATTATTTATGAATGTATTTATTTTTAAATTGGGTGAAAACACTTCTTAAGTCATCTAATGTCAAAATCAAGATGCCACGCCCATTTCGGGTATAGTCCCCATACAAACTTACCACTTTTTTCGTATTTGTTGTATGAAAGTAGTAATTATTTAAGAAAGTATTTACTACAAATTGGTTCTTATACCATCCAAAATCATGTCCAAGATGCTACGCCCATTTTTAGGTATAGTCTCCATACAAATAAACCGCCCATTTTTGTGTTTTTGTAAGAAAACAGCTCATATTTATGAATATATTCACTCCAATCTGTGTAAAATCACTCCTACTGTCATCCTGTGAATATACAACCGATATGACAAAATTTTTTTCAAGAAAATTATTGTTGTATCTTCATTTAAACCTAGAAATTTAAAAAAATATGCTTTTAATTTAAGGGCCCAACTTGAGTTTTCCACACCCAACCCCTTTGCGGAATATAATCTACGTCACTGAAGATCATACATGGACTAATTAAAGTTTTTGTGTGGCGGGCATTTGAGCTTCGGTTCTATCGAAGTCAAATAACCTGCGAGTATCACTTGGGTAGCTTTACTTTTGAGTAAAACTTTTTTCCAATCGTCAAGTTATAGCATCCTCTTTAGAATTAACCATCCAACAATTTTCCTATGTTATGCACGGTTTTTAAAAGAAACGTGTAATCATTTGATGTGCTTCGAATCTATGCTGGTACCAAAAGCACCAATGGTTATCAATTTCAGCTTAAGTCACATTATGATCATTGGACGACCCACACGACAAGCGTCACAAGTGAAAATAAAAATTTTTAATGGTATTTCACCAAAATGTATCGATATTTTTCGATACACTAAAAAAATCGATAATACCATCAAATTGAATCTAATGATGAAATATGAACTTCTTCAATAAACATCGATTTGATATCTTTAAACCTTTATAATTTTCCTAAGTGTAGATACAAAATATTCTTCATGAATATTAGATGAATATACTGCAACGCGAAGGCCGCTGCTGATTATGACGATGATGGCATGGCGTGTTGGATTGGAGAAGGCTTAAATGACTTTACTATCGTCGATGGCGGGTCTCGGCGTTTCATTCGTCTGTTCGTCTTTCGGTCTATGGTCGGCATAATAAATAATGCCCGACATTCCTTTGTTGTAATTGAAAATGTTGGTCATTCGTTCCTTAGCTTAGAGCGTTCTCATTCCTTGGTTAAACTTGGCTTGGATTAAAGCAGAAAATGATTGCCATACTTTAGTGCAGTTGGTACGGATTCTATAAAGCAATGAAGTGACTAGGATGCGGGTGAGTTTTTTTTTTTTTTTTTTGGAATGCAGCACGTACTTTTTCAAAATTCAAAGCAGTAGCAACAGCATTGGGAACAGGACTACGACGAATGTGAATGACGATGATTGGTGGCTTAACTGAACTGAACCGAACCGAACTGAACTAAACTGAACTCATCTCATTTGCTCGCTCTTGGCTAAAGCAACTATTCTTAGCTTAGTTCAGCTCAAAGTCTTTTATAATTATGCGCTTCATGTCTGAATATAGTAAATGTTCTTTTGCCGCTGCTCCGGCTGCTGTTTTTCCTTCTTTTTTTTTTTTTTTGGTTATTAAAAAAATGAGCTAGCAACACTTGCCTTCAATATGAAATAATAATGCCTGCGTGCATTAGATAGATTGATTTCTTACGTTGTTGGAGTATTGGAGCATTGGAGTTTGGCGGAAATTTACTTTCTCATAAATTGCATTCATTTTAAAGAAAATATTGTTAAAGTTGTTGATCAATAAATTTATACTTGTTTGTCAATTTCCTATCAATATTTGTTATAATTCTTAACTCAAGTGTAATCTGCATAACATGCAGAAATGAGTTTGTAGAAAAAGTAGAAGTAAATAAAATTCCAGGATCATATTAGTTTATCATATACAATTAAATAATAACTTGTTAGATATGTCCAAACACCCTCGTTGCCCGCCCCGTTATCCAACTTAGAAACAAAAATAAAATGCGGTGTTTTTGTTGTTTTTATACCCGCCATACATAGTGTGAAGGGTATTATCAGTTTGTCGGAAAGTTTGTAACGCATTAAAGAAGGCATCGGAGACCCCATAAAGTATATATATTATTGATCAGCTCGACGAGACGAATCGATTTAGCCATGTCCATTTGTCTGCCTGTCCGTCCGTCTGTCTATCCGTCTGACTGTTGCAATGCGTTTTTCTCGGAAAGTTTTAAAGATATTGACCTGAAACTTTAAACTTAAGCTTTTGTGTTCCTAGGCAGTTTGTATGTCAGAACCAAGGTGCCACGCCCACTTTTAGATATAGCCTCCATACAAACTTACCATTTTTTTCGATTTTTTTGTGTGAAAATAGTTATTATTTATGAATGTTTTGACTGCAAATCGGGTAAAAACACTTCTAATCCAATATCCATCCATCCAATATCAGAAGAAAGGTGACACGCCTATTTTTAGATATAGCCCCCATGCAAACTTACCATTTTTTTCGATTTTTTGTATGAAAATTGGTATTATTTGTAAATGTATTTATGTACTACAAATATGGATAAAATCACTTCTAATGACATCCAATTTCGAAAGAAAGGTGCCACGCCCATTTTTTTGATATGGCCCCCATACAAACCAAGCGCCCATTTTTGTTTGTATGAAAATTGTTCTTAATTATGGATATATTCACTCCAATCTGTGTAAAATCACTTCTACTGTTATCCTATGAATATGCTTCCGATATGACAAGGATCGAGCCACTATAACAAATAGTCCCATACAAACTCACCTTCTATTTTTTATTTTTTCAAGAAAATGAAAAAAAGTTTCGTGTGGCGGGTATTTGAGCTTCGTTGGCTTCGGTCTTCCGAAGTTAACGTTCTTTCTTGTTTAACTTTGACTTAGCCTGCAGTGTTGTTGTTGTTTTATGACACGAGCTTGTGTTTTGCAATTTCAGTTATTCTTTTGCATCGAAAATTAAGCAATGAATGCCATGCAATGTGTTTTTTGTGTTTTCGTTTTTCTATTTGTGCGAATATGAAAATTTGTATTTAAATGTGTGCGTTCGGTTTGTACAGGGGGTTAGGTGCACATAGTCATCTAACTTTTTTGATCATGTGTCCTATTGGCTGCAATCGATTTGAGTATATTTGAAATAAACCGCTTCATAAATAAACATTTTTTCAGAAAAATACTCAAAAATTTGAGGTAATTTTCTATAAGGATTATTGGTTACAAAGATCCCCCTCATCCAAGGGTCCTTTCCTAAGCATGGGTTGATTGGGTTAGAAGTGTTCTTACCATATTCGACCCAAATCATTTTATAAATAACGCATATTTCATATAAAAACTCAAAAAAATTTTGTGTAGGGGCCCTATGACCCTATATGCGTATGACTGACATAAGCTTAAGTTTTGAATTTCATCTCAATATTATTGTGTAACTACAGACAGACGGACATGGCTAGATCGACCGTCTCGTCGAGTTGATCACTATTATGTATACTTTTATGGGGTCTACGGTATGCCCTTTCATGCGTTACAAACTTTTTGCAAAACTTGCTGGACACGAAATAATCAACTTGGATGAAACAAAATATTTCTGTATCCCTTTTCTCAGTAGAGGTGACGTGCGTTGCATTGCAGGTGGACCATTTAAATGGGAGCATTTGTTTCCTAAAAAAATAAGAAAACAAATGATTTTTTTTTTATTGTTCTTTTGAAAAATCTTTTATTTTATCTAAGGATATTTGCTATAATCACTTTTAAAAAATAATATGCATAAATGCCCCCCCCTTGCCTTAAAATCAAATAGGCCAATGTTCCGGCGGATATGGCGGCAATTTCTTGACGATTATTGTTATTGTGGGTAGCTAGGTCCTTGGCTTGTTAGCGTATACCTTGTATTTGAAGTAACCCCACGAAAAAAAAAGTCTGGTGGTCAAATTAGTTGATCTGGGGAAGCCAATAAAAATCGAAATTTTTATACCCGTTATACAAAGTGTAAACGGGTATATTCAGTTGTCCGAAAGTTTGCAACGCATTGAAGGAGACATCGGAGACCCCATAAAGTATATATATTATTGATCAGCTCGATGGAGACGAAAAGATTTAGCCATGTCCGTCTGTCTGTCCGTCTGTCTGTCTGTCTGTCTGTCTGTCTGTCCGTCTGTCTGTTGCGATGAGTGTTACTCGGAAAGTTTAAAGATATTGACCTGAAATTTGAAAACTTAAGCTTTTTGTGCTCCTAGTTAGTTTGTATGTCAGAATCAAGGTGCCACGCCCATTTTTAGATATAGCCTCCATACAAACTTACCACTTTTTTCGACTTTTTGTATGAAAATAGTTATTAATTATGAATACTTTTTAAAAATGTACCTCTAAAAGGCATCCAATATCAAAAGAATGTTGCCACGCCCATTTTTTCGGATATAGCCCCCATACAAGCCCTACCACTTTTTTCGATTTTTTGTATGAAAATACGTATTATTATGAATATATTTAATCCAAATAGGGTAAGAGCACTTGTTATGTCATCAATGTCAAATATAAGGCGCCACGCCCATTTTTATGTATAGCCTCCATACAAACTTACCGCCCATTTTTTAAATTTGGTAAATTCAATTCCAATGTCCACCTAAGTGAACACTTTCGATATGGTTAGGATCGGGCTAATATATCATAAAGCCTCCATACAAATATAACCAAATTCATCGTAAATTTAATCTAAGCACCTAGTGAACATGTAGCATGTGGCGCCGTGCTGTTGGAACCAGTAATCGTCCATGTCAATTTCACGAACAATTGGCCTCGCAAAAATCCGTTATTATGGCCCGATAACGCTCACGATTGACGGTTATTGTAGCTCCAACAACGTCTTCAAAAATACGGCCCGACGACCATATCCGCGAAAATACCACACCAAACAGTAACTTTTTGGTCGTAAAGAGGCTGCTCTTCGATAAATTGAGAGTAGCATTAAATCGACAATTTTGTTTATTAAGGCCTCCACTTAACGAAAAATGACAGACATGATGATTTTTCGCTAAAAGTCACGCTGATTTTATATCATTTCGAAGCTCCATTTAGAAAAATTAAGCCGACGCGGATGATCAGCTGGGTTTGGGTTTTAAACCATTTGAATTTTGTATGTGAATTTTGTGAATGCGTCGGGGAGTGGGGCGGGCCCAACTCTTGAAAACGATGACTACCGGTTGTGGTTGGAGTCTCATCAATACTGGCTCGTACAACTTGGATTTTTTCATCAGAACGTCTTGTTTATTGTCTGAATAGGTGTCTAGCATTACTAAGACTACCGATTTCCACAAATTTTGCGTATAAACGTCTGATAAAGTTATCACCTGTAGCAGCATTTCAATTTATTTTTCTTAAATGACTCTACCCACAACTTGTACACATGTTTAACTTATACACAACATGAAAAAACCGGCCTTAAAATCACATCAAATCTTTAGTTGAGGCATTAGAAAAATAATTCGTTAGAGAAAATAAAAAAATTAATAATAAATTTATAACAACTTACTTGTCTGACACACTTACAATACCGTGGGGAACACTTGTCTACGTTTAGCATAAACGTTTCTTAATTTTATATACACTAACTGAAACTATGTATAAGTATCTTATATGAAGCACATCTCACTAACTTACAATACAAACTAAGTAAATGGTTAAAGTGTTGCAAATAAATTGCTCTCAACTCATTTGGCACAACTCAATAAACTTTCGCATTAAGGCAACACATTTTCAAGACAGCAAGCAGCAACGAAAGCGTTGAAATATAATTTCATTTACATAGTAGATACATATGTATCTATGTACTTACTTTGCTTTTGTAGCACTACACTGAAGCCGTCGTCTCTTAGATACAACGCAACACAAATATTGTGAATAGGTTTGTATCTTTAAACAGTCATTACCACACTTTCCAAGTACCACTTTCAGTTAATGATGTTCTTCAAGTAATTAAAACATGTTGCTCGGTTTGTTTTATTATTTGTTGTGTGATGATTGAGCGTTTTGTTTATTGCAAAATATGTAGTTGCAAATGTATCTTTAATATAAATTTAGTTCCTAAAAATCGAATCAATATGTTGCAAAGAAAAACACACACACACACAAGCTGAGTGTGCGATGTCCCTTCAACCAAAAACTGCGTACAAATATGTTCTAAGCTAATCAATCATTTAAAACAGCAAGGATTTTGCTTCATATCCTGTTTTTCTTTTTTTTTTTTTTTTGCTTTCAGTGTACTTGCTCGTCCTTGTGTATATTTGCAGGTAAATGCTTAAATCTTAAGTGTCATATTTGGAAATCTTCTGCATTTTGGCGTAGAAAACCTTCAAAAGAGTTTCAATTCAAAGTTTATGAATCGCTAATTGTCTGCGGGAGTCTGTTTGTGTGTGTGCCTGCCTCAAGTTGCAATGATTGATGTGCTGCAATATTTAAAAAAAAATTCTCTTAAACTGTTGTTAACAAATGTTGTCAAGAACAGAAATAACTTTTGACGAATTGAGTATATTTCAATACACTTTCACTTTCGATTTATGTTTTTTTTTTTTTATATATAAATATGTACAGTAAACGACCTTGTTTGCAGCTTAGTATTTTGGTAATTTATGTTTAAAATGGTCAAAAATTAAAATCTATTTTTGTATGTACATACAGTGGTGTTCGAAATAATAAAAACAACGCAAGTTGAAACTCAATTCGCCCTAAAAAATTCTTAAAACTATTTTATATAATTTCTGCTTGTCCTTTTTATACCCGTCACACACAGTGTGGAGGGTATTATCATTTTGTCAGAAAGTTTGTAACGCATTAAAGGAGACATCTTACACACTATAAAGTATATATATTCTTGATCAGCTTGACGAGACGAGTCGATCTAGCCATGTCCGTCTGTCTGTCTGTCCGTCTGTCCGTCTGTCTGTATTTATGCGATTCATTCGCTTAGTTTTAAAGATATTGACCTGAAACTTGGAACTTAAGCTTTTCTCAGTCCTAAGCAGCTCAAGTATTAAAATCAAAACAAATTTACCGTTTTTTGTCGGATTTTTTGTATGAAACTAATTATTATATATGAATGTAGTCACTCCAAGTTGGGTAAAAAATACTTTTAATGTCATCCAATGTCAAATCAAGCTAGCACGTCCATTTTTTAGCTATAGCCCCCATACAAGCTTACCGCTCATTTTCAAATTTTTGTATAAGAAATAGGTATTATTTATGAAACTATTCACCTCAAATTTATGTAAAAATACTTCTAATGATATCTAATAACAAAACCAAGGTGCCACGCCTATTTTTAGCTATGAAATTTTACCACACAAACTTATCGATTATATTCCGAACAAATGTATGAAAAAGTAATTATTTTCGAATATATATTTATAAGATTCGTGTGACGGGTATTTAAGCTTCGGTTCCACCGAAGTTAACGTTTTACTTGTTTTTTTGCTGTTCTGGCAAGTTTCATGTTTACGAAAAATAAGAGCGAAAAAACAATGGTTATTTAATTTTAACAGACTATGAATACATTTGGGTCCATGCACATTTGAAAAGTCGCTACCCCATTATTTATTGATGACTGATGCATCTGGACTGGAAGCTATCAGCGTGCGGTATCTGGAGAGTCGAATATTCTCCCAAGTATTTTTTGCTGCTTGCCATAAAGCTTCGAGGTTTTTGGCTTAACAGCTCGCACAGTTTTCTTCACATCTATCCAGAAGTTGTTCTATCGGATTGTGGTCGGTGATTGTGCAGGCCACTCCAAAACATTGATTCTGTGGCATCGGAACTACTTCTTTTCTTTCGCTTTAGATGTGTGTTTTGGGTCATTCTCTTCACTGTAAAACCCTACCGTAACGGCATTTCCTCTTCAGAGTAATCTTATAACACACAATCTTCTTACACCAGAGGGTCCTACACCATTTCATGAAAAACAGCCCCACACGTCAGCCTAAAGTTGCCATGCTTAACTGTCTTACAAGTAAATTTAAAGGTAAATTCCTTTTAGGAGGGCGTCTTAAGTACTGTTTATCTGAACCTGTATCAAACTGCAACACTTTAGTTTCGTTTGACCAAACAAGTAGCGCCAAACGCTTGCAGGTTCGTTTCTGAACGTTTTTGAGTTGTTTTTATTATTTCCGAACACCACTGTATGTGTCAGGTGGGATGAAAAGTTTGAAGACAAACACACTGATAGCACAACAAGTACTTAATTCATATTATTTTTTTAGTTAGCCCTAACTAGAGTTGGTAAAAAATCACTTTCTGTGATTTTTCACAGTATTTAAAAATCAAAATGTCGCACTGCGACTGAATGTAGTGATTTGCGATTTTCTTGTTCTTCAGTGAACAGTTATCGGCGATTTTGTGTATCGCTCTTCGAAAGAGACAATCCATTTATCAGTGATTGGTGCTTTTATCACTCTTTGCGAATCGTTCATATTCGCTTGAACACCGTTGGTACATTTGACAGTCACTTTATTCGTCAAAACGAGTATTTTACTGAAAGCACGGTCTACTGAAACGATTAAAATGCAATTGCTACAAATATATGAATAAAAAGCATAACTCGCAAATAACTTTTGACCGTTTTATTCTTTACGCTCTGTTCGCGAACACAACCGAAAAATTGCATACACACGCGCTCTCGCTCTAAGCATGAGACTTCTTTTCTTCTTGTTTTGGTTTTTCTCTTGAGAGCATTGAGTTGAGCTATTCGTTATTTTTAAATGTTAATGCTTAAAAAATATTTTTAATGCATATTAGGGTACGTCTTCCAGGGACCAATAATAATATTTCTCAGTAGAAAAAAGCACTGATGATTACCATGATTCTATTGGTGATATATGTGTCACTTAAGTACTCGAAACCAACGGAATCGGAACAAACTATGAGTTTTACATTTTAAGCGGATAACAGCGAGTTATCACATTAAATCTAATCCATAGAAAAAGTAACAACTACTCTTTTTGTCATCGCTTTCAGTTAGAACCAGGTCTTTTAAGATTTTATTTTCTCTTCTATATATTGGATACCTCTCTCTGCAGCCCAGGTTGAACTTTGAACCAAAATTTTGAATTCATTATCCCATTTCTTGTATTTTCATACAACAAAACTATACATAAACTTTTATGTTTATGCTCGATATGAGTATTTAGAAATGGTTTCAAAAATGGAACTTCTCTTTTTCAGAGAAAAGCCGCTCGTAAGTGACCACTTCACTGCTTATAAGAGTCTAAGTTTCAAATATGGTGGATTTAGTTCCTTTAGTCTCTGAGCTAATTGTTTTCATTCGACAGACAACAGGGCGGACAGACAGACAAAGCTATTTACACTATTTTCAATGCTGATCAAAAATATATATATTTTATAGCATCTATCACGGCTCGTTTTGTCTATAACATAATTTGCACAATTTTTAAATACTCTTTTTTACGTTTCGGGTTTAGGGTATATAAAAGACAAAAAATACAGCAGATGTGTATACCCGTCACACATAGTATTGAGGTTATTATCATTTGTCAAAATGTTTGTAACGCATTAAAGGAGAGATCTTACAAGTAAAAAGCTACTCTAGTGATACTTACAGATCTTAACGAAACTATAGCTATTTGACTGAGCTAGGAAAAAAACAAGCAGGAACGTTAACTTCGGGACCGAAGCTCAAATACCCACAACATGAAACTTTATTCATTTTCTTGAAAAAATAAAAAAATAGAAGGTGAGTTTGTATGGGTCTATATGTTATAGTAGCTCGTCCTTGTCATATCGGTAGCATATTCAAAGGATTACAGTAGAAGGGGTTTTACACAGATTGAAGGGAATATATCCATAAATAAGAACTATTTTCATACAAAATCTGAAAAATGTGCACTTGGTTTGTATTAGGGGCCATATCAAAAAATGGGCGTGGCACCTTTCTTTTGAAATTGGATGTCATTAAAGTGCTTTTACCCATATTTGTAGTAAATAAATTTACAAATAATAACAATTTTCATACAAAAAATCGAAAATGGTAAGTTTGTATGGGGGCTAACTGCCTAGGAACACAAAAAGCTTAAGGTTTAAAGTTTCAGGTCAATATCTTTAAAACTTTCCGAGAAAAACGCATTGCAACAGACGGACAGACGGACGGACAGACAGACAGACGGACATGGCTAAATCGATTCGTCTCGTCAAGCTGATCAATAATATACATACTTTATGGGGTCTCCGATGACTCCTTTAATACGTTACCAACTTTCCGACAAACGGATAATACCCTTCACACTATGTGTGTTTGAAATTTATTACTCGGGGGTTTTCGGGCTCACTGAATCCAAATTTCATGCCAGAATTTTCTATTTAAAATGGCGAATGCAATATGACGACCAAGAAATATAAAATCTGATCAAATTCACTTTCACCTAGATACCAGGAGGTCGCCCATTTACAGATATTTTTAAGAACATTATTGTTATATTTGTATTTTTAGCCTACAATAAAACCACATTTGTGTGTCTAATCTTAGATTGTATCGGACCGTTGTCTTTCATCAAAATTTTACCTAAAACGCTGATGATCATAGAGAGGAGAACTTGGAAGATACGTGTGACGGGTATTTTAGCTTCGATTTGAGCAAAAGTTTCTCTTTCTTTTCAAAAAGTTTAATAAAAAATGTCGATTTAAATTTTAATATTTTTGTTTTAATATTTTTCCATTGACCAAATGTCGTAAAAGCTTTTGTTCGTATTTGTGTTTTTGTGTGCAAATCTATTTTGCTATGAATGAATGCCATTGAACAAACCAAACACATAACTTTTACGAAAAAAGAAAGGCATTCATAGGCAGACATACAGCAAGAGTTCGTGCATGCAGACAAAAATTTTTTTGACATACAAACAGACAGACGGACGGACAGAGAGAGAAAAACAAACCGACAGAGATACATAGGCAGATAGTGAAACAAACTTATCTGAAAACACAACGAGACTAGTCGAGAAGTTTGTGTAAATAATGACAAAAGCAATGCTAAATATTTTGACATTCAATGTTAAAACATGTTCGTACTCAAAAAAATATTACAAATGCAAACTTGTAAAAGGATTTTGTATAGCTGCATTTTCGAATCATAAGTGACAACAACGTGCAACAGCAGTGTGCGTAAGATATTTCATAGAACACACACATACACAAACAGGGCTGTATTTTGCATAATTTAATTGAAAATCATTTCAGTTTGTGGTCGATAGAAAAACTTTGCTCTATGTTGCACATTGAAAACTGACAACAAATGCATTTATCCAAAAAGAATATTTGACAAAAAAAAAAAAGACAAAAAAGTTAAATAAAAAAATAGAAAATATTTGTTTGTGCTATGAAAAAAAAAAAAAAAAAGAGGAACTGTCCAAATTCTGACCTCAATATGCTTTATCAATGCATTTTGTATGCTGTTGCCAATAGTTGTGACAAGCCGTTTGCGCTGCCTCCATTATTATTGTGTTTGTATTTTCTTATCAGAACGACTCAACGAAGCAGGACAAGATGCTCACAAGCTGCACATGCAATCTGAAGAAAGAATATAATCGAGATTGTCTTTATTGTACCCTACATTCAGGGGTATATGAATTATCGTATATTTGTGCATTTTAAGGTTCATGGAGGCGGAAGTGACATATTTAAATTGAATTGATCAATATTTTAATCGGGGGAAATGGTTTTTATAATTCCTTATTTTATTGGATCTTCTCTTATATCTAAAGGCTTAGCTTAAGCCATCAAATTGGAGATCGTTTGTGGGTTTTAAAAATCATGGGGCTGGGAGGGTTTTTTGTCTCGGTCGGGTTTATTTGGCTTCTCGTACAAGGGATCTTGCAAGTGGGTTTTGTATAAGAGTTTAGTTTATCGTTACAGTTGAGTGTGAGGCGATTAATTTCAGATTTTACGGGGCTGCCAGGGTCCGGAAGCCGTTAAAACCGTGAACTTTCGTTTCGTCTGTACCATGGTGCACCAGTTAGTGTTCTTAATATTTTTGATTGCGATCTTTGTATTATTTCCACGGCCGCACTTTTGCTTTTACAATTCGTTGGCAGACTGGATGGCAGAGCTGCTGGAAAGTGAGGATGGTCTGTCGCTCTACACCGACAGATTCAAGATGGATTGCCGTTTGGGGTCTGGGTATACTCGGAGGACTTGGCAGTTAATATTTTGATTGCGATCTTTGTATTATTTCCACATTACTTGCACTTGCTTTCACAATTCGTTGGCAGACTGGATGGCAGAGCTGCTGGAAAGTGAGGATGGTCTGTCGCTCTACACCGACGGGTCAAGATGGATTGCCGTTTGATTAACGGGTATACTCCGGAGGACTTGGCAGTGGAAGGAGAGTTTCTTTCGACTGCCGGATCTTTGCAGTGTGTTCGGCGTAAAGGCGTAAATCCATGCTGTACTAGAGACGTGAACGACTGGAGCATCTGGAGATTCGGGACAGATCGGTTTTCATTTTCTCAAATAGCCAAGCTGCCATCAAAGCGCTGGATGCTCACATTACCAAATCTAAGTTAAAAAGGGAATGTAAAAACCAACTAAATCTTGTTGGTCGCCACAACACACTTTGCCTCTCATGGGTCCCAGGAAAAAGTGACATCCCCGGAAACGAGCAAGCTGCCGCGCTGGCTAGACGGGGTTCATCGAGTGAATCTCAGCCAGTCGCAGTTCAGATTCCAATGAGTGCTAGGGTCACCCACATTAGGAATCATTTTACCTCTTTAGGCAACTATATATGGCAAAATATGAACAGCAGCAGCGGCTTATTTGGCCTTCGATTGACCCTAAACGTACAAGAACACTACTGTTAAACCCCCGCAAAGACCTTGCGGGACTGACAGCCGCCATCACTGGGCACTGGCCCATCGGAGGAAACGCGGCTAGACTGGGTAGCCGCACAGTACCTGCAGAAGTTGTAAGAAGAGGACACCCCGAAAACGTTGGAACACTTTCTCTGTGTGTGTCCTGCACTTAGATCGAGTAGGCATAGGCACTTTGGACGTTGGCAGTTAGAATCGCTGAGCGATCTAGCTCTGTTATGTCCCTTGAAGCATGATCCTTCCTCAACTGTACTGGTTGGCTCTGATACCACATAGCCTTCCACGTTCAAGAGGTTTCACCCCGAGATTTTTATTAGTGGTAATAAAACGGCAATTATATGCTAATTGTATGGGGATACGAGTAGTGTCCCCCCCCTCAGCCTCTAACTATCTATATCTGCACTTGCTTTTCCCCGTAGTTGTGAGCCATATGTCCAGATTGGCTTTATGACAGTTTATAGAGAGCAACACCTTGTATTCTAAACTAGAAGTGAACGAGAGTTAATGAGCCAGTGTAAAGAGTTTCAACTTTGTTTGGACATTTTGGCTTCTATATATTGGCTCATTTACCTTGAAGCGCCAGTTAGACAGCCACTCTTCAAGATGTCCCAAATCGGAAATAGGGTTTTCTACTCCCTTGTACTGGACATTTGGAGCTACTTAGTATAGCAGTATCGTCAGCAAATGTAGAGATGGTGAGGCCTTGAGCCATTGATATATCTGATGTGTACAGAACCTCACAGAGTTGGGCCAAAAAAGGTTTACTTGGCTTTAGTTTAGAATTGTTGGGAAATATATGTGTATTTACTCGTACTGAGTCAAGAACCTTGATTATATTTTCCGGGATTAGTAAATAAATTTTGTAATTGAGCCCCCCAAGCCGCACTCGGTCACATGCTGAGCGCATTCAGTGGTACTAAATACTTCGCGAGCCCAAATTTCGCGAAGAAGCCCAAATTGGTGACTAAGATGACACATGTGACGTTTAAGTTGCAAGGCGGTATTTTCTAAAACACTTTTGAACAGACCATTAAGAGCGTATTTTCTTAAACACTTTAGACAGACTAGGTAGAGACTTGTATGCCTGTGTGTGGTGATGCTTGGGTTTTTATCTTTGCCGAATTTTGGGATCATTACAGGGATTGACTTCTTCCACAAGTGATGGAAAGTATCTTCATATACATATGGCATTAAAAAATAAATGAGATGTACTTTTTGCGGCTTGATCAGCTCGACGAGACGAATCGATGTAGTCATGTCCGTCTGTCTGCTTATTTCTACTCATTTTTTTTTTTTTTTTTAATATAAAGATATTACGCTGACATTAGGAAGTTAAGCTTTTCTCGGCAACAACTACTTTGTAGTTAAAACCAAGTTGCCACGCCCATTTTTAAGGTGTAGCCATCCTGCAAACTAACCGCCTTTTTCGAATTTTGAGTAAAAAATAGTTACTATTTCTGAATTTATTTACTCCAAATTAGGTAAAAACTGATTATTTCCGAGGTTTTTCTATAAAAAAAGTAAATGTATACAAGTTACTGATGATTACATATGAACTATTCAAAGATTCGTGTGGCGGGTATTTAAGCTTCGGTTCCACCGAAATTAACGTTTTCCTTGTTTAAGATTCAGTTGGGTTTTAACAATGTAATTAGCCAATTCCTTAAAATCATTTTTTTTTTTGTTTGATTCATCTCATTGAAGATGTTCGTTGTTCAGTGTCCAGTTCAAAGCGTAAGTTGAGTTCAGTAAATGCACTTCCCATGATGATTTCATGCCACAAGTATAGATTTTCAGCTTAGATTTGATCTGTCCATTAGTCACAGGCCCAGGTATTAAAACACTTCTGCGAGTTCCGACATTCGATTCAGAAGCAAACACTCCAATGCGTTTACAATACGCCCTAGAACACTGCAAAGAAACTCCAATCCAAAATAAAAGGTTCAGATCGTGAAAAATAAAAAAATCACTGAGAAGAAAAAAACGCAAATTATCGTTTTCAAAAAACAAATCGAAAATAGTTGTTATTTAAAAATATATTCAATCAAAAATTGAAAAAAACTTTTTATGTCGTCCAATGTCAGAACCAAGATGCCACTCCTATTTTAGGTTTGCCTCTCATATAAACCTTCCTGTATACACTTCAGATCAATTTAATACGCTTCTAATGTAAACGCAAGTCTACGCAAGATTTTGGTAAGGATCGGGCACTATAGAATATAGCCTACATACAAACCCAGAATTCATTTTCGAATTTTTTTTAAAACAAGCAAGAACGTTAACTTCGGAAGCACCGAAGCTCAAATACACATAAACGAAACTTTATTTATTTTCTTGAAAAAATAAAAAAATAGAAGGTGAGTTTGTATGGGACTAAATGTTATAGTGGCTCTATTCTTGTCATATCGGAAGTATATTCATAGAATAATAGTAGAAGTGATTTTACACAGATTGGAGTGAATATATCCATAAATAAGAACTATTTTCATACAAAATCTGAAAAACGGGCGCTTAGTTTGTATGGGGGCCGTATAAAAAAATGGGCGTGGCACATTTCTTTTGAAATTGGATGTCATTAAAGTGCTTTTATCCATATTTGTAGTAAATTCATTTACAAATAATAACAATTTTCATACAAAAAAATCGAAAAAAAATGGTAAGTTTGCATGGGGGCTATATCTAAAAGTGAGCGTGGCACCTTGGTTCTGACATACAAACTGCCTAGGAACACAAAAAGCTTAAGTTTAAAGTTTCAGGTCAATATCTTAAAAACTTTCCAAAAAACGCATTGCAACAGACAGACGGACATACGGACGGGCAGACAAACAGACGGACATGGCTAAATCGAATCGTCTCGTCGAGCTGATCAATAATATATATACATTATGGGGTCTCCGATGCCTCCTTTAATGAGTTACAAACTTTCCGACAAACTGATAATACACTTCACACTATGTGTGTGAGGCATCGGACCCCATAAAATATATATATTATTGATCAGCTCGACGAGACAAATAGCCAGGTCCATCTGTGTGCGTTTATCGTTTTTCTCGGGAGTTAAGGAGATATTGATTTGAAATTTAAACTTAAAACTTCTGCTCTAGGCAGTTTGTAAATGTAACGGGTGCCACACCAGCTACAGATATGGCGGTCATTCAGACTTGCTCTTTTTAATTTTATGTGAAAAATGGTTTTTTTTTATGAATGTAGTTTTACTACAAATTGAGCAAAAGCACTTCTAAACCTGAAACCAAGAAGGTGCCACACTCCCATTTTTGATGTAACACCCATACAAGCCTAACGTTTTCGGTATGAAAATAGTTCAAATCAATCTGGGTAAAATCACTTCTACTATTATCCTATAAATATGCTATAGACCCCATACAAACTAACCTTCCATTTTTTTTTATTTTTTCAAGAAAATGATTATAGTTTCGTTTTGGCGTGTATTGAAGTTTTGGTGCTACCGAAGTAGACGTTTTTGCTTGGTTTTTTCATTGGCTTGTTCAGAACTTATTTTAGCGGCAACAAACAAACATGGCGATAAACAGATAAAAAGACGGACGGACGGACCAGCGGATATATAAACATACTAGTTTCCGCTTGCACGCCCCAAAATGGCGTTACGTTGCTTTAGTTGGCGGGGAGTAAGTCTTCGTCTTCATATCGAAAACGGAAGTTATTGGACTGCAGCATAAAAATTGACAGCGACTGTGTCAGCTTGCCGGCGTTATCAGATGCCAGTAAATGTGCAATGTGCAAAGAAATAGAAATAGAAATAAGTATAAAGTCATATCTAAGTAGAAAAATACTTTCTATAGAAATCACACATACTATATAACATAGTATCTATGTTTGTACATATGAGATTGCAATGGCAGAAAATCTTTTTTGCTGTCGCTAGATTATGGTTGCTTTAACACAAATTGAGCATTTTATGTGTTATGTGTTATAAGATTTAAATAAAAGGTAAGATTTTGTTCAAACTTTATTTACAGATTTTCTTGAATATAGTATGTAGTACCTAGTGTGTTTCTATAAATATTGATACTATGAACATGCAGTGGAGTAGTGTAGCACCAGCAAAACGTTCTCGATCTCATAAGAACTGTGCAAATTTATTTTCCTTAAGGTGGGTTTCAACAACAATGATTTTTCAGTCTGCAAAAATAAATTCAAACCCAAAAAAATAGAATTTTCATCAACAAAATATCAACATAAAATTATTTCGGCGAAACCAATAATAATAAAGAAGCTGTTGAATACAATCCACAAATACACCCGAAATGGAGGTTTGGATAAACAAATTTTTTTAAACGATGAATAACAACAAAAAACAAGGAAAAAATTTTAACTTCGGTAAAACCGAAGCTAAAATACCCGCCACACGAATGTTTTAAGAGTTTATATATGATCTGATGATCACTGATGTGGCTTAGATAAAATTTTGTGATGGTATGGGTGGGAATCAATGGTCTGATACAATCCAAATTTAGACACAATGTTGCTATCAAATTTTAAGCTATTTATTCAAAATTTAAGAAAACGAGAGGTAAGTTTGTATTGGGCTATAGTGGCCCGATCCGTATCATATCGGTGGTAAAGGCATTAGATGCCATTTGGTGTGTTTTTTTTTTAAGTTTTTTAAAGTTAATCAATATGAACATCGGATTTCTCTGGTCTCTAGAAAGTCGTTATAACCGGTTTCCGACTGTTGGCAAAAAGTAAGGAGAATTTTCAATTTTAACTTCGCGGGCTTAACATATCGGATTAGTTCTTTTTTCTTGAGTTGGCAGGACTGTTAATAACATCTGGTCCAAATTTCATGTCAATGTCATTATCAGAGAAGTGTCATCAAATTTTGTTTTCTGAATGGAGTAAATGTAATAATAATGTTGAAGAAGGCTTACGGGGACCGAGCTCTACCAAAATCAACTACATATGATTGGTATAAATTGTTCAAAGAAGGTTGAGAACGTGTTGAAGACGAAGAGCGCCCTGGTCGACCATCGACCTCAACGGACGATGCTCACATCCAAAAAGTAAATGAATCAGATCCATTGCTGATGAAATTGGCGTATCGAAAGGATCAATTAATACCATTTTGAAAGATGATTTGGGCCTCAAACGTGTCAAGTCTCGATTGGTACCAAAAATGGTGAATTTTCTTGAAAAACAGGGTCGATTCTTCGTGACTTTTTCTTCAAAACCAATATCTTTCCGCAACCACCGTATTCGCCTGATTTTTACTCTCTGTGACTTCTGACTATTCCCAAAACTTAAGAGACCACTCCGGGGAACGCGTTTCGAGACGATCGAGTAGATAAAAGCTGAATCGAATATTTGGCATGTTTCGAGGATTGTAAAAAAATTTCAGTTTTTTAATTAAAAAATGTTTTTGTGTGGCGATTAAAAAGTGGATCCATTACGACAACCCGTAGCGACACAAGGAAAAACATTAACAAAAAACAAGAAAAAAAAGTTAACTTCGGTTGGATCGAAGCTTATATACCTTTTACACATCATTTGAAGCAGATAGATCTTGGTATGCAGCATTTGTATAAAATTTAACTTTAAAATAGTAAACAAATTAAAAATATTCTTACAAATTTAGAAATTCGCGGTCCGATTTGAACCAATTTTAAACTGAAGATTTGGCATGGTATAAGAAACATTTTAACCATATTTGAAGCCATTTGCTTTATAAATACATTTTTTTTATTAGAACTTGACAAAATGTTGTACTTTTGTAAAGGAGCTATACCTAAAAGTGGGCGTGGCACATTGATTTTAAAATAGAAAGATCACAGGACATAGAAAAGCTTAAGTTTAAAATTTGAACTTAATATCTTTAAAACTGAGCGAATAAATCACTCAGCAACAAACAGACAGACGGACATAGCTAAGAATATATATACTTTATGAGGTCTCCGATGCCTCCATTAATGCGTAAAAAACTTTCGAATAAACTGAAAAAGTTTACACTACGTGTAACGGGTATAAAAACTCGAAAATTTGTATGGGGACTATGCCTAACTATGGGCGTAACATTATTAAGTTTGGAATTTCAAGTGAATTCTCTAAAATTTAACGAATGAAACATGTAACAACAGACAGACAGACGAACATGGCTATGTCGACTCATCTCCAGGTTGACCACGAATTTATATACTTTATAGGGTCTTCTATGTTTCCTTTAATGTCTTAGAAACTTTCCGACAAACTAATCAACACCCCACACAATATATTTAACGGGTATAAAAATCTGTTAATCGTAAAATTACTACATCATTTCAATCAACAAAGCCCATTTAAGCATGGAGGAACTGCCCCTGTGATTTTTATCGCTACTATATAGCGGCAACGTGAGTTCAATTTTTTTCCTCACTGAATTGAATCTTTGGACTACCCCAATCAGTGCAGGTGACAAATGCAAAAGCCACTGAAAAACCAAACCTGTCATGAAAATATTTTATTTTTCTTATCTCCCATTAAAATTAATATATTAAATGTACGAAATCGTTAGCTGTTTAGATGATTGATGATTTTGAATACTTAAAGAAACTTAAACAAGTTAATAATTTATTATTTTTATTTTTAATCGTGTTTATTTGCACACACAGAGAATAAAAATAATGAAAAATATTGACAAAAAAAGTATAATTAAAATGATATAGAAGTTTACAAATACACACGCCTCAAGTAGTGACGATTAGTGGATTTTAACTCGGATCCGCATTCAGGACATTTATGATGTTTGGTAATGAAAGGTACTATACACCGATGGCAGAATATATGGCCACACTTTGTTAAGGTGGGCTCATGAATGTGAACAGATTTCTTACATTTTTTACACATAACAAAAGCTACGCGTTCGACAGGTGCAGCTGTTTCCTTTTGCGGCGCTTGACATCCTCCACCTGTACCTGCTTGCTTTTGCTATCCATTATTCATATTAGAATCCATAACGAAACAGCTACATAAGTACTAATTGTATCAAATAATTATTGAGCAGAGATTTTAGTATTTTCTTACCCGTTTTAGGAACGCTAAGAAAAGATAACTTTTTCGCTTGAAATTGCGTTTAAGTGAGAGAGATTTTACATAAATTCAATGTCAATATCATTATCAGTAATATATTTACGCTTGTGTTTACCAAACGACCAAAAGTGTGTTTAATTGAGCAAAGAAGTGTCATAAAATTTTTTTTTCTGAATGGAATAAGTGGAATAAAAATGTTGAAAATGGCTTACGGGGACCAAGCTCTACCAAAATCATTGGTAGTTATAAATTGTTCAAAGAAGGTTGAGAACGTGTTGAAGACGAAGAGCGCCCTGGTCGACCATCGACCTCAACGGACGATGCTCACATCCAAAAAGTAAAAGAATTTGTTCTTGCACACCGTCGATTAACTATGAGAGACATTGCTGATAAATTGGCGTATCGAAAGATCAATTAATAAAGGGTGATTTTTAAGAGCTTGAGAACTTTAAAAAAAAAAAACGCATAAAATTTGCAAAAATCTCATCGGTTCTTTATTTGAAACGTTAGATTGGTCCATGACATTTACTTTTTGAAGATAATTTCATTTAAATGTTGACCGCGGCTGCGTCTTAGGTGGTCCATTCGGAAAGTCCAATTTTGGGCAACTTTTTTCGAGCATTTCAGCCGGAATAGCCCGAATTTCTTCGGAAATGTTGTCTTCAAAGCTGGAATAGTTGCTGGCTTATTTCTGTAGACTTTAGACTTGACGTAGCCCCACAAAAAATAGTCTAAAGGCGTCAAATCGCATGATCTTGGTGGCCAACTTACCGGTCCATTTCTTGAGATGAATTGTTCTCCGAAGTTTTCCCTCAAAATGGCCATAGAATCGCGAGCTGTGTGGCATGTAGCGCCATCTTGTTGAAACCACATGTCAACCAAGTTCAGTTCTTCCATTTTTGGCAACAAAAAGTTTGTTAGCATCGAACGATAGCGATCGCCATTCACCGTAACGTTGCGTCCAACAGCATCTTTGAAAAAAATACGGTCCAATGATTCCACCAGCGTACAAACCACACCAAACAGTGCATTTTCGGGATGCATGGGCAGTTCTTGAACGGCTTCTGGTTGCTCTTCACTCCAAATGCGGCAATTTTGCTTATTTACGTAGCCATCAACCAGAAATGAGCCTCATCGCTGAACAAAATTTGTCGATAAAAAAGCGGATTTCGAACATTTCGAACCGAACACTGATTTTGGTAATAAAATTCAATGATTTGCAAGCGTTGCTCGTTAGTAAGTCTATTCATGATGAAATGTCAAAGTATACTGAGCATCTTTCTCTTTGACACCTTGTCTGAATCCCGCGTGATCTGTCAAATACTAATGCATGAAAATCCTAACCTCAAAAAAATCACCCGTTATTAAGTTTTTATGCTCCCAAGATGACCGAATGATGGAGATGTATATTGAAATCTGAATTTGTATAATTGTTAATATTTTGTTTTCATCAAATAAAATAGAAAATTAAAAAAAATTTGATGGAGCCTAGTTGCATATCCGGTTATATGGCATATGAAACTTGGTAGGTCATCTTGGGAGCATAAAAAATGTATTCAAACTAAATTTCAACTTAATAGGTTTAAAATTAGAGTTTATGCCAAAAAAAAAAATCGAAAAATAAACCATAGTGCTCTCTGTGAAAAAGGGTCAGTATTGATTCGACTGAGGAAATCGAACTCTACAAGACGCTGATTATCTGTAGGAAAAGTTGAGGAGGGTTTGGGAAGCCTGTCAGAGTGGACAACGATTACCGTATTCGCTTGAATCACGAGCTGTACCATATAGTCAGGCGCATCTGGTATAAACGATTGAACTGGTCTGCCAAGTGCTTCGAATGGATAAAGCTCCAGCGAGAACGGTATACGGTAAAAACGTGGACGAAATCAAGGGGCACGACAGCGGGGAAGACCGCCGCTGTGTTGAAAGGATCAGGTTCTGGAGGACGTCCGGAAGATCGGGTCAAGAATTGGTATCGAGTGACACTGGATTGTAACACCTGGATTAATACCCCTCGTGTTGCCCAGGCTTACAATAAACTGTAAAGGCAATAAATACATTCATGCAACAGTCATCATGTTCCAATTTGACTTGTTCCTTGATATGCTGGTACCGCTCAATCAAGCGTTTAGTGTTTACGTTCTGTAAATAGTAGGAACTCAGAATCATTGGCTAGATTGATCTTTCGTTAAAGATGTACAGAGGATCGGCAATTTACTTTTTTACTTTTTATTTATTTATTTATTATAACACGCAACGGCATGAAGACAAACAATTTTAAGACTACATACAGTATTAAATTTAACTACAAATACCTTCTTAAAATCTAAAATTGAAGAGAATACGCCCACTTAGACGTCTTTGAATATTATTGTTAGGCCGTCGGGTTGATCGACTGTGCCTCTACTACTTACAGCCATGATTAGGGGTCTTAATGATTGAATTAAACAAAAATTCAGTTCAGGAAAAATATTATATCTTCAGGAATTTCAATGCTCTACAGCTTTGTAAACCATAGTTAGGATCGCCAGATTATCCCAAAGGTTTTAAATAATTTTTTTGTTCATATATTAGGCTTACGTTGGGGCTAATTTGAACACGTACCCAGTGGAAAAGAATATAATAGGTTTAGGCAAAAATGTAGAAGGAAGCATGTTAGGTTAAATGATCTACAGTCATTTCCGTCTGTCCGTCGTCCGTCTGACCTTCTGTATAACTGTTTACCCTATGCATTAATGTAATTTAAACTTTTTTTTTTTTCTCACACACACATGGTGTTCTGTTTAAAATTTCTGTACAGTTTCCTATGCTCCAAAGGAAAAAAGGAAAGAACTACTGACCGTATGCCTACCAAAAGAGATGTTCAAGCTGCACCATCATTAAAGCAAACAACTGTGTTCCGAATAGCCGTTCATAACGGATATAAACTCAAATTCAAAAATACCCGCTTAAAAACTTGAATTTTTATTAAATTATATCCACTAAACGTTTTGCTCGATTATTAAATTTTCCATCGTTAACTTTTCCATAACGAAAAAAAAAATCAAACCATTTAAATCTAATTCAACTTATTGCCCAATTTAACTCCTGAAAAACATATTTACCTCAAAAACAATTTTCGGCATAACTTCATAAAATAAAATACATATTGCAATTTCACTTCACATAACTTCTGATAACATTTAACTCACACAAGAACATACACACACACACACACACAGAATTTGGTCTAAACATATTTCAACACTCATCAAACCACAAACAATAAAGAGAAACATTTAAGCTAACGGTAAAAATCAGGTCAATGAACATTTAGAATAAAAAAAAAAACAACAACACAAAACAACAACTTTTTACAAAAACAGCATCGCGAAAAGTTATCTCAAATATTTTACAGACACACACACACACAATACAAAAGAGAATATGCAGTAGGTAGTAGGCAGTACTCATGTTAGCCCGCAAAACCTTTAACCCCGAATGCTGTTTATCTTGTCGTCGTGAATGTCGGCAAACGAAAATCTAAGTCGACAGAGTATAGGTTTGTTGGCGTCTATAACAACCAAAAATGAAAAATAAAAATGGCGAAGTATGTGAAAGGCGAAAAACAAGAAATTTCAAATTCGAAAAATATCTAAAAAAAAAAAAATAAACTAATCCAAAACGAAAATGAAACGAAAATTCAACGAATTCTTGGCTAACATGCACAATGCTTTCGAACAAGTTTGACTAAAAAAAAAAAAACAAGTTAAAACATAAAAAACAAGCAAAAGAAGTAGTCAAATATATTTTAAACAAATTCAAAGCTTTATTGCCTTTCAATAATTCAATGAACGTCCAAGTCAAAATGTGAAAATTTCGTCAGAAACGAAAATCCGTTCCATTGCTTTAAAACGAACTCAAATCGACGAGAAAAATCAACTAGCTGGTCCCCTGAAATCCACATAAACATCCCCATACAGTAATGATACATGTGACAAAGTTGCTTATCGTCTCATTTTACAAAAAACTTTTTGCATTCAATATCTTAGCGAACAAGTCAAGGTTCAGCTCTATAAATGTCCATAATTTTCTGTTTTTCGAAAAAAAACATTTTTTCGTTCAAGGTGTTCGAGGGATTTCCGGAATTCGGACCTGGGACCCATATGTGGACCCAATATAGATTTTTTGACCAATTTTTTTTTATTTTTTATTAGAGGTGAGCACTTAGACGGGATTTTAGAAAATTTTGACCCGGGGCCAAATGGGGCCTTGAAACCGGAAAAAGCCATATCTTTGGAATGAATAGACGTAGAGACTTGAAACAGGGCTCATTTGAAAGATGGTTACAAAACATTTTTAAACGTTCAAAGAGTTCAAGAGATTCCCGGAATTTGGACCTGGGACCAATATATGGGCCCAATAAACATTTTTTGACCAAATTTTTTTTTTTATTACAGGTGAGCACTTAGACGGGATTTTAGAAAATTTTGACCCGGGGCCTAATGAGATCCCTTAAAAAAAAAGTCATACATTTAGATTGAATAGAAGTAGAGACTTGAAACTGGGCGCATTTAAATGATGGTTAGTCGTGTTCAGGGGATTTCCAAAATTTGACCCAAATTTTTTGAAAAATTAATATTATTAAGCCACCAAAGAGAAGCAAAAAAAAAACGCGAGCAAAGCCGCAGGTACCTGCTTGTCGAAAAATAAAACAAGGGAAAACGTTAACTTCGGTAGAACCGAAGCTCAAATACCGCCGCATCATGGTTTAGTTTATTTATGCTCATCAGTGGCTTAGGTAAAATTTGGAGAACGGATGATTTGCAGTCAACAGTCCAATACAACCAAAGTTTAGACACAATAATGGGGTAAAAATTTTAACCAAAGGACCGAATAGTAAACTTGTAAAATTTTCTTGACAAAAAATTACAAAATTACAAAATTGGGGCTATATAGTACTGGGCTGATCCAAACAATATGAGTAGATGATATTTGATGTGTTTTTACCCAAATTAGAAGTGAATACATTAATAAATAATTACCATTTTCACACAAAAATTACAAAATGACCGGAAAGCTCAAAAGGGGCCTATACCTAAAAATGGGCGTGGCACATTAGTTTTGACATTGGAAAACATATGTAGTATTTCTACCCAATTTGCACTGAATACATTTATGAATAATAGCTATTTTCATACAAAAAAATCGAAAAAAAAACGGTAATTTTGTATGGGGTCCTTACCCAAAAATGGGCGTGGTACTTCCATTTTCACACTTAATTTAGTCGTTAAAGAGAAAAACTTAATTTCTGAATTTAATATCTTTAAAACTGTCTGAATGAATTGCGAAGAAACAAACAAACTGACGGACAGACGGACATGGCTAGATTGATTCGTCTCGTCGAGCTGATCAAGAATATATATATTTTTATAGGGTCTATGAAGGCTCCTTTAATGCGTACAAAAAGGAAATTTTTTAGGCGTGTGTTATTATTGGACTCCAAATGGTATTCTCAATAGTTTCGTTGAGAGATCTGCAGCAATGCCCATTGTGGTCTTATTAAAACAGTATCCTTGCATTTCTCAACAGAGCTATAAGCAGGTATACTGTAGTCTGTATTGTGTAAGGCTTGGTGAATAAAGATATTGAACACTAATTGCCGAAATTTTAATTTTGCAGACCTTTAGTCTTTAGGCAGTGTTCAAGACATCTGTTGGTTTTGTTGCACTTCCTTGATCTTATTGTATTCAGATGGGAACTCGGTAGGAATACTCAAGGCTATACTAAAACTGTGTACTAAAGTAGATATAGAAAGAAGAGAGCTATACAAACAATCATGTTTGCATCAAGCGCACTACTAAGCTACAACCTCAAAATACCTAAGCTAAGTAAGAACTTTTAGAAGTAATTACAGTCCACTGTCTTTTTTAAAGCAGAGTTTTGTCCAGAAAAACAAAAATTAAACTCTACAAGACGCTGATAATGCCGGTCCTGATGTATGACTCAGAAGCATGGGTAATGTTAGAATGGGATAAATCGGTGGTGGGCGTGTTTGAGAGAAAGATGCTTTGGAGAATTTTGGACCATGACCTCCGGGAAATGACATCCGTATTCGCACAATCGATGAGCTGTACATATAAGCTATATATGCACATCGACATAGTCAGGAACATAAAATACAAAAGGCTGTTCTGGGCAAGTCACTTGTGTGAGATGGATACAGAGGCTCGGGCAAGAAAGGTTAACGCGCAAGATGTGAACCAACTGAGAGCCACGCCACCCCGACCAGATCTTGTAAGACATCCGCAAGATTGGTATCAACGAGCACAAGACTACAACGACTGGTGTGAAACCCTACGTGTTGCGCAGACCAACATAAGCCTGTAATGAAAATATATATGGAACAGTGCTGATTAAATATGTTTTTAATGGTGTTTTATATTTTGTAAGAATTAAATTGATGATAAAAAGTTTTGCAACTATTTTCACGAAGGGTAGAAACTTTTTGAGGCTGATTTTCGGATTTGCAAATGGTTTTATACCCTGTAACAGACAAAAGGAGGCTAGATAGAACCGATAAAATTTACTTATCCTTCGAACTAGCTATGTCTTCCTATCCGTCCGTCTATCTGTCCGCCTGTCCGTCTGTCAGCCATGCTGTCTGACGTATGAAAACGATTATCTCGGAGACTATAAAAGTTAGAGCTATCATATTTGAAACTTAGACTCTCTAAGCCGTCAAGTGTTAGACAGATATTCTTTTGCGAAGATATTCGTCTTGTATAATTTTCTAAGCCACTCAAAATATTGGACAGAGGCCATAAATAAAATTTGTTACAAAGTTCTGTTTTTAATTGAAATACCATATTACAATTTAATCTTTATAGGGTTTAACAAGAAAACAGGAAGTTCCTACTATTCGCTTACACAAACTCATGCTGCAAATGCGTACTTACATAGATACATATAGTATCCGTACAATATATTTACGTATCTTTGTTTGTGTTGTAGCTACATGAACAAGCGAAAAAAAATATAACAAAAGAAGAATTCTTGTGGTAAAATTTTGAACGTTGCCAAATGGGTTACAAAAAATTTTTAAAAAGAAGTTGCGGCCATATAAATACTACTCGCATACAAACACATATATACAATTTTCAAGTATATAAACTCAGGTTGCCTGCATGCAGTTGGCTGGCGCATTGAAGTTGGCTGGCTGGCTGGCAGTAAATGAAACGGAAATGGGTACAAGCATATTTTTCGCTCAGTTCAGTTCAGAAAAGTTCAATCGCCACTTGAACTACGTAAATTTTCCTTTTTTTCGTTCTTTTTTTTTAACTAAATGAAAATACTTTATATAAATATTCATCGATACAATTTAAGTGGTTTTAGCTAAAATGTATCTAACGAAAAATTTATAACGCACAAACGTTGCAGTCTCATTTCAAAATGTTTGACCACTTTCAAATGCTAAAATTATCTGCTTAAAATATTTATTTATGCAACAAAAAATAGCAAATATATTTTAAAACAAAATGCGATTTCATTTCATATTTTATTACAATTTTTTTTTGTAGATACTTATCGCATAAATAAAATCGAGAGAAAAAAAGTAGGTAAACCAGTCAAAAGTGAAACAGGAAATTGAATACCACAAATCTAAAATATCTGAAATATCCGGTAAAACAATTAATACGTTAATACGGTCATACATTTACTTTACAGTTAAACGAATGGAAAAAGTATTATTTTGATGCATGTACAAGTATGAAGGAAAAGGAAAAAAGATATAAAAAATTGGTTATGTTCAACTCTAAAATTTATCCACAGCAACCGGAAATGCAATAATATTATAAATATGTATAAAATGTATGTACGAGTATGTATAAATATGTATGCAATTATGTACATACATATAAATATTAATTTTAGTTGATAGTTAATTTAGCTACCGGGTACACTTCAAATGTTTCGATAAGCTCAAAAACTCTTGACAGGGAAAAATATTTATTTTTTTTTTTTTATATAACGTTGTCAAATATCTCCTTCCGCCTTTTCCGTCTTTTGAATTTCGCGGCTATGTACAAAGCGCTACAGAGCTCGTATCGGGCAATACTATACATCATTTGAAAGGTCTTGACATAACCTACAAAACGACGCTATGCATGGGTACTGCGTTCAAAATTATAGACGTGTAAACATGGAGTTCTCTAACGCCGAAAATCGCGCTATTTTAAAGTTTTCCTTCGTTAAATGCAAGTCCGCTAGAAAAATAAATGGTGTTTTGGGGGATGGTACTCTATCATTTCGAACCGCGGAGGAATGGTTTCGACGATTTAGAGTCGGTGAAAACGACACCATGGATAAGCCAGCCGGCGGAAGACCTGTGAAGACGAATACTGTTCAAGTCATGGAAAACATCGGGTTAGACCGGCATGTGACTTTTCGTGACATCGCTCAGGAGATGGGAGCTAGTCACCAAACCATTTTAAACCATCTGCAGAAGGCTGGATACAAAAAAAAAACTTGAAGTTTGGGTGCCGCATGATTTGACGCAAAAAAACCGTCTGGACCGAATCAACGCCTGCGATATGCTGCTGAAACGGAACGAACTCGACCCATTTTTGAAGCGGCTGGTGACTGGCGACGAAAAATGGATCACATACAACAATATCAAATCGTCCCAAACAGGGACCAAGCCGGGATTGACGGCCAGGAAGGTTTTGCTGTGTGTTTGGTGGGATTGGAAAGGAATCATCCACTATGAGCTGCTCCCATATGACCGGACGCTTAATTCTACCATCTACTGCGAACAACTGGACCGCTTAAAAGGCGATCGACCAGAAGACGTTCAGAATTGGCCAAACAGGAAAGGCGTAGTGTTCCACCAGGACAACGCCAGGCCACACACATCTTTGGTGACTCGTCAGAAGCTACGGGAGCTCGGATGGGAGGTTTTATCGCATCCACCATATAGCCCGAACAGAGCGCCAAGTGATGACCACCTGTTCCTGTCCATCTCGAACGCCCTTGGTGATGTAAAGTTGGCCTCAAAAGAGGCTTGTGAAAAGTGGCAAAACGGCGCATATTTGAACTAAATCCAAAACTGTAACACTTTTTATAAAGCATTTAATAAAGAGCAGAGCGGAAGGAAGATATCTTACAACCCAATATTATGTCAAGAGTGTTTAAGAGACGAATTCCATGTTGTTTATTTAAATTTTTCCAGCCATCCAGATCATTTAGAGTGGAAAGCTTTTTGCCTTCTTAGTAATCATTTCAACCACAATACAGGGTAAGTTTCAGTTGAAGTTCGTTAAATGCCTTTATTTAAGACAAGCTACCTATAATTGAAGTACCCTTAAATCTCTCTTGCCGAAACCGAGTATGGTCAAAGCGATTTTTCCATTTCTCATTAAACATTATTTTTAAAGATGCAGAAAGGCGAAGGAAACAAACGAAAAGTTGGATAAATATTTTTTTCTTTCCCAAGAATGTTACTTTTCAGGCCATCTAGCAAATAACGCTAATTAGAGGTTTAAAATCAACCGCTTTGCAATCCTTGTAATAAATGTTACCGGTTGATAGTGGACTCGGATAATCGATGTTCAACAGCAAATTTTTGTGGCCTGTTTTAACAAGTCAATCGAAAACACTGGACTATAAAAAAGATTAACTCCATTTTATTCAGTATTGTTCATTTTTTTTTCGATATGGTAATTGTAGTGTACAAAAATACATCGAAGACCAGTCTCAGATCAAATAAAAAAGTCAATTTTGCAGGCCTGTTTTATTTGTTGAGTTGTGTTACCATTCTTCAATTAATTAGATCAATATTTTTATCTGAGTCATTCAGATAGACGAATCATTCATCATATGAATACATCACAGCTGATCACAATTGATTTATATTAGGTCCTCAGGATTTATTAAATATTTTTGTAATTTCTATGATTCCTTGGTTTCCAATTTTCCATTTAATAGAAATTTGACAAGAGTCAAGACATGGGATCGCCAAGAACTAGTAATAATCAGAACGAGTAAACTGTGTTAAATCCTGAGAACAGAATAGGGATTCCAATTTAAGCCTTTCTAAGATTTTTTAAAAAAGATTAAAAAAAAAAAAACAACAAAAACGTTTACTTAGGTTGGACCGAAGCTTATATAGGGTGACTTTTTAAAATAAAAAGTTTTCACGACGGAGGCGACGGACAGACAGACGGACACAGTAGATCAATTCGTCTCGTCGAGCTGATCATGAAAAATATACTTTATAGGGTCTAAGGAGTCTCCTTTAGCGTGTTACCAACTTTCTGACAAACTGAATGGACCTGTTTCAAACAATGTGTGACAGGTATAAAAAACAGACTCTATAGCAGACTTTAAAGTAAGAAATTATTAAAGTTCATCGTTGTGTAGAAAATGAAAAGAGTAACGTAATTTTTTTAAATAATCATTTTTTAAACACACATTATTTTCGGGAGTCCTGTTCCAACCGCCCATAACGGGTTTGTCAAAACTATCTCCCAGTCGGATGCATTCCGATGTCCTTCTTCCATCAATGTATACTCATAGGTCTACAACTCAACAATTCACAATTTGTTTATTCCATCCTACACCAAATTTTATTTCCCATGTTTTGAATAAACTTTGATTTAAAAATTTCATTTATATGATAGCTATGCAATACTTTTTAATATCAAATATCGTTTCATGGTTTGAATAGGTCAAAAAGCTACAGTTGTTCGGAGACAATCGGAGATAGAGGCACCATATTTAAAACACCTGAGCCGTCAAGTGGTCAAACAAACGGGTTTTCTCTCGATCCACTTTAAGGGGAACTCCCTCATACAAACTAGCCCCAAAAATTTCATTTTTGACTGAAAATGTCTTAGTTTCTCAATCTAAGAACTCTACATTTAGTGTAAATTATGCATATGATAGTATAAAATAACCCAGTATGAGTAGGTACGAAAAAAAAATTTTAGTTTTAGAACCCATATAAATATACCGCAATTATTTTCTGATTATTTTCATACGTAGGCTATGTAAAGTTACCAGAGATTCCCAACACATTTGTGTTTTAGTAAAAAGTGCACATTTAAACTCTTTTTATACCCTGTACCCGAAGGGAAAAGTTAAAGTTTTGAAATGTATCCTAAAGACTCTATAAAGCATTCAAAAAATTTGTTGTATTAGTATGGATTATGTCTAAAATTGTCCATATGAAATATCGCAACATACTGTTATGAACATGAGTTTCGCCCCACTGCATCACCCTGCATGAACGCATGACTGTTGGTTGCGGTATGAAATGAAGGAATGATCATGCACAGGTGATTGTTAGAAAAAGAAACTAATAAGAAGAAGAGATAGAAAAGTTGAAAATGCACTTTTGAAGACATGAATTGAGCAGAAGTGAATTAAATTAAACAGTAGAATTTTGTAACATAGAGGAAGAGAAATAAATGGTGCATAGTGAAGAGGAAAGTCTTTTGTTCTCTTAGCAAAAATTAATAAAGCTCCCTCTCAGCCGCTCCCTCTCAGCTGTTTAAGAATTCAATATAATAAAATTAGGTTTATAAAAATTTGGTACAGAATTTATTGGAGTCGAGCATATTTGATGTTCAGCTTTCTTTCTTGATTCTTTTTACATACGTGTTCTAAAGTTCGGAAACGCACCTTGTATATGAAATGAAATGATTTTAATTATTTATTTATAGTATGTATTTGTTATAATTTAAATATAATTATTGTATGTATAATTTTGATTTTTCGCCGTGACATTCAATTTATGTTGTGGATTTTTATAATGAATGTTTGATTTTATTCATTTTTCATTTAATTTACAATTGAACAATGAGCTCATGAAAATGTAATATGCATTATTATTTAATGACTGTTAAGTAATATTGCTTACCTACACATACATACATAGTTATACAATAGTTTATGGCAAAATTTTTCAATGAATTAACTTCTTTTTATTATTTTTTTAGTACACCGATTTTATCGGCTTGAATGCATTAAAATATTCACGCATCAATTAGTCGTTGCGGACAATACGTGAAATTAATTTAAATTGATGTTTAACAATTATAATAAATAATTTCTTTTTTTTTTTGTTTAAGTATTCAAAAATATTATAGAACAACCGAAAAAAATCTATACTAAATTTAAATAAAAACTTTATTGCTTCAAAGAAACTCTTTATCTGTCAACAGCTTTAAATTTTGTTTTTGCAACACACACAGAAAACCTTGTCCGAAGCTCTAAAGTTGAGTGCTGTCAAAGTGTTAATAGCTCATAAAAATTATTCAAAAAAAAAAAGAAAATAAATACTCAAACAATTTCTGCCAAAGTAGGCCAAATCCATACATGAGCATTAAAATCCATTTTACACTCCCATTCAATCTTTGCCTTTTAGATTTGCACATAAAATGCACAACAGAAGTATCTACAGTCTTACCGTTCTGGTCTCTTAGGAGTAATATAAGAAAAAAATATGTATTCTCTGCAAACTTACACAGAGCGACGACATCTTAAGCCGTCCATGAGAACTTAAAGCGAACATAGGCCGACATCTAATCAGCTTGTCAGCAAACAAACGAATTCATTCTAATGCCATGCTCTGACTTTGTTAAATTTTATCGTCTATTTAATTTTTGCTTGCATAGCACAATTTTTTTAAAAAAACAAAATTTTGATACAATAATTTTTCATGAGGAACGAGAGACGCCCACAGAAAATGGTTTGATGTAGAATAAGGCGCAAATTTTCAAAAGCAAAGTGACAATTTTTCAAAATCCAAGATGACACTTCGAAAATGGCAGTGGAAAAAGTTGATCGGTATCTTTAAAAAAAAATGTTTTTGGCAGACCTAGAAGTCTGACAAAATTTTTCGTATTAGCTAATTAACATTTTTTAGATGCGAATTGAGGTTTAGTTAGTAAGAATCTCACACTATCTACTGCACGGTGTTGTCTATTGAAGATTCACCCTATCCAATAATCCAAAAAAAAATCCATTCCTTCATATTGTTAACTTAATCAACCATATCTGTCTGAGTGTAAAAACCATTTTATGTATTTTGGGTCATCTTTATTTTTAAAACTAAGCTAGCTAAATCGGTACAACTTTGAATTTAACATCAGTTACCTGAAAAAATGTAGTTAATATGGGTTCTCATGGACCTATTTCTATGTTTTTTTGGGAGAGATATACATTGTAGATCCCATAAAGTATATATGAGCCCTTGATTTTGAAAGTGGTATAAGTCATATTTTCCTAGTTTCGAGATATTTAGAGTTTTGCATATTAAAGGATTAAAAAATATTTTTGTATTATGGAATATGACTTCTCGACAGTAAAGTAGTGCCAACAAACAAGTATTTATTATGATTGTGAAATTTATAACCATTTTTAAAAGGAAATGTGGTTTTGAAAGGTTGAAATGACTTATTCCACTTTCAAAATTAACTGCATGACTTTATAAATGACTTATACCATCAAGGAAACATTTTTATTAGTAATTAACATTTTATTCAAACTCATTCCATTGTAACTAACTAAATTATTTATTAGTATCAAGGGAAATAAAGTATTTGGGAAAAATTGGTGGGATATAGGGTAGTATATTTATCATATCTTTACGTTTTTCTTCTGTTATTGGTCTAATGGTTGTGTATAATGGAAGCAAATCAATATTTTCGTATATTCTAGGTCTTTGTCTTTTAGGTGAGAGGTCTAATACTTTGAATTCGGAATTGTCATTCAAGGAAGTTTTATAAACATCTTATACGGAACATTTTTTAGAAATCTAATCCATTGTATTTTTAGCTAAGGCACATCTTCTACATTGGTGTTTTTCTTTCTATTATTCGTTGATTCTTTTAGTTGTTTTATCGAAATGAAATCTTTCTGAGCCATTTGTACTACCAAAAATGGGTTTTTCTTTTTTTATTTTAGTTTCTATCAAATCAAAATCGCGATCATTTGGCAAAAAAGAATCAACTGTTTCAACACTATTATCAGATGACTGAACAATTTTTAACCAAATTAATGCTATATTAATGTGAACAGACTGACTTATACCAGTATAAAAATAAAACAGTAACCATATTTTGTTTACCAACTAAAAAAAAAAAACACATTTATCGAGTTTTCATGGCATACAGCTAGTCTCTTCATATTATGTTATTTTATTATGACTTGATATGAAATAGCTGATAAACTAGATTTTCAAAATTTTTGACCCATACCACTTTCAAAATCAAGGGCTCATATACTATTGATTAGTTCGATGTGGTGAGTCGATCTAGCCATGTCCTTCCGTTTGTCTGTCTGTCTACCGCTATGCGAGTCATTCAGCCAATTTTTAAGATATTTAACTAAAGCTTTTCTCGGCAACGACTACTTTGTATATCAAAACCAAAGTGCCACGCCCAAATTTAGATATAGCCCCATACAAACTTACTGCCCGTTTTCGAATTTATGTATAAAAATGGTTAAAATTTATGAATTTATTCGATCCGAATTTGGTAAAAACACTTCTAATATCATTCAAAATCAAAAGAAAGGTGCTACGCTCGTTTTTAGGTTATTAGTTTTTAGCTCCCACTCAAACTTACCGAATGTTCGATTTTTTTCTAAATATTTGTAGCTGAAAATTTGGTATCAATAATGTGTCTAAACTTGAGTTGTATCACACCAGAAGCTACTTAAGCCTCGGTTCCACCGAAGTATTCGTTTTCCCTTGTTTTTTAGTTATATACTGAAACCTCGAAAATAGATTTCATTTTAAATCTGACCTGTACTTCGTTTAAGAGATATTTAAATCATCAATTTTGTAAACTAATGCCTCTAGTTCTGGTTTCCTCAATTATTTAATTGGTATTGACAAACAATAATTTTTATTTAGTTTTAATTTCAAGAGACTATGTACAGAGTATTTCGTGATTGAGATTTCTCAACTGCAAAAATATTTTTATTTTCATTTATATTTTAAGCAAACATCGAAAGTTTGTCTATGTTTACCTATCTAAGGACTCATAAATTAAGTTTGAACCAGCTACAGACTGACTGATATGCGGGGATGTATGTGTGCAAAGTGAAAAACTTTCAAATTTCGGTTTAAGTTAATTTGCATATTTGAGTAGGTAAACTTAAGTTTTCAAGTGACACTGGCTCTTGGAATTTTTTTAAGTAATAAAACTGATAAATATAGTTGATTATGTTGGCAATGATTGCAATAACTTTCAATTGAGTACATAATACTTTTTGTAATTAAAAGTTGAAAATATAAAATAAAATATTCATACTGCATTCTGTAAATACATAATACTTTTGATTATCGAATAAGATGGTTTTTCTCTTGTTTTCCTTGTTAAGCTCGTCTTACACACACCGCTTTTTTTGAGCATCATATCGAATTTTAATTATTTTCAATGGGAATACAATATGCAATCAGACAGAAGTTCGAGTCTTATAGCACTTTTTTTTTTTCTTATTATCAATTTTGCTGTCCCGGAAAAGGAGCAGCATAAAAGCGAAAATACACACACACCAATTCACATAATTTGTGCAGCGCATGTAAATGTCAATGTTCAATGCAACATTGTACCTTCTTAGCCTGGTCAGCCTGGGCGGCATCGTCAGCAACTCACGCTGCTTCTTTAATTGAATGCATTGAATACTATTTATGCCTGCAAGGGAAGTTTAATAAGTTTTTGAAATATTAAAACCAAGTTGAGGTTTCTGTAAGTAAAAAACAACGTATCTGTGGTAATTTCAATGTTGAAGATAAGAAGGCTTTCCTACAAGTGTTGGCAAAAAGAGCGATTTTTTAGCGAATGTGACCTAAAAATCGCAGTGACTGCAATCTGTGACAAAAGCGCAGTTCGCAAAATCAATCAGCAATCACTGAACGGGATCACTACTCGCAAATATGTACACAAAATCGCCGCTAAAATATTCTAATATTCTTATATTCAAATATGCGCCGTTTTGTTTGACAATCTGTTTCCATCTAGACGGCAACTTCATAATACCCCCTTGTAGAACCCCCTCCTCCTTATTTGCAGAGAACTCGTACAGCCACTTTTCACAAGCCTCTTTTGAGGCAAACTTTACACCACCAAGGGCGTTCGCCATAAACAGGAACAGGTGGTAATCACTTGGCGCTACGTCCGGGCTATATGGTGGATGCGATAAAACCTCCCATCCGAGCTCCATTAACTTCTGACGAGTACCCAAAGATGTGTATGGCCTGGCGTTGTCCTGGTGGAACACTACACCCTTCCTGTTTGCCAATTCTGGGCGCTTCTGGTCGATCGCCTGCTTCAAGCGGTCCAGTTGTTCGCAGTAGATGGTAGAATTAAGCGTCCGGCCATATGGGAGCAGCTCATAGTGGATGATTCCCAGTCCATCCTGGCTTGGCCATTGTTTGGGACGATTCACCGGCCTTCCACCACGACCGTTTTCGCTTTATATTGTCGTATGTTATCCATTTTTCGTCGACGAGTTCGTTCCGTTTCAGCAGCATATCGCAAGCGTTGATTCTGTCCAGAAGGTTTTTTTTGCGTCAAATCATGCGGCACCCAAACATAAAGTTTTTCGTTTGTATCCAGCCTTCTGCAGATGGTTTAAAACGGTTTGGTGACTAACTCCCATCTCCTGGGCGATGTCACGAGATGTCACATGCCGGTCTAACTCGATGCTCTCCATGGTTTGATCGGTATCCGTCGTCACAGATCATCCGCCGGCTGGCTTATGCATGGTGTCGTTTTCACCGTCTCTGAATCGTCGAAACTATTCCTCCACATTCCCTAAAACACCATTAATCTAACGGAACGATTCTCTAGCGGACTTGCCTTTAACGAAGGAAAACTTCAAAATAGCGCGAATTTCGGCGTTTGTGAACTTCATGTTTACACGTCTATAACTTTTGAACGCATTATCCAAACTAATCATGCATAGCGTCATTTTTTAGGTTATGTTATTTGACAACATGATTTTTGCGAAAAATAATTATGTTCTTGGTTGCTTCGTTTGCAATTTCCGGTTTAAGTTAGTCACACTTGTTTTGGACGATAGTTTGGCAGAAAATATTTTGAATTTTTCCGTTTGTTTCACTTTTTGATTAAAAAAATTTTCACTAAATTTGTAGCAAATGCACTTTTACCATTCAATCGTTTCAATAGTCAGTGATAGCTTTCAGTGAATTGCACGTTTTGACGAATCAAGTGACTGGCATATGTACTGTTGAATTTGTACAGGTGTTCGGTTTCGGTGTTTAAGCGAATATGAACGACTCGCGAAGAATGATATAAGCAACAATCACTGATAAATAAACGTTTCACTGTTCGCAAAGAGCGACACACGAAATCGCTGCTAACTAAACATGTTAAGTGAGGAACAAGAAAATCGCAAGTATCTACTTTCAGTCGCTGTGCGACATTGTGATTTTTGTCACTGTGAAAAATCACCGAAAGTGATTTTTTTGTCAACACTTTTTCCTACTTCGAAGCTTCGGAATTGAAGACTTTAATAGTTGAAAAATTGACAACATCAAAGTGAATATTCATTAGACCCATTCAAGGAGCCTTTTTTTATCTCCGCAAAAGCCGTGCTAACTGCATTTACATTTATCAAAGTTATCAGCTTTAGCAGCATTACTTCTTTTAGAAGATCGTTCCAGACTGGGCAATGCTTGAATATTAGTGCAATATTAACTTATTCAGGATATTTAAAATGTCGCATGACAGCGTGACACACTGTCTGTAACCTTCCTGCATGCTAAAGGTTTCGGAGATGTTCTTTCCTACTCTGAAAAGGATTTAGATGCCATATCATACAAAGACGAACGATCTTTACTTTAAGTTAAGCGAACGCGGTATTTAGTCGGCAAAAAGATGGAGTGGCGTAGATTTGCTAAACATTTTTTCTGTCACCAGCTCAATGAGCTTTCTGGTTTACTTCGATGTTGTAGAAAATTTCCTACTGGAGCAGCTTAAATATATTTCCAGTACACACTGCGCTTTCAAAAGAATAAAACTCACCAAATCATGTAAGCAAAATAAAAAGAGACGGAGGTAAAATACGACACCCAATTACATCATCGGCTACAATAAGCTTCAAAAATAGCAACAAACTGGCAGCACTGGTTGTAAGCACTAATTTAGTTGTTTATTTTTGCAACACTGACAATTGCAAGCGCTCAACAGATATTTACTAACACTCTTTCTCAATTGTTTGTGCTGCGACAGGAGAAAACCGCTTGTAGGTTTATCATTTTTCTTTTGTGGTTTAGAATCTATTGAAACCATGGAAAGAGACAATGGTGATTTACTAAAACGGGCAGAGCGACTTGCAAATAGAACAAGATGCGAAGAAGCGCTTCCACGCGTTGATCGCACCATTGCTGAGGTGCTGCAGGAGATAGATCGATTGCATACGCGCGTTACACAAACGGGTAACTCAAGGCAAGCACAGGCGTAAGTAATACTACACACAAAAAAATAAATAAATTTTATATATTTTATTTTGCAAACACATTCAGTCAAATGCTGCTTGCGCGTAAAAACATCGATGTAACAAAATTAACACAATTGGTGAATTCAATTTGTATGCAAAAAAGCTTGGAACCCATATCCGATACCACCATGGAAAGTTTTCTAAGAAACGAACGAGAAAACTGTATAAACGTCGTTATTGATGAAGTTAACAAGAGTGTAAGTACATAAATCTTCAATAATTTGAATGCAAAAATTTGAAACAAAATATTTGCAGTGCAATGAAGCATGGCACAAAAGAAGTGGCAAAGCATTAAATCTGATTGGTATCTCGAAAAAGCTTGTTTATTAAATGCATTTGTCGGTCCATCACAAAACTTTATTGACGTGCAACGGCTGCCGGAACAAATTATTTTACACGAACCGTGTGAAACGAACGTAGCACCACTCGGTTTTTACGAACTGAAATATGCCAACGCAGTACGTGACTACAATGACAACGTTCTAAAAGATGAACGTCGCCCGAATCTGTTGCAGATATTCCAGAAAATATCACAACAAAATCAAAACGAAACTGTACCTCAACAAATTTGGTCAGCACTCGTGCAAATGATTGACAAGACGCTGATTTCGCAGTGCAATAATGCTGATCCGCTTAGAATGCGTGGTGAACTACAAACACATTTTATATTGCAAGCAAAAAGTATCTAGAACAACGTTATAAACACTACATGACTGTTACTGTGCAACACAATTTATGCATAGCACAACGCGCTGGCACATCAAATCATCTGATCAATGCATACGTAAGCATTATTTTAAATTCGTTGCGCACGGAAGGACTAATCGATTTTGTGCATTCGCTACCGCTATGGCCGCTTGTCTACTTTTCGATGCGTTGTGGCAAAACAAAGTTTGCCGTACAACATTTACATGAAGCCGGCAAGGGTTTCGAGAGTTTCAGACAGGCGTTGGAAAATAAATGCAATCCTGATACTGATCGAAAAATTATTGACCAATTGGAATTACAATTAAAACGTCAATATTTTAATAAAATTAAAAATTGTACCGATCCTTATAAGAAAATATGCTACTGTATTTTACTCGGTTGTGATACAAATGAACTACATCCCGATGTGGCACGAACTTTGATGACTTTCTTTGGTTACAATTATCCCAATTGCTCGTACAGCAGCAGCAGCAAAAACAACATCAAAATCAAGATCCATTATCATTTGGTGCCTTGCAGTCACGCATATTGGAAAAGTATGGTGAAAGTTATTTTAATGCCCACGAAAAGCCGCAAGATTACTTTCAGCTATTAGTGCTGACTGCACAATTTGAGGCAGCAATTGAATTTTTGGCACGGATTGAAGAGAATCACGTTCATGCAGTACATATGGCAATGGCACTAAATGAGCTCGGTATTCTAGGTGCACCCAGGAGCGTTCATCAACCTTTGTGTAAGTTTATTTGTAGCTAAAAAGGATTTATGGATTTAAAACTTAATTTCTGTTTCAATCCCTGAATTTCTCTTAGTAAATTTTGAGAAGTATTTTCTACCTCTTGGTGTAGCAAGGGTTTTTGTGAACATTTTTGAAATCAAACATAAATATTGGCCCATGATAAAGAAGCGCACGTTACGATGGGTTGGGTCAATTGACCAGACTGACTTTTTAATGGACTACTCCACTTGGGTTTACCATTGACTAGGCCACTAGATTGTTGCAAAATCGAACTAATGACACATGTGTTGGTAGTGGTTGGGCCATAACTGACCCACTCAGTTGCGTGGTCAGTTATGCGACTGGTCACGCCTGATGCAAAGTCGGACCTGACAGCTTTTGTAGGACATTGTAATGAAAAATGGTATAGAAAATAACATTGAGGCAGGCTAGCCTGGTGGGACAATATTGACCAAACTAGACTAGTCAGCTAAGTAGTTATGCGTCGATATTCAGTACTGCTGTTTCTCGTTAAGAATCGATTATATTGACTTAGTTTGCTCATATGTTCGCACTTGATATCATTTTGAATATGTTTATTTTAAATGTATCAAAAAAAGACTAATTTGGTCCAGAGTTCGTAGAACTTAAGGCAAGGAGGTTGCATGTTTTAAATACTTTGAATAACAAAAATGAATACTAAATAAAGAATTGAACCAACATTTTTTGCATATTATACCGTTGAATCAGGGATCGATTGACGGGATATTACGAGATTGTAGGCAAAGCATTGGTTTTAGAGGTGGAACACTATCGATAATCGACGCTATCAATAGTCGACAAAAGTTTTCTTATAACCATCGATAGTCGGCGATTGTTGTTTTGAATGAATAAATAATAACCATTTTCATACAAAAAATCGAAAATGGTCCGAAAGTTTGTATGGTGGCTATACCAAAAAATGGGCGTGGCACATCTGATTTGACATTAGAATGTTTTTAGCCAAATTGGAGTGAATATATGCATAAATAATTAGTATTTTTTTTACAAAAAATCGGAAAAAATGGAAAGTTTATATGGGGGCTATGCCTAAAAGAGGGCGTGGCATTTTGGTTTTGACACTGGATGACAAAAGAAATGTTTTTACACAATTGGGAGCGAATACATTCATAAATAATTACAATTTTTATACAAAAAATCGGAAAAAAAACGGTAAGTTTGTATGGGGGCTATACCTAAAAATGGGCGTGGCACTCTAATTCTCGAACTCATAATAGTCGTTGCCGAGAAAAGCTTCCAAATTAATATCTTTATATCTTCAACGAGAAAGATGCTTAGAAATATACAGACGGACAGACAGACGGACATGGCTAGATCGATTCGTCTCGTCGAGCTGATCAAGAATATATATACTTTATGGGGTCTACGACGTCTCCTTCAATGCGTTACAAACTTTCCGACAAACTGAATATACCCTTCACACTATGTGTGGCGGGTATAAAAGGGACTTACTAATATTCTTTTTATTCTTAGTTAAATAGGTTTTTCTATACCAAGCAAATAAAGCTGTTGAGATGTATGATTTTCATTGACATTCCCAGTGTTTTGTTTGTATTTCTGATGATATTAATTAAATTCTTAATTCACAAATAAATAAACGATCAAAAATTAATTTTAGTGATGTGTAAGCCGAACTATCGATGACACTATCGCACGCTATCAAGAAATTGTGCCATCAATGGTCTAGTAGCTCGACAGTGCCGAGAGTGCTATCGATAGTTTTCCAACTCTAATTGACACTTTTCCTCCGCTGTTTGAAGTGATAGAGTATCATCCCCCAAAGCACCATTAATCTCACGGAACGTTTCACTAGCGGATATGCCTTTAACGAAGGAAAACTTCAAAATAGCGCGAATTTCGGCGTTAGTGAACTCCATGTTCCACTAATCATGCATAGCGTCGTTTTGTAGGTTATGTGAAGACCTTTCAAATGATGTATAGTATTGCCCGATACGAGCGCTTTGTACATAGCCTCGAAATTCAAAAAGACAAAATGCCGGAAGGGAGATATTTGACAACTTTATATTTAACTATTTATTTCCAAGATCACTCTATGTTTAAGTTCTAACTACACTTTAAGTATATTAAGTTCTCATAAATTTCTAAACTATTTTTTACCTACAGTATCCATCGACATTGAAGATGTAAAACCGTTGCGTCGTCTTAATCTGGCCTGTCTTATAAAATTTTATGCAAACAAATTTAAGACTAACGACAAAGTCTTGGCATTGCACTACTATTTCTTTTTGCGCAACTTGACAAGTCTTGAAGGTGAAAATTGTTTCGTTCAATACGTTTCTGAGTTAATAATAGAAACGAACGCTCACGAATTAATAATCGGCAAACTTGATCCAAACGGCAGTGGCCAAATAATCGGTGGCATTTTAAAAGATTTCAAAATTGATACAGACGCAATTGCATTTAAAGTGGCTGAGGCATACGTAAAGCTTGGTCGTCTGGAAAAAGCGGTACAATTATATGATTTGGCTGGTTTGCATGAATTTGCTTTGAGGCATTTATCAACGCTGCTCTCGAACGTTGTGCATCAAATGAAAACTGGTTGCGTGCGTGAATTTTTGGCAATTGAAGCGTGTAAATTTTACAAACGCATAAAGACGAATCAAATCATCTGCGCAGAGACACCACAGATACAAACCACATTCTGCTTACTATATGAACTATTTTTGTTCTTCGATCATTTTGCTGAGGATAAATTTCAAATGGCAATCGATGTGGTGTCACGCACTAAATTGTTGCCATTGAACAATAATGAAGTAGACGAATGCTTTCTCAATTTTGGATGTCTGAGCAATGAAGTATGCAAAATAATTCCGATACTTATGCTATGCACCATGACAATTATTTATCGACAATATGTGACGGCAAAAAATAAGAAATGTAATGAAACAATTTTGCGTGCATTGCGCCAGCGTGCCAAGTTCTTAAATGATTTTGCAGGTAGGATACCATTTCGTTTGCCGGGCGACATAAATGGACGTCTACTTGAAATGGAAATACTTATGAACTAAATTGTGCTTTAGTGCTTGTTTTTTGTTTTTTATTAGATATTTAATACTTTATTTACATTTTTTTTATTTAGACTTTTAGTTAGAGTTAATAGCTCATGACCAGGGGTGTAGCGAGGGATCAGGTGCAAAAGTTTGAGCGGGCGACAAAACGATGCTTTCGAGAAACCGTTTTAACCTTTGCTTTTAGGGGCGACCAGGAAAATCTAAATTGTGTTAGAATAATGAGATTTGTACTTAAAAAGTCAGTTATACCAGCAAAGAAAAATTTCACCCACATAAAGGGGTGTGACCCAAAATCTCTTTGTATTAGTTTTAAATCATGTATTTTCTAGAGATTTTGTAAAAAAAAAAAAAAGTAGAAGAGATAAGGCGTTGCATTCTTTAAAAGTAATATGCATAAGTGTGTCGGGTATAATTTTTTGTGAAGATAGGAACGTCCTATTTCTATTTGACTTATTTACCAAATCTTTTCCTAAACTTCAAACTTTTGAGATTCGTGTGACACCCTCTAAATGTTAAATTTTTTTCTTCTTTCGATAAAAGTATGTTGGAAATGTGAATAGGGTTTATGATTGTGGTATTGCAAAAGTCAGTCACGTGATATTATTTTAAGTATATAATAGAAGTGTAGTATTCCGCATATCTCTCTTTATATTTTGCTTACTTATTTGGGTGACTTTCCTTAAGTATAAAAATAATCTGTGTAGACAAGAGTAAAAAATAAATGTTTGTCTCTCTTACTATATTAAAATTATGCCAGCAAACAGGTGCATGTGAGCATGATGCAATACTGGTGTAGTACTCCGGGAATTTTTGCTTACATAAATTTGACAACTTAGTTTGTGGTAAATTATATTTAATTTCACTAAGACAGGAGAGCAGAGTCAAGAAATTTTGAGAAAGAGATAGTAAGCCAATATTATATATTTCGTACTTTTGTTTCGATTTAAAACATTTTTTTTTTTAATTTAAAATAAATACACACTTTAAAAGCGTACCTACATATAACAATGCTGTAGAAAAGATTCAAATGTTTGAACTTTATCAGCTGTTTGCTGAAAATCAAGGACAGAAGAATTGACATTTATAAGGTGTAATTATATAAATTCACCGTAACATGTATACTCAACAAAATTTGCTACCAAATTAGAAAGAGACAGTGTCGGCATACGATAGCTAGTATAATTGCATCACGGTTGTGTGTACGAAAAGGAGCTCCATATATTGAAGCCATTTTGCAGAATTTATCGTTCAAATTGAACATTTGTTTTTCTAAATTCACTTTTCGAAGGAAATTTATGGTATACTTCAGCTAAAATGTTTGCAAGGACCCCAATTTTCTATCTTTTTCAGTTTTAAAGATACTAAGCGGTACATTCGCCCCGATTGGAGAACTATTGAGTTACCTAAACCTAAATTTTGAGGTTCGATAGCTTTGACCTGAGATATTTTTGAAATATTTTTTTTTTTTTTTTAATTATAAATCGGGAACACCCAAAATTTTTTAATAAAATACAGTGTATGGAAAAAAGCACTCCTTAAACAAATTTTTGGTATAATTACAGTAAGTACATAGCACAATATATAGGTGCAAAAGAGAGCAATAATATGGGTTTGGCTATCTATCAGCCGTTGGCTGCAGTCAGCTGTTGAGGCCAAAAGTGTGTAACACATGCAAATAGGTGAAAACTGAACGGGACTATTTTAAATAGTTTCTGTTAAGTAACATAATAAATAAAAGGTAAATACCCGTTACACATATTGAAATCGTTATACTCAGTTTGTCGGAAACAGACCCCATAAAGTATATTTATTCTTGATCATTTCGAGTAGAGTCGATCTAGCCATGTCTGACTTTCTGTCTGTCCGACTGTTTATTTCAATTAAATTTACTCGGAGATTATTCAAGATATTTAATTAAAATTTGAAACTTTAGCTTTTCTTGGCTACGACTATACCACACCCATTTTTAGGTATAGGCCCCGTACAAACTTACCAACCAATTTTTGATTTTTTATATGAAAATTGGGTAAATTGGGTAAAAAACACTTCTAAAGTTATCCACTGTCAAACTTAAGGTGTCATGCCCATTTTTAGGAAAAGCCCCCATACAAACTTACCCATTGTCGAATTTTTGTATGAAAATGTTATTATTTGTGAATGTATCAAAACTAAGATGCCACGCCCACTTTTAGTTAAAGCGCCTCACTAACTTACCGATTATCTTCGAATATTTTATGAATATCCCTATTTTTAGCTTACAGTTATTTGAGTTGTTTCTCATCCTATCATGAAGTACTATCTCAGCCACTGGTGATCACACAAACTATAGAAAAATTCGTGTGACTAGTATTTAAGCTTTGATTCCACCGAATTTAACATTTTTCCTTGTTTTTTATACCCAGTACCCAAAGGGTAAACAGATACAATATATTAAGTTTGTGCGAATGTAAGGGTAACAGACAGAAGGAGGCTAGATAGACCCTACAAAGTATATATATCTTGATCAGCATTGAAAAGGGAATCGAACTAGCTATGCCTGTCCGTCTGTCCATCCGTCATGTTGTCTGCTGTATGAAAACGATTATCTCGGAGAATATAACAGTTAGAGCTACCATATTTGAAACTTAAACTCTTCTAAGCCGTAACGAGTGCACTTGCAAACGGTTTCATTCTAACCCATTCTTAAGGGGTACCTCCATACAAATCTAGCCCAAAATTTTGGATTTTTATGATAGTCCCAATGAAATATCCCAATATGGGTAGGACCAACAAAAATTTAGGTATAGCCCCCATTAAAATAAACACAATTTTTTTAGTTTTTGAATGAAAATACAATGCAATGAGGTGTGGTACTAAGATATGACTTAAATTAAGGTACATAAAGATTGGGTAAAGGGTATCTTGCAGTCGAGCATACTCGACTACAGCATTGTTTCTTATTTTTAATGCAAGCTGAAACATTAAATTTTTCGTTATTAGAAGAAGTTAACAAAATTAACAATGAGTTTACTTTTTCTGCTCTAACATTTGATGCTGTTTCACAACAACAAGGTAATATTTATTGATCGACCCTCGCATGTGCATGCATAATTCTATCCTGTCATTACTCATACACGCGCACATACCTTAAGACAAAGCGATACATTGCAAGAAACATTCCTGTGAATGGCAGCAGCATCAGCAAAAAAAAAAAAAAAAAAAAAAAAAAAAACACACACAAAAAGGACGAAATGCACAAACGATCAAAAGGCAACTGAAAATAAAACCAATAAAATGCTGGAAAAAAAAGAACGAGCAGCACACACAATGGCCAAGTAAATTAAAGTTTACATTGTTTATGGCGCAGGATTGCTGCCGCTGCTACTGCTGCTGCCCATTTGTGTGCTTTCTCAACGTGTCGTAATGCGAGGACAACGAGAACTGCATTCATTTTGGCGCAGCGCGCATTGCAACGCGTATTCTTAAAGCTGTTTTGTACACTTGCTACAAACAAAAGCGCGTCTCCTGCCGCACCGCACCGCGCCGTGCAAAACAAAGCGTTCTCTTCTGTTCAGTCGTTCAACACACGGAATTAATTTTCACGCGCATTTAATAGCATTTTTAAATATTTCAATGCGGACTATCTGCTGCTGCTATAATTACGTGAACGATCCTTTTCTTTATTCTTTGTTGTTCCTTTATGTTTCACTTTTAATTGTTTGAGGTTAATTAATATTTCAGAATATTCATTGCAGCAGTTTTCGCTTTTAGTCTGAATTCTACTTTACTTTATTTCTAGGTTATTAAGTTACATTTTGAAAATATTTACGTACATATTTACTTTTGGCTTGTAAAAAGTAAAAACAGAAATAAGTCTCTTTTTTATGATTAATAATTTAGTTATGGCGACCGACTTCTTTTAATTACTTTGATTTTAGTAGATTTTAATAAACTGTAAAGTGAATAAGCAGTATTCTTAACGTAAAAAGGTATATTAATTTCATATATGTATTTAAATATTAAAAATGTTTCTACGTCCGCTATGAGTCTCGAACCGGTTTCATTTGAAAGACAAAAATTGCTCCAGGAACACATTATGCATTATCTAACCCAATTCGTGAGATTCTAAATCATGCCCCAACCAAGTCTGAACTTGATAGTAAACCCGGTTGAAATGTTGGTGAGCTGCTGCACTTGTTGGTGGAATATTTGATAACTGCACACGTTTACGGATACGTAAACACGCAAAACTGTCGCATCTGGGCTGATGAATAGCCACATGCCACACAAGAATTACCGATGCATCCCGAAAAAACGACAGTTTGGTGTGGTTTATGGGCTGTTGGCATCATTGGTCTAGTTTTCTTCAAAGACGACCGTGGAAGAAACATTTCCGTAAACCATTATTACCGATACATATTGAGCCATTACACCTCGAGTTCTTTTGCCCCAGTTGGCTGGTTAACATGTGGTTTCATCAAGATAGCGCCACGTGCCCCAAGCTCGTGAATCAATCGACTGGTTAAACGATTAATTTGAGATTTAACGTCTCTTGATTATTTCTTGTGGGGTTATGTGAAGTCGTTAGTCTATGTGGACAAGCCGAACACGATTGAAGCCTTACAGTATAACATAACACGCGTAATTCGTGGTTAACAGACCGAAATGCTCGAATTGAACCTTCCGAATGGACCATTTAAAACGGAGCCGCGGACAACATTTACATGAAGTTATCTTTAAAACGTAAATGACAAAGACCATTTCGTCGATTCCAATAAAAATTTGGAATATATATTGCAAATATCAGAGTTTTATTTGACTTTTAAAAAAAACTACACCTTAAAAATCACCCGTTACTAGCTCCAACAATGTAAGGGACTCGCTGCAATCAAAAAAAAAGCTGGTTTGCAGCGCTCCCAAAATATTTTGAGTACGCAGCAATCAAAAAAAATTCGTATATTTTAGTTTGTTCTTATGTTAGCCCCAACATATTTTGGTTGCGCTGCAATTAAAAAAAAATAGTAAAAAGAACTGCAGTTGCACAAAATTAGCAGATGCGAAACGGAAAGGAGCCGAAGGAGCAGCCGAAACGCCCGTATCCGACGAGTAATTTAACAACTTTACAAAAATGTATCTAACAGAAATAAGTATGTAGATTAGGGCGGCTCGAAATATACAAAAGTGGGATTAGCGTTTGGGTCTAGTGGGGAAAGTTGTGTATTGGGGGTCATTAAAAACTGTGCAGAGTTAGAAATCTGTACGTTGAAGCTTTCGGTTCCGGCAAGAACCTTGAAATTTCGAAATTTCAATGAAATATTACTAAAATTCACAATGATTTCATATAAGTACTTTTGATATAGAAAAGGTGAAGCTTTTATAGTCATATCTTACAAACACTTACACATTGACTCTACATTGTAGATGTAGTAGTTGACATTGAGTATGTACTACATCTTCTTTTTTAGCATCAATAACTGAGGTGATATATCCATCGAAATTAGGCCACCTAGCTTAGCCTGAAATTCTGATTAAACAGAACTTGTTTAAAATTTATCTATTTTTAATTTAGTGGCTGTACTCCGATTCACCTTCATGAAGTGCTCCAAACGGACGGAAATAATATACATTTTTAAAGTTCAAAGTTTATAATCGCTCTTTTAATAGAAGTTAAAGAAGTTTTAAGAATAACAAAAAACTATAAAAACCTAATATATTGTATAAGTTTTTTAGGTATATTATTATGAATTAGAAGAAACTAGTAGCCTATATTACATAAAAAGGACTGCCAAATATGGTATACCTTAATGTAGGTATGTAGACACTTTTTATAAAAAAAAAAACAAATTTTCTAGTCGGTTCTACATTTCGATATATAAAACCAAACAATTCCAAATTCGGTGTTGCTCATATCGAGTGAGTTCGAATTATTTTTGAATTTAACTATAAAAACTTTTAACTATAAAAACCTAAACATTTGTTTGATTAATCAATCTGTTACGTACTTAAAAGTAATCGAGACACAGCGGAACGCACGGGATACCAGTCCCGACGCCCATATCTACTGTGTAGATTCATCCATAATTAATCAACTGGCTAACATAACGTGGACAACATTGTTCTATGAGCTAGCCAACCTTATTATTATTTCCTATACATAATGTCCTACAAAAACAAACATGCCTGGTTTTGCATTGGCCTGGAACAGACGCTACCCACTACTGGGTCGTCTATGCATCAGCCGTGACCAGTCATTGACGCGACTACTTGAGTGGGACAGTTGCTGGCTGACCCATCTGGGTCAATTACTCACTGACTTGTGTGGATCAGCCACAACCAACATCTCTGGGACAAACTTTAATTGACCTAATCTCATCTGGTATTTTTAGTGACAATAACCTTGTCGCAAATAATGTTTAAAAATGTAAAAGTTTATCGTATATGTATTTCTTTTTCATATCTTTAAGCTACCTTTTATATAAAGCTAAACTGTTTGAGAAGTCAGTACTAGCAGAGATAACTGGATCGGACTGACTTTAATGTTGATAGGTCCATTTAGGCTAGCCAAGTGATTGTAACAAAACTACTTATACCGAAACGGCTTGACCGATTCATATGAAATTTGTGTATATTCAGAAGTACTGATAATAGGTCGTAAGTTATTTTTCATACACCTAAATGGGGTGGTGGATCATAAATTCATCGAATATTTCTGAAATAACTCAACCGATTTTAATAATATTTTGTAGATTTAAATTTGTTGGTCCAACTAAAAGATAGTATATACTTCTATAAAAAGTAGTAAAACAAATCGTTTTAAATTTCTTGAGCATTAGGAATCGTGCCATTTTTCCCCCCTATGGTTGGTAGGACCTTAACTGACATCTATGTCAAATTTTAAGACCATAGCGTCAGCACTTTATGAGGCACGCGTGTTTTCAGACAACAACAATAAAAACGTTTTTCGATTTTTACAATGATTAAAAATTTCAACAAAGAAGTTGCATTAAATTTTGTTTTAAAAATGGTTTTTCGGCTACCCAAATATTGAATATGTTAAAAACCATTTGGAGATATTGTTTTGTCGAGAGCCAGGGTTTTTGATTAGCTCAAATTATTTAAAGAAGACAGAGAACGCGTTGAAGACAATGAGCGTCCTGGTCATCCATCCACGTCTAACGATAAGAACCACGTCAACCAGATCAAGGATTTAGATCATCGATTGACAATTTGAGACCTTGTTGGCATCATTTGTTTCAACTCAATCGATTTTGAAAGTCTATTAGGTCTCAAGCGCGTCTCATCTCGTTTGTTACCGAAACCACTCAAATTGTTCGAGAAACATCGTCGTGTTAGAGTCTGTGAAACCATGATTTCTGACTATCATAGCGCCTTCAAACGCAAAATTACTGGAGATGTGACATGGATTTATGCATTCGACCCGGAAACTGTAAACCAATCAAGTGAATACCGTGCCAAAGGTGAGCCGAGACCGAAAAAAGCAAAACCAAAGCAAATCAAAAATCAAGGTCGAAATTTTTTTTTTTTTTTTGACTGAAAAAACGTAGCCCGATTCCTAAAGCCCGGAAAATTTAAAACGATTTGTCTTACTACGTTTTTATCACAGTAGTATATAGTTTTAGAAGAATGGGCGTTAGGTGTGGCTCTCATAGAATCGACACTTTAATTTATCGTAATTTGCAAGTATTTGAACAAGAGAAACGAAAAAAAGTATTATCCATCGGAAATTGGGCGATGGGTGGTGCAAATATTTTAACTAGACAAATGAAATTTTCTATATGTACATGATCCCAGCAAGGCCGGGTAGTTCAGCTTTAAGGATAGAAATGTACATCGGGATGGACACTATTGGCATCAAATGTTCATCTTTACTTTGAATTTAATTTGAACACCCAAATAATAGCTTGGAAAAAAAAATTCTACGTCAAATGTTGTATTGAAGGTATTTGTTATTCGTTTTTCCTCAAAGTTAAAGTTTTAGTATGGTAACAATGAATTTAAAATATTTTTGTTTATATTTGCAGCCACAAAACATTCATAAATATATGAAAATGTATGAAAAATTCTAAAAAATTTTGAATGAGTTTAAAATAGTATAAGAAAATGCGCCAAAAGTATTTGAAAACCTAAAAACCCAAATTGCGAACAGCTGGAGGCACGCACAGAACTCATAATAACAACAAATATCAAAACCAACAATAAAAGCAACAATTGCTACAATAACACGTACATACAATTTGTATATATGTGTATGTATACTCGTATGATATGCAGAATACTGGCCTCAAATCATTTTGTATACTTTGGCATAATATTATATTTTTTAGGGTTACATAATAAGAAGCAACACAGCTGTCTATACACTCTTATGACTATGTCTGTCTCAATATTCGCCCTCAACCATCAGCCAGCCTCCCTGACATCCTGCCTGAAAGTATGCTTTAGATTTGTACTACCTAAACTTGCATGAGTTTATTATCTCATGAATGCTAAATGCGGCAATCATATCACAGCACAGCACAGCTAGAATTGCAGACCGACAGACAACATGAACATCCTTTTTTTTTTTTTTTTTTTTTGCAAAACATAACTTTTGCTTTAAGCGTATAAAAACTTATACACAAGTACACACACACACATACACATATAAACTAAGAAGAATATGTGTGTAAAAAAGAAAACTGTTACTTTAAGTATGCTTTTCCGTAAGTTTGTGTGCAGTTGGCATTCGCTGTGCGTATGTGTGTGTGTGTGTCTGCGTAGTTTGTCAAACTCGAACTGCGTATGCAAAAATATCTTTAACAATTTATCATACATGTGTGTACGTACGTACGTATGCAGTACAGCCAAATGTCCTTATAAACGTCTATCTCTCGTCTTGTTTCGTTTCGTTTCATCTGTCCTTGCATCAATTTCGTTGCTTTCCTTTCGCATTCAGAGCGCAATAATAATTCAAAAACATCTCTTTGAGCTTAACATGACCTATTATTCCACTTTCTTAGAATGTCATTTTGTATGGTTTTGCTTTCCTTACGCTTGGTTGTCCTTTCACTTTCTTGCTTTATGCATGTGCAGGGATTTGAAGTAACAAATAATTTTGCCTTTTCTTAAAATACACGCAGACACACACACACACACGCATAGACGCAGACACATATTTAAAGCATTTACTGTTAGAGTAAGACGGAAGTTAAAATATCACACTACTCTAATGGCGGCACATCCGCTCGTTAACCGTTAGGCAAAGCATTCGACATATCTTCCATCATATGTAAACATCTATATTCGAGGGGGCTAATAGCTAACAGTCGTTTGTATCAAATGTGCCTAACTATATCCATTTCGTTATAGAGCTCGTGCATCTCATCGTGCGAATACAGGATTTTGGCGGTATAAAGTCAAAAAATGAAGCTAGACCTTATATTTTTTCTGTAAATACTTCTGAATTTTTATTTCGAAAAAAATTTTAGTAAATTGGGCCACGCATTTACTTCCCGCCTTTCACGACTATCTGGATCGATAGGAGAAAGATAAATTTCATTCAAATAAAAGACCAAAGCTTAATTAATTATTTTTTACAATGGGTAAATATTAAGAAAATTATTTTTTAATTTTATTTTAGAGGAAGACAAATTGCTGGTCGTTACGTATGCAGACGACACGGTTTTCTTGGCATCCGACGTTTCCCCACAGGTTGCTTCTGGAATCCTTCAAAGGCAACTCGACATCTTCTCTACTTGGCTCAAGAGGTGGAACATTGTAGTGAACCCTGAGAAGTCCACTCAAATGACTTTTCTTTAAGAAGGGGTTACTGTCCCCAAGTTCATCTTGACGGAGCCACAATCCCATGCAGCGCTACAGCCAAGTAACTGGGCTTGGGTCTTGACAGAAGGTTAACCTGGCGTCCTCACCTTCTCACCAAAAAGGCACAGCTCAATGAAAGGTTAAAAAAACATTTATGGCTTATTGGACGAAGGTCACCTCTCAAGCTGAGGAGCAAACTTTTAGTCTATAAAGCAATTATAAAGCCGATATGGACCTACGGTAACCCAATTTGGGGGCACTGCCAGCAGGAGTAACTGTTCTATTATTCAAATATTTCAAAACAAGGCGCTGAGGATTATGTTAAACGCTCACGTGCTCCACACCAACAAAGAGATACACGAGGAACTCGGGGTACCTTGGGTATACCAAGAAATAACAAGATTAAGCACCTCTTATATAAATCGGCTCGACATGCATACCAACATACTCGCCATCAACCTACTCGACAGCTCCAGTATAAGAAGGCTCAAAAGCTTCACCCGCTCGATCTCCCTCATGGGAGACAATAAGTCATGTTTATTTTTACTTTTTGTTTATTTTCTTTTCCCACCCCCATCCCTTTATTCCTTATCCATAATGGCTTCGCCAACGCATTGTCAACTGTTCTTTACTCAAACAACTTGCTGATTGTCTTTTAAAGACAGATTGCAAATAAATTTATTCGCTATAAAAAAAAAAAAAAATTTAGCAGTAAAATATGTTCCGAAAGTAAGAACATTTTTACTTTTCATTGGAAACATATAAGGATGTTGGCTGCTCTAATCAATTTATAACTTCAACTGGACATTATATTTTATTGTTCCGTTTATCTGCCGACTTGATATCAGTGAATCGAATTTGTCGATAGATATATGAAAAATTTCAGAAAGATAACTTATTCTACTTTTCTTTCTAGCGTGAGATCGTCTGTCCGTTTTTAAAAAATTTTTTAACTTGCTTAAGATGCACTTTCACCTAGAACTTCAACATTCAACCTTGTAGTAAGGAGAATTTTCAATTTAAACTTCGCGCGCTTAACATTTCGGGCTAGTTCTTTTTTTCTTGAGTTGACAGGACTGTTAATAACATCTGGGCCAAATTTCATGTCAAGAGTGCATTTTTCGATTTTTACAATGGCTGATTTATTTGAGAAGAGAAGTGTCATCAAATTTTGTTTTCGAAATGGAATAAAAATGTTGAAGATGGCTTACGGGAACCGAGCTCTACCGAAATCAACAATAAATGATTGATATAAATTGTTCAAAGAAGGTAGAGAACATGTTGAAGAAGAAGAGCGCCCTGGTCGACCATGGACCTCAACGGACGAGGCTTACATCCAAAAAGTAAAAGAATTAGTGCTCGATTAACTATAAGAATCATTGCTGATGAAAGTGGCGTATCGAAACGATCAATTAATACCATTTTGAAAGATGTTTCGGGCCTCAAACGTGTGAAGTCTCGATTGGTACCAAAAATGGTGAGTTTTTTTGAAAAACAGCGTCGATTCTTCGTGACTTTTTCTCCAAAAATGCAACCAATATCGTTCCGCAAACACCGTATTCGCCTGATTTGGCTCCTTGTGACTACTGGCTATTCCCAAAACTCAAGAGGCCACTTCGGGGAACGCGTTTCGAGTCGATTGAGGAGATAAAAGCTGAATCGAAGAAGGCGCTAATGGCTATACCGGAAAGGGACTATTTGGCATGTAGTGTATAAGTGAATTTTATCGGGAGGGGATTACTTTCAAGGGGATGAAATTGATTTACAAGAATAAATAAAGATTTTTCATTTTACAAACAAATTCGTTTTGTAAAATGCCCAGAAAAGTACCTTGCCGCTTTTAGTTGCTTGCAAACGCGTGCATAGCACTTTATACTCCAATACATACTCCAATACATACTCCAATACATACAAATATAAATAAATTTGTTAGATTTTTGTTTAAAAAGTTCTTTAAAGAGAAGTTCTTTATTACCATGAAAACGTTTTGGGTATTTCTAAGCGTTAACATACAAAAACGAGCTTCCTTTGCTGGGAAATTAAGTTTAGTCAGCTCGTCGTTAAATGTTGATCTTATTGGCGTATCGAACGTGGCTTTGTTGTCGACAAATAAGTGGTTGGTAACACCGGCACACAAAAAAAAAATTTGAAGTGCGAAAGACCAGACTAGTCAATTCTTATGTATTTTGGGTCGGTGAATCCGAATCCGGGGTCCATTTTCAAAAGTTAGCTCTCATTTTTTTTCTAACCTCAAAAAACATGTTCAAAATATACTAAAATAACATGTTTTTTGAGGTTAGAAAAAAATGAGAGCTAACTTTTGAAAACGGACCCCGGATTCGGATTCAGCGACCCAAAATACATAAGAATTGACTAGTCTGGTCTTTCGCACTTCAAATCTTTTTTGTTTTGTGCCGGTTTTAGCGGTCAGAGACCATTACACCGGCACACAAAAAAAAAAATTTAAGTGCGAAAGACCAGACTAGTCAATTCATACGTATTTTGGGTCGCTGAATCTGAATCCGAGCTCCCGTTTTCAAAAGTTAGCTCTCATTTTTTTCTAACCTCAAAAAACATGTTCAAAATATACTAAAAAACATGTTTTTTGGGGTTAGAAAAAATGAGAGCTAACCTTTGAAAACGGACCCCGGATTCGGATTCAGCGACCCAAAAATACATAAGAATTGACTAGTCTGGTCTTTCGCACTTCAAATTTTTTTTTTGTGTGCCGGTGTAATCGATAGACGATTTCTTTGATCTGAGACCACAACTGGTACATTTTGTATGTATGATTCCAGTCTACTACACAGAATGCTGGACAGAATTGTATATGCGATTGAAACGAGACATATTCTAAGGTAGTTTGCTCCTATTCCAAAGATTGGGCACAGAACACTCACGTTCCAATCGCTACACGAGTCTATATTTAACATAAGAATTAATGCATATGTACATCTTCGTTGCCAGTTTTAAATATGAATACTAAGCGGGTAGCCCATCTGATAATTCAGCTTGCCAATAGCTTTCGAGAGATCGCCTTTGTCTGGTGGCTCCAAAGTAAACCCGTTATTGATCGGGAAATACAGTTCTTATTCTTCTTCGCTGGCTGCATTGTTACCGTCCTCCTGGTTACTCCATAACTTGAGTATTTGCTGAACATATCTCTCTTAGTGTCTATGTTTATCTTTGCAGCAGAAAACTCTGGGTTAAAAACCTTCGGTCAAACGGTTGATTTTTTATAAAAACTTCAAGCTTCATTTCTGCCGCAGATTATCTCAGCTTCTTCCAACGCACGCCTTTCTAGGTCTTTCTTTTACGTTTAAACACTCGCGATTCCTCTCCCGTTTCTCTCGGTAGCGCTCAACAATAGCTTGAATTGCTCCCGAAGAGGTTTCTTAAGGCAGGTGAGAAATTCTTGATGCCTTTGCATCGGTGGGGTGCTGTAATTTTAGCTTATGAACATCCAGCATCCTTGTCTAATAGGGCTAGTCAGCCGATTAGTTATGAGTCGATCTTTAGTACTGCTAGGCTTCTTTCAAGGAAAAAACTAATATATAAATTGAACGTTTGTTATCCACCTCGTACACAAGTTTGTTACATGTATTTGTTTATGCACTTACATACGTATTCGTGAATGGCTATTTGTCGAAATAAATTTCCGTTTGTTGGGTTTTATTTAAATCCAACAAGCAACAAAACGACAAAAAGTTATATAGACAATCCAGACCGTTGGACATCAATCCAGTATGTGAGAAGCTTAAGTGTATATTATGTTATTATTTAAACTTATCATCATAATCCGTTCAACTGTTGCCGCACGACATTTGTCGCCAGTAGCAATGGATTGTCAACATACTGCCAAATAGCCGTGCAGCATTCCATCGTTGCGGCAATGTTGCGTATACGCAGCAGCGTATGTCTCAAATGAATTTTAAAGTATAAAGATGTGTGCAGAACTTTTCCTCAGTTGTACATTTATTCACGTATGTATGTATTTATGTATGTCATTTTACGTTAAATGTTTTCCCTTTTGGCTATGCACAAACAATACGTCGAATCGTCTTTCGTCTTTCGTCAATTCAACCATGCATCCATCCTTTATTCTTACAAAAAGAAATTCATCTTCTACGTTTCTCGTTTGCCCAACTTGGTATGCGGTTTCCGGTTTACATCATTTATTCATTTGCATATTGAACATAGACAAACAGTTGAGAGCCCTTTTTGGATATTTAAATTAAATTGCTGTTATTATCCTTCAACTTCTTCCTTCTACTTCCACTCTCTTTCTCTCTCTCTCAAAACTAAATATGTTACGAAAATGTACAAAAGTGCACAAACTCATCATAAAATAGAATATGTATTTACATATTTGCATTTCCTGACCTCTCAGTTTGCTTATAATTTTTAATGAGTACATTTAATTTTAATAACCTCTTGCGTCGTAAAACATGTGTTCATTATTGCATGGCTGTATAGTAAGTATCTGTAGAGGCCTTCAAAATTTTCTTAAATATTCCTTGATTAATTTTTGTGAAACAAATTATTATAGCTATATGCTCAATACAAATATCGTTTACATATGTATACGAATATTTTGTGTGTTGAAAAGGTAATTTGTTCCGTAAGTAACGTTTTAATGACTACTGCAGAAAGTTGTCTTAAATGTTTACCAAACATTGGGAGTGTGAATTACTTAGATACTCGTAGTCGTATTCTGCTTTGCCTGTGCCTGCAATGTGGTTGTTGTTTTATTACTAAAGCTTGTGTGATGTAATTACAGTTATTCATTTGCAAACGAAACCTACGCAATATGATTTTAATACTAAACAGGGATGGAGCATAAGAGGAATCATTGCCACTCTCGACAACTTAAGAGCAGACATTACTGCTATCCAGGCCAAGTGACCAAGAAAAATATTTTGCCCAACCAATAAATAAATTTGGCCTACATGATACCACAAGTAATTGCGAAAGGCTAATCGACTTTGCTGCGGGCAGAAACATGATCATAAGTAGAACCAGACTCCAACCTACTTTAAGAGAATCCAACGGCCTTCGACTGTATAAACGATCAGTGGAAGCGTATCTCAAACTCATTAGCTACGGCACCCAAAGAGGTTATTGGCTATATTAAGCCTCGAAGGCAGTCATGATATGATAAGGAATGACTCATTGCTAATGCAGAGAAGAATATAGCACGCCTACGAACTCTACAGGCGGGAGCAACACGAGCTGTTGTTGAGCGATATAGGAAGAAAGAGAGAGAGAGAAAAACGCCCGAACAGACAGAAGAAAAGCAAACTGGAAAAAGCGTGAAGTGGAGGAGCTTGAGATGATGGGTATCAGAAACGAGACCCGAGGATTTTACCAAAAAATAAGCGTAAGGTTATAAGTATCGTTCTGTAAGGAGGAACAAGGAAACATGGTAACAGATGTCTAGAAATCTCTAAAAGTTATGGGGGAGCCCTTTCTACCCTACTTGGGGCAATGACGGGAACCACAACGCCAGCGGAGATGATAAATAACTAGGTCCCCTGTCCGATGATTGGATTCCTTGGGAGCCACCAGACTATGACGAGGTCTTAGAAGCTATACAAAGGCTTAAAAATAACAAAGTGGCAGGCGCAGACGAATTCCCCGCAGAGTTTTTTAAGTCCGGCGGAGGACTAATTGGTCATATGTATGCATCAACTCTTGTACAATGTATGGATTGGTAAGCGTATGCCTATTGGTTGAAACATAAGTATCCTGTGTCCAGTTTTTAAGAAAGGAGACCTGCAGACTGCGCAAAATATCACGGAATAAGTCTCCTTCCAATCGCTTGTAAAATCCCAACTGACATATTGTGTAATAGACTGAAACCTTACGAAGGAAGTATAGTTGGATGATACCAGTGCGGTTTAAGACCGAAGAAGAAGTCGACCACCGACTCCATATTTACGCTACGCCAGATCATGGTGAAAACCAAAGAGAAGCAAAATCGACACACACCGCCCATTTGTCGATTTCAAAGCCGTTTTCGACACGCCAATCAAATCAAATTCTTTTAAAGCACTGACTGAACTTTGTATCCCTGCAAAACCGTTCACCTCTGTATGATGACGCTGACAAACATCCAAAGCGTTGTCAGGGTCGGTAAAGATGTCTCCAACCCCGAAACTACTGATGGAATACTTACTGAAACAATGCCCAAATGTTGACCTAAAGGGCAATATTTTTTATAAAAGAACTATGTTGCTCGCATATGCCGAAGACATAGACATAATCGGCAAAAAAGATAGTGAACTCACCAAGGCTTTCTCAGACATAGAAAAAAAGTCCCGTCCAATGGGACTAATGGTGAACGAGAGCAAGACGAAGTACTTGGTATCCACCACAGACAATATACACGACCTAGACGATCTTTGAGAACAGAAAAACTTCAGCTTTGAGGCTGTAGAAAACTTTAACTACCTGGGCTCAGATGTAAACAGCGACAGCAACACCAGTCAATTCCCAGGTTCGTTTTAAAAGTATTTTTACTTGAAGTAATATTTTTCATAGATAAATAAAATCAATAAACGAGAAATATAGCACAACGCAATAATATTTCGTATATGCTAGCCACGCTGCATATGCTTTGTATATAATGTGAATTCCTTAAGCACTTAGCCTAATGAAGGGATGGCTAATTTCAAATGGCTTTCTAAGCTTTTAGCAACAAAAGACTCATTCACATGTTTTTATACATGTCTTTTTATACCCGCCACACATAGTGTGAAGGGTATATTCATTTTGTCTGAAAGTTTGTAACGCATTGAAGGAGACGTCGTAGACCCCATAAAGTATATATATTCTTGATCAGCTCGACGAGACGAATCGATCTAGCCATGTCCGTCTGTCTGTCTGTCTGTCTGTATATTTCTAGGCATCTTTTTTGTTGAAGATATAAAGATATTAAGCTGAAATTTTAAACTTAAGCTTTTCTCGGCAACGACTATATTAAGTTCGAGAATGAGAGTGCCACGCCCATTTTTAGGTATAGCCCCCATACAAACTTACCGTTTTTTTCGATTTTTTGTATAAAAATACTAATTATTGGGTGTACAACTAAATAATTTCGTATTTGTTACTAGCCTCATATCTATTTATGTAGTCAATATTTTGACAGTGACAGCTGTTCTATGTTAAAGCGCGCCAAAAAATCAAGAACATTTGATATGTCACAGTGAATATTAGTAAACACACAAATTTTTTTTTATTACAGTCAAAATGTCAAGTTACGTTCCAACAAAACAGCATTTGCGGGGAGACGATTTTGCATGTCTGAAATGCTGCTTAATCGCCACAAAAAGAAATCGTTTTTGCATCGTATTGTCACTGGCGATGAAAAGTGGATTCATTACGACAACCCTAAGCGTAAAAGATCATATGTGAAGCCAGGCCAACCAGCCAAATCGACACCAAAGCCGAATATTCATGGTTTGAAGGTAATGCTCTGTATTTGGTGGGATCAGAAGGGTGTGCTGTACTATGAGCTGTTAAAATCGGGCCAGACAATCACGGGAGAGCTATACAATAGCCGTAAAACGGCCAGAATGGGCGACCAGACACGAAAAATTGATTTTCCATCATGACAATGCTCGGCCACATGTTGCAGTACCGGTCAAAAATTATTTGGAAAATGCTGGATGGGAAATTCTACCTCTCCCGCCTTATAGCCCAGACATAGCTCCTTCTGATTACCACTTCGTTTCGGTCGATGCAGAATCACCTTTCTGGAATACGGCTCACCAATGTTGAAGGTAATAAAAAATGGGTTGATGATTTTCTCGGCGCAAAAGATAAGAAGTTTTTTTTGGGATGGAATCCATAAATTGCCTGAAAGATGGGAAAAGTTACCGCTTCCGATGGACAATATTTTGAATAAAATATTTTTTCACTTTCATACTTAAATAAATGTTTTTTTTTAACAAAAAAAATACGAAATTATTTAGTTGTGCACCCGATATTTATGATTGTATTCGCTCCCAATTGGGTAAAAACATTTTTTTCTCATCCAGTGTTAAAACCAATATGCCACGCCCTCTTTTAGGCATAGCCCTCAGATAAACTATCCGTTTTTTCCGATTTTTCCTATTTTTTATATAAAAATACTAATTATTTATGCATATATTTACTCGAATTTGGCTAAAGACATTCTAATGTCATCCAATGTCAAATCAGATGTGCCACGCCTATTTTTTGGTATAGTCCCCAAACAAACTTTTCGCCCATTTTTGAATTTTTGTATGAAAATGCTTATTATTTATTCATGTATTTACTCCATATTGGGTAAAAACTCTTGCATACAAACTTACCGCCCATTTCCAGATATTTTCGAGAAATATGTTGTTATACATGTCTGTATTTTTTAGTTCAAAATTTTAAATTAATATTGTGTGTGAACTTGGGTGACCACTGATGATTACACATAAACTCTTTTAAGATTCGTGTGGCGGGTATTTAAGCTTCGGTTCTACCGAAGTTACCGTTTTTTCTTGTTTTATTTTAAACTGTATAATTATAACGCTTGAGTAGATACATATTTATTGTTGAAATTGTTAAAAAAATATATAACACGCTCATTTCAACGGCAATTGTACAAATTAATGCATTGAGTACACAATAAACTAACAACGAACATACATTTCACTTTACTTAAGCTAGTTTAAGTGACACATAAATAAGATAATGGGGAGAAAAGGTTGTGGGCTAGAAAGATGGTCATACTAACCTCTGAAAGGAATATCTGGCGTTTAACGTTCATTTGTACAGTTTTGAATTCACTAAAAGAGATACTAAAGTGGGCCGCTAAGCCGGTCTTGGTATCAATGCGGCGTTTGGCTGAAAAGCAAAAAAAAAGAAATTATCTCCAGCAGCCAAGGAAAATGAATACTGTTCATGATCTATAATTATGGTGTACTGAATCAAACGAACTTTTACCAATGCGTTATCATGCACAACAGCGACTGTCCAGGAATATTTTAGTACACTTCTGAGGAGCGCGATAGGAAAAGAAAGGCTCTCCGGACTATGCCTTATGAGCGTGAATAGAAAATTTGTTAAGGAAAACCGTGACATGATTGAAAAAAAAAATGATACATTTGAAGAAAAATCCGAGACGTTTACTGTTGTTCTATTAAAATATAAAATTTAATAACCTCCTGTTCTTCCCAGATTGATTATGGCTACACCCATGATTTCTGGGCACTAAAAATAAAACTAGCAAAACACCTAAAATCCGCTCGGCTACAATATAAAAATAAATTTTCAATTTTTCTTTCTTACACCAAATATTTTCCAACTACATAAAATAATGAATATAATCAGTTAACTTATTTGATTTTAATTTCCGTTTGCCACACACTCAGACTACAACTTGGTCCTTCTGTCATTGTCCTTTGCAGTACAGTTCAAATAAAAAGAAAATGAAAATGGATACAAAAAAATACGATAAATGTCTCTTTTTAACGTGCGTCACTTAACACTCACACAAATTTAAAGCCAATTGATTGAAGTTTATGGTAGAAACATATAAAATCATTTTGTTCTGCCCATTTTTCGGTAGTCTTGCTCCATATAGTACATCTCTATATATAACCATAATGTCCTGCAACGTCAATATAACTCAATAGACAAGCAAAATGTTGTTGCTTTTACTTTCGTTTTACTTTTTTATTTATTTTGTTTTTTTTTTTTTTTTTGGGAGGGTTTTCATTTATGTTTCAAACAATAAATTGACAATTGATTTTTGTGCTTCAATAATTTGTTTTTTTTTTTTTTTCCTTTCTCCTTTTTTTTTTTTGACGAGCATCGTCCTCGTCATCAGCTGCCGTCAAAGCTGCCATCGTCGAAATGAAATTATCTGCAATATGTTCGACCTACACTCAACGATAACAGGGAGGACACCATTTTTTATTTTCTGGGGGAACGTTGATATTGTGTGGCAAAGTAAGGAGCGAGCAAACAAATCATAAAAATAACATTCATATTTATATTCAACAATAAAAAATAAACGAAATAAAATGAATAGAAGTAAAATGTGTTCTTATTTTGATACCACTTCATATTTTTCGTATTTCTTTTCTTTGATTGAATATTTTTTTAACATCTTTTAAGAAAGAAAGAAAAAAAAGATGGAGACGTGTGTATGTTTTACAAACATAAAAATTAAAATAAATAAAATAAAAAGTAAACGCACTCAAGCATTTGTACTCGAATTTTAAATACTCTTCGTATTTCTAAAATAAAAAATGGAAATATTCAGGGGTGTCACACAAAATCAGTTTTAGTTGGTTTCTAATCTCTTCTTAAATTCAATGTAATATATATATATATATATATATATATATATGTGTATATATATTAGCATGTACCCGCGGCTTTGCTCGCGTTTTGGGTTCAAATTTTAGAAATACCCTTAACACGGCTAACCATCATTCAAATGCGCCCAGTTTCAAGTCTCGATGTCTATTCAATCCAAACATATGACTTTTTTTTTTAAGGCTCCCATTAGGCCCCGGGTCAAAATTTTCCTAAAGTCCCGTCTAAGTGCTCACCTGTAATAAAAAAAAAAATGCTCAAAAAATCTATATTGGGTCCACATTTGGCCTTTTGAACACTTTGAACGCCTAAATTTTAACCATCTTTCAAACGAGCCCGGTTTCAAGTCTCTACCTCTATTCATTCCAAAGATATGGCTTTTCCGGTATCAATGCCCCCATAAGGCCCTGGGTCAAAGTTTTCTAAAATTCCGTCTTGTTGCTCACCTGAATTCTAAAAAAAAAAAACACAAAAATATATAAATTTGTTAACGTCTTTTGTTCGAAATATTTGGCTTTTCCAGTTTCAAGGCTCCCAATAGGCCCCGGGTTAAAATTTTCCAAAATATAAACCTTCCTCTTCAATCACTCTATCTATTTAAAAAAGCCTTATCAAAATCCGTTGCGATGTTTAAAAGATTTAAGCATACATAGGGAGATAGGGACACGAAAGCGACTTTGTTTTAATCTATGTAGTGGTATATATGTTTATTAGCGTCCTCCAGAACCTGGTCCTCCCAACGCAGCGGCGGACATCCTCTCCGCCGCGCCCATCGGATTCGATCACATCTTGCTCATACTTTTCTTGCCGGAGCCTCTGTATCCATCAGACATAGGTGACCAGCCCAGGACAGTCTTTTGTATTGGATGTTCCTGATAATGTCGATGTCAGCATAAACGGATATCATTTTCCACTCAAACTGGACCAAAGATTATCCGAAGTATCTTCCTCTCAAATACGCCCAACGCCGACTTATACGATTCTGTCATGACCCATGCTTTTGTGTCATACATCAGGACAGGCATTATCAGCGTCTTGTAGAGTTTAATCTTTGTTTTTCTGGACAGCACTCTACTTAGCATCCGCTTACCGAGATCAAAATAGCTACGGTTCGCAAGAGTGATTCTTCGTTTAATCTCCTGACTGATGATGTTGTTGTTGGTTACATCTGAGCCTAGGTAGTGGAAGTTTTCTACAGCCTCAAAGCTGAAGTTCTCTGTCCTCAAAGATCGTCTACGTCGTGTAAATTGTCTTCGGGTGAATATCAAGTACTTCGTCTTGCTCTCGTTCACCGCCAGTCCCATTGGGCAAGCCATTTTCTATTTCTGAGAAAGCCCCGATGACTGCACGACCATTTTTGCCGATTATGTCTATGTCGTCAGTATATGCGAGCAGCATAGTTCCTTTGTAGAAAATATTACCCGTCCTTTCAAAGTTTGGGCACTGCCTCAGAATGTACTCCATCAGCAGGTTAAAAAGTCGAACCAAAACGCACCGCCCTGTCTGAAGCCTCTTTTGGTGTCAAAGGGGTCGGAGAGTTTTTTACCGACCCTGACAACGCTTTGGGTATTTGTCAGCGTCATCATACAGAGTCGAACGATTTTTGCATGGATGCGAAGTTCAGTCAGTGATATGATTGGCGTGTCAAAAGCTTCTTTGAAGTCGACAAATAGGTGGTGTGTGTCGATTTGTTTTTCTTTGGTCTTCTTCAGGATTTGGCGTAGTTTTAATATCAGGTCAATTCAATGAAATAATGAATATAATTCACAATTATTTCAAACATTATTCAAAAAATAAATAAAACATGGTATTAAACGGCACCTCTCAGGCGTATCCCTATTCAACGCTCAGACGGAACATAATGCCGATCAGATGGAGAAATTGCGGAAACGTTTGCTAATGAATCAACCGATTTACGCCTTTTTAATTAGCTAGTCCAAATAATGTTCTTGAAACGGTATTGTATCTGAAAGATGAACTGCCTGTGATACAACAAATATCTCCAATCACACATCCAAAGCACCTAGTTACGATGCAGTTAATAGAAGAGCAGCTAAAACTCTTCCTGAAATCGGTGTAATGTTCTTAGTTATGCTCTTCAATGCAATGGCTCTTATTTATCACTTTCCTTCTCATTGGAAGTACGCTATAATTATAATGGTTTCAAAGCCCGGACATTTTGTCTGAAACTTATAGACAAATTAGTTTACTTCCAACATTATCAAAAATATTTGAGGGGGATATTTTTGGCTCGAATGCTGTCTGTTTCGACTAATCAGAGTGCATCAGGTTTGTAAGTAGCAACATGGTACGCAAGAACAAGTTCATCGTGTATAGTGGTACAGAAAATTCTTGAAATGTTTCGAAAATAAGCAGTAACATATAGCTCAGCAGTTTCTTGGATGTTCAACAGGCGTTTGATCGTGTCTGGCATGAAGGTGTACTCTACAAGTTGAAATCGCTTCTACCAGCGGTACAATGCCTTCTGCTGAAGTCTTATTTGCTGCAAACATTATGATTGAAGTTCGTGATCTGTCGAGTGTTCGATGTATCAAGGCTGGTGTACCTTAAGGAAGTTTACTTGGACCAGTTTTGTACACTCTGTATACAGCGGATTTACCGATTCAAGTTCCACCTAACACAATACTTGCTCTTTATGCTTGCTACTAGCTCAGATAGCAACAGAGATGCTGCAGATCTATTACAGGAGTTTCTAAATGATTTTAACAGATGGGCCAATCGTTAGAATATAGCAGCTAACAACAAAATGTCACAGCGTTGTACCTTTGCTCTACAAAAGGGAATTTCTCCTGATATCTCATTAAATAATGTTGTAGTACCTCAAACAAATAGTTTTCGATATATGTATAGGTATATAGGTGTGTTTCCTCTATTGCTAAATTGCGTAAGTTGAACTGGCTGTTGAAATCATCGAGTAAACTAAGTTTCAATAATAAAGTAGCTATTTATCGAACAATAATTGTACCGACTTGGATTTACTGTTTACCAATCTGGGGCTCTGCGACACCGTTCAGCATTAAAAGAGTTCAAGTACTTCAAAACAAAACAATCTGACGTATTGCTGGTGCACCATGGATACCGAATGTTATGGAGCAGATTAACCGACATACTAGCAGATACATTGATCGGCTCAAAGGTCATGTCAACCAATTGGCAATGGATTTAACTACAAAATTCATGCCGAAGGAGGGTAAAGCGACTTCACCCAAGCGACCTGTGGCATCGCAAATTTGCCCAATGTTTATTCTTTAAAAACCCTTCTAACTTTGAGTTACTTTTAACTTAGCGTCATTCTGTCAGTTAATCATTTTATATCATAACTATGGTTTATTGCTATTCGGTGAGCTGATTAAAATTTTTCCAAAGCGGAGGGAACTTAAACTCACACTATCACCTGAACGGAGGTTTCTATTGAAGATAAATATAATTTAAACTAATTGTGAATTATATTCATTACTTCACTGAATTTTATGAGGGATTTTAAGCCATATATATATATTGAAGCCATATACATATATAGTCCGATTTCAGATACGTAATATTCGGAAAAACATTGTGGACATTATATTTAAACAAAATCACTGTTTAACTGTATAGTCAGATTTTCTCTAAAATGTAAATTTATTTAAGGTCGCTGTCAAAACTCCACATCGAAGTTCTTTAATGTTTGAAATGTTTTACCTTTTAATCATTTTAAACATTTTGTAGGGTGATAAACATAAAAATATTATAAAAGACATTGCAATTCATCGTAAATTTGAATGATTTTTTTAATGATTTGTGCACATAAAAGTGAGTTTATTATTTTAAATAAAAATGTTCCTATGTATGTAATCATACACGTATGTTTATGTTATTTAAGAGACTTATTTTGTGTTGAAAATATAACTTTATTACAATTGCATTATTACATTATTCCATTGAAATCTTGAACTTTTTTTCATCTTTTAAACAGAAGTATTGTGACGTTGAAACGACATATCTAATCAATAAAATCATTCCGATACCGGGTTTTTCTAAAATTATTCCATGTGTCCCGAATTTATATTTAATCTTTTATAAAAATATTACTACAGATTTCTTTGTATTCTGCACTCAATAAGTAAAGGCTATATTCCGTATTTTTAAAAGGGAGGCAAGGGAAATTCCATTAAACATACAATATATATTCCCTTAATCAGCATCGTTTTCAGACGGTCATATGAAACCGATAATCTCGGAGACTATATAAGATACAGTTTCCACTCCAGAGTTTTCTAACGTCAATCAATATTTCCATGCTTATTTTAAGGTCTATCACTCAAACTAGCATGCCCAAATATTTAAATTTTCTTATGAAAACTTGCTTGTTATCATCTTGAATTACATCTATGATAGTCATATGAAAAATATCTCAAATCGGACATTTTACTCAAAATTTTTAACTTTTGTACACATTTTTTTACCCGTTACAGTATGTCCAAAAGTTTGTAACGCATTGAAGGAGGTAAAGTATATTTATTCTTGATCAGCTCGATGAAACGAATCGATCTAGCCATGTCCGACTGTCTGTTCGTCTGTTTGTTGCTATGCGATTTATTCGATGAAGATATAAAGATATTAAGCTGAAATTTTAAACTTAAGCTTTTCTCGGCAACGACTAGGTCAAGTTCGAAAATGAGAGTTCCACGCCCATTATAAGGTATAGCCCCCATACAATCTTTCCGCCCATCTTCTAATCTTTGTATGAAAATTTATTATTTATTCATATATTCACACCAAATTGGGTAAAAACACTTCTTATGTTATCCAATGTCAAATCAAAGTGCCACGCCTATTTTTAGGTATGGGCGCAATAAGAACCTTTCGCGATTTTCTAATTTTTATTAATTATGAATGTATTCACTTCAAATTGGGTAAAAAACCTTTTAAAATGTCAATCATTGTCAAAACTAAAGTGCCATGCCCATTTTTAAGGTATAAGCCCCATATGAACTTTCCGGCCATTTTGTAATTTTTATGTGAAAATTGTAATTATTTATGAATATATTCACTTCTAATTGGGTAAAAAAACACATCTAATATCATCCTGTCTTTACTCTACTGATATTATAAGGATCAGCCCACTATACTATATAGTTCCCAAACACAGTCACCACCCATTTTCTAATTTTAATATTTTTTTTCAAGAAAATGTTTATTATTCTGTCCTTCGGTTAAAATTTTACCCCCATTATTGTGTCTAAACTTTTGTTGTATCGGCCTATTGACTCCAAGGCATCCCCTCTCCAAATTTTACCTAAGCCACTGATGATCAGTACAGAATTTCAGCTTCGGGTTCTACCGAAGTTAACGTTTTCCCTTTTTTTTTTTTTTGCTTAGGGGAGATCTTCAACAGACACCACCGTGCAGATGATAGTGTAAGATTCTTACTACTAAACGTCCCTCCACATCGAAAAATTTTATTCAGCTAACCCAAGAGGCTATAAAACATAGTTAAGACATGTAATGATTAACTGACAGAATAACGTTAAGTCAATAGTACATCAAATATATAGTAGAAGGATTTTTAAATAATAAACATTGGTCATATTAGCTATGCCACAGGTCGTTTCAACCTTCTTCGGCATGAACTTATAGTTAGAGCCATTATTAAATGAGACATCAGGACAATTTCAATTTTGTAGAGTAAAGGTACAATGGTGTGGTTTGTTGCTGTTAACTACTATATTCCAACGATTGGCCCCATCTGTGAAACTCATTCAGAACCTGCAGTAATAGTTCTGCAGCACCACTGTTGCTAGCTGAGCTAGCCTTAAAAACAGAATCCGCAACTTGAATCGGTAAATCCGCTGTATACAAAACTGATCCAAGTACACGTCCTTGAGGTACACAATACTCGACAGATCGTCACGAACTTCAATCATAAAGTGGGGTTGAAGCAGAAGGTATTGTGCCGCTTGTAGAAAAGATTTAAACTTGTAGAATAAACCTACATGCCATACATGATCAAGCGCCTGTTGAACATCCAAGAAACTGCTGAGCTATACTGCTTATTTTCGAAACATTTCAAGAATTTTCTGAACCACTATACTCGATGTACTTGTTCTTGCGTACCATGTTGCTACTTACAAACCTGATGCACTCTGATTAGTCGAAACAGAAAGCATTCGAGTCAAAAATATCCCCTCAAATATTTTTGATAATGTTGGAAGTAAACTAATTTGTCTATAAGTTTCAACCAACTTGTCCGGCTTTCAAGGTTTTCAAACCATTATAATTACAGCACACTTTCACTGAGAAGTATAACTAGGAATATACACCGATTTCAGAAAGTGCTTTAGCTACTCTACCATCTACTGCATCGTAACCAGAAAGTTAGTGTTTTTGCTTTAGTTGTTACTGTCCAATACAAGCATGAAAAGGTTATCCAACTTTTGGATATTTGCAGCTGAAGCATATGGGTAAATGTTTATTTTTGAGGTTATTTTGTCAATTTCCAGCCATTAAAGCTCTACTGCCAAAGAGTATTTCCCTTCTCCTCAAAATCGTCAACAAATGTTTCCAGCTAGGACATTTTCCCACCCAGTGGAAATGCGCCGAGGTGATACTAATCCGAAAACCTGAGAAACCTGCAGCCAATCTCGCCTCCTATCGCCCGATTAGCTTATTGGACGTACTCTCCAAAGTGGTTGAGAAACTACTTTTGCGTAGAGTTCGACCAATACTGGAAGAGGCCGGTTTGATACCACATCATCAGTTTGGCTTAAGGGAGCTTCATGGCACACCGGAACAATGCCATAGGATCGTTCACAAAATTCTGAAAGCTCTTGAGAAAAAAGAATACTGCTCGGCCGTCTTCCTAGATGTCAGGCAAGCATTTGACAGGGTTTGGCATATAGGATTGCTCTACAAGCTGAAGCTAGCGCTACCTGCCCCTCACTATCTGCTGCTCAGATTTTACCTAACTGGTAGATCTTTCTACGTTAAATGCGGCGAGGAGAGCTCAGCAATAAGAGAAGTCAGAGCTGGAGCCCCACAGGGAAGTGTCCTGGGCCCGATGCTATACACAATGTATACAGCAGATATGCCAACCATCAGCGACCCTAGAATGCTCACTGCCACCTATGCCGATGACACCGCCTTTTTAGCCAATGATAAGTCCCCACTCGTGGCGTCCAGCATAATCCAAACTCAGCTGGACCGCCTAAACATATGGTTAAGACGGTGGAATATCGTTGTCAACCCAGACAAATTCACACACATTACGTTTGCCCTGAGAAGATAAGATTGCCCTGCCGTCAGTCTGGATGGCGTTGCCATACCCAGCAGCGTCACTGCAAAGTACTTAGGCCTGGTATTGGATAGGCGCTTAACCTGGAGTAGTCATCTCTCACAAAAACGTTCCCAGTTGAACGAGAGGTTGCGCAAGTATCTGTGGCTGCTAGATAGAAGGTCCACCATCAAACTAAGGGTCAAACTCCACCTTTACAAAGCCATACTTAAACCTATGTGGACGTATGGCATAGCACTCTGGGGCACTGCAAAGAGAAACAACAGTGAAAGAATCCAAGTCTTCCAAAACAAGGTTCTGCGCATTATTTCTGAGGCGCGCCCATATCATACCAATGCAGAAATCCACCAGGAACTAGAAGTCCCTCTCATGAGCCAGGAGGTGGCTAGGCTCACTAATTCACATGTTATGCATATGCACTTTTTCCCATACCAAACTACCGATACTTTTTGTATGTTGAGTTGAGTTTTTAAATCTAACGGGTGCCAGTGGAAATGTACTATAAATAAATGTGAATTTTACAATATAATTTTATTATTTTCGGGACAACCGCCAAATTTTGAAGTTAATATTGCTTGCGTGGACCTGACAATGGGGGAATAATTTTGAATATTTTATTGTCCATATAGAACATATTTTGTCATTCTACATTAAAATTTAAAACAAAAATTAACCCAAAATATAAATAAGCTGGTATCCTCTGAACATCACTGTGATGACTATGTTATGTATATGTGAATTATATGAAATATATTAAAATATACACATAACGTATAAGTTCTTTATTTAATACTTTATTGTTTTATTGTTTTTAGAACTTAATTTTTCAGTAGTCGGACTTTAGTTTTTGAACTTAAGTTTTATTGTTTTATATAGCTGCACACACTGCACTTTTATTGTAAATGAACAATTTTATAAAATAAAAGCCAACTGCAACACGTCGTTAACATAAATGCTTAACGGAAATAAGATATCACACACGAATAAGTATTACGGCTTCCGGGCGACGAAAAGCCGGATGTGACTGCAAAGAATACGTTGTTCTGAGAAAGATATGTAATGTATTTAATTTGTTTCGAGTTTTTAATACGCTTCATAAAATGTTCAAAATGAATAAGAAAAATTTACCTGACCAACACATGCCACTTTCAATACTAATGCCTCAATCCTCATTCACTTAAATATCTACTATAAACATCAATTTAGCACCACTGAAAATATTAAACATTTCAAGAGCATGTTGATCAACACATGATGCAATTGTACCATGTGACGTATTCCGCCACTGTCTCTTTCTAATTTGGTTACAAATTTTGTTGAGTATGCATGTTATGGAGAATTTATAAAGTTTCTCCTCATAAATATCAATATTTCTGCTCATTGATTTGAAATTGAAATTTGACCAAAAATAATATTTGCGGAAAACTATTGAATTCTTGGTTCCTTTTTTTGCTGTTGCCGGTTTAAGTAAATCCCACTTGTTTTAAACGACATTTTTACATAAAAATTAAAAAACTGCCGTTTGCTTTACTATTTCACATTTCACTTTGTTTGCTATTCATATTATTGTTGCAATTGCGCTTTCACCATTCAATCATTTCAATAGACCGCGCTTTTAGTGAATTGCACGATTTGATGAATCAAGTGACTGGCAAATGTACTACCGAATTTTTACAGGTTCGGTGATCAAGCGAAGAGGTTTAAAAGCACCAATCACTGATAAATGAACAGTTTCACTGTTCTCGAAATGCGATGCACAAAATCGCCGATAACTGAACATGTTCAATGAGGAACAATCACTATCACTACTTTCAGTCACAGTGCAACATTCGATTTTGAAATCACTAAGAAAATCACAGAAAGTGATTTTTTGCCAACGCTAGTTTTTACCATTATTTTACTGTAATTATAAAAATATTTAAAATATATCTTCTGACAAAAATGTTGCAAAATATACTGATCGAAGTTATTTATAAAAGAGAAACACAACTCTGAAATTTAAGTTTGTTATTTGATAAAAAAAATTTTTTTTAAAATTTTTATTCTAGAAAAAATCGTTTTTCAAACTCTACACCATATTTTTTGTTGAAATCTGAGGAAAGTCTGTAGGTACAAATGGATTCAATAAAATAAAATCATAGATCGTCGCATGCGCGGAGAGCCTTTAATAAGAAAAAAGTTCAAAACTGTCTAGTAAAGTGATGTGAGATATGCTTTTGGGAATAATACTTTTTTTTTTGTAGTGTGTAGTAGTGCTGGGAAACTATCGATAGCACTATCGAGGTATCGATTGTAAATATACTTCTATATTTGCATGTATAGAATAATATTTTTGTTAATTACTTGTAAATTTGTTTTGTTTTGAATTTTGCTATTCTTTAAAAGAGTTGATCAAATGATAATATAATTTAAAATTAATTATTTGAAATTACCTTACAAAACAGTAAGACTAAAAAGAGATGTTTTTTTTTTAATTTTCTGTTAAGCAAAATGAAATTAACAATGAAGTCCCGAATTTTAAATATTAAAAATATAAAATATGAAATGCTTCAAATTTGATTATAATTTTAAAAATTTTTTTTGTCGCACCGTGTTATTATTGGTTAAAAAATAATTAATGTCAAATTTTGTAAAGTATTATGTGCTTCAGTAAAAAACGCTACTATCGATAGAATCGAATTTTTGCTCTTAAAACATCAAAAATATTGAATGGAGCCACTATCGATAGTTTCCCAGCTCTAGTGTGTAGAGCTTGTTACGTTGGTTTAGTTAATTGGTTGCAGAATACGTTTTGGAGTGCCAATGCTATGGCACAATCCAGAAGAACATGATCCAAAAAATTTTATGCTTGAGCATATACATACTGTGGTCGGATAGGCGGAAAGAATACTGAAAACAAAAATTATGTTTCCGTCGAGTTTTCCAAATTACGAAGTTACAGTGCGACGAATGTTGGATGCTTTTTCCAAAACTAGGGTCCATATTTCACTTTCGTCTCCACCATTTGGACTACTTCAGTCAACAGTTGACGACAAAATCAAATGAGGAAGGAGAGCTTGCAATGCCATTTGAGTCAAGATACCGAGAAAACGAACTCGAATCGCCATACTAGCCGAATTATGTGAACATGTTTTTCAATACGAACAGGAAGAAATGAGATAGAAGAAAAGAAAATGAGGTAGAAGAAGAAGATAGAGGAATGGAATTCTTAACTAATAAATTTGATTACTCTGATGATGATTTTGATATTCAGTGTCGAAAAGAACTCTTCTCTAAGGATTTGTCATTTTTTTGTTATAATAATATTGAGAAAGAAGTAAAAAAACCAAATATATATTCTTTTTATTTTTTCTCCTCAATATTTTTACTTACAGAATTTTCAGAGAATATTACAAAGTTTTTCGAAAAATTAAAAAAAAATTTTTAGCAAATAAAAAATTTAAGTCTTGTTTTTTTTTTATACTAGCTGTGCTACCCGACCTTGCTCGGGTCATGTAGTAATACCTTATTTCATTTGTCTAGCTCAATTATTTGCAAAACTAAGAAGAATTTTTTTGGTTTACCCACCTCTCATTTGTCCAATGGATTATACTTTTCTCGGTGTAATAACATTTATACCGAGTTTCATTTCTGATGTTCAATTATTTGCAAAAATAAAATTAATTTTTTGATCGCTTTTATGGGGCCTTCGCCCATCGTCCGTTGTTTTTCAAAATTTTTTTTAACATGTATACCGAATTAAATTTCTCTCAAATACTTCTATGGAAGCCACGCCCACCGCCCATTTTTCTAAAACTACGTACTTCCTTTTTTGTGTAAGTTGGACCAAAAAATAGACATAGACAAAATTAATTGAAATACGTGGAGTTGTTTCAGGAAATATTAGATGAATTAATTATCAATTCAATGGGGATAACAGTTACTTTAGGTCCAACATTCTTAGATCCAATCGAATATACAAATAATCATTTCAAAAAAAAAAATTTGTCTAACCCGTATTTTTTACTACAGTGTCGTTTCAAAACAGCTGTTTTAACTCGATACGTTATACGCTAAAACGCAATGGTAACACCGGCTTTGCTCGCGTTTTTCGATAAATTTTTAACGCGGTAACTAAACGCGGCTCAATGGAAATGTGGCATAAACATGTAGGGTTAAACTATACATTTTACGTAAAACCCTCTCTGAAAGACGACAAAAGCATCTTTCCAATGGTGCACTTTATGTAATAACATCTTTCGATCCTAATTTATTGTATTTTTTGGGCAAACTCAATTTTTTGTCCCGGGTCCACAATTTTTGACTTTATCAATGATTGCTTGAACTATTTTTAGTGCTTGTGCATATATATACTGTGCAAGACAAAAAAAATTGGTAAACAAAAATTATGTTGCCGCCCAATTGGTCCCAAATTACGAAGTAACTGTGCACGACACGTTGAACGCTTTTTCCAAAGTTGGGGTTTATATTTCACCATCGTCTCCACCATTTGGACTACATCAAGTCAACAGTTGACAACAAAATCAGATCAGGAAGGAGAGCGATGGCTTTTCCACTTTGCAAGACGCCATTTGAGTCGAGTACCGAAGAAAACGAGCTCGAAATACCATACTAACCGAATTATCTGAACATATTTTTCAATACGACCAGGAAGAAATGAGATAGAAGAAAAGAAAATGAGGTAGAAGAAGATAGAGAATGGAATCTCTTAACTGATAAATGTTGATTAACTCTGATGATGATCCCTTTGATATTCAGTGTCGAAAAGAACTCTTCTCTAAAGATTTTGTCATTTTTTTGTTATAAGAATCCCATTAAGAAAGAAGTAAAAAATTCCAAATATATATTCTTTTTTTCTTTCTGACTCAATATTTTTACCTACAGAATTTTCAGAGATTATTACAAAGATTTTCAAAAAAAAAAAATTAAAAAAAATCTTTAGTCAAATTGAAATTTAAGTCTATGTTTTTTTATATAGTTATAAAGAAGATTTGACCTCTTTCAAAATTTTGTCCAGAAGGACAAGTAAGATATTTTAAATATTTTCATAATTACAGTAATAAAAAATGATAAAAAAAATTCCATTTTTCGAAATTTTGGTATCCAAAATTAAGTTTTGGGATACAAATTGTTCACAAAATAAGTTAATTTGTATATTTACAAATTTCTGCAACAAGTTCTGACAAAATAAATTGAATGCATCAAAAAGTCAATTTCTAAGCCAAGTTTTAATTTTTCAAAATTTCGCTCAAAATAAAAACAAAAATTTGATAATGGACAACGCTAATCGAATTCCCATGAAAAAATCATGTCTTAAAAAAGTTCTTTAATGATGAGTCAAAGTACAATAATAGGAAAAGAAATGCATGGCACCTAAAAGTTCAAAACTTTTTAGACTTCCTCTCAGACAATTTTTGATATAGATCTAATTTTCGATATAGATCTAAAATAATTGGCTAAGATATTACTTACCTATAGCAAAACTCACAAAAACAAAAAATAGGAGAAGAAAAAGAACAACTTTTTATGTTTGGGTGGTCATTTGACGTGTTACCCTCCATAGAAGTTAATGCATTTTCTTGTTATATCCGCCACACATAGTGTGGAGGGTATTTTCATTTTGTCTGAAAGTTTGTAACGCATTGAAGGAGACATAGTAGACCCCATAAAGTATATATGTATATTCTTGATTAGCTCGATGGGACGTATCGATTTAGCCATGTCCGTCTGTCTGTTTATTTCAACACGATTTATTCGGAGACTACTGGTGATACGTAGCTGAAATTTGAAACTTAAGCTTTTCTCGGCAACGACCAGGTCAAGTTTGAATATGAAAGTGTCACAGCCATTTTTTAGTAATAGCCCCCATACAAACTAACCGGTTTTTTTTCGATTATTTGTATGAAAATAGTTATTATTTATGCATATACTCACTCCAAATTGGGCAAAAAAACTTCTAATGACATGAAATGTCAAATCAAATGTGCCACGCCCATTTTTAGACATAGCCCCCCTGCAAAATAACCGCCCATTTTCGAATTTTTGTATAAAAATGGTTATTATTTAGGAATGTTACTCACTCCAAATTGCCTAAAAACACATCTAATATCATCCAATATTAAAAGCAAGGTGCCACGCCTATTTTTAGGTAAAGTCCCCATACAAACTTACCGCCCATTTTCGAATGTTTGTATGAAAATGGTTATTTTTTAGTAATGTATTGACTCCAAATTGAATAAAATCACTTTAAGTGTCATTCAATATCAAATGTAAGGTGTCACTCCCATTTTTTGGCATAGGCCCCACACAGCGTGAGTTGTACCATTGACACCGTCCAATCCCATCTCGAAGTTCTATTTAAGCCACTGATGATAATACATTAACAATTTAAAAATACATGTGACGGTTACATAAGCTTCGGTTCCACCGAAGTTAATGTTTTTCCTTGTTTTTTATTATTTTATTTTTTTTTTTGTCACTAGTGTCCAAATATTTTTAGCATTAAGGTTATTGCGTAAAGCGATGCGATTTCGATGCAATTTGATATTGCAAATATTTTCCAAGAAATTATTTCAATTATTACCGCGACTTTTTCAAGCCTTAATGCAGTTCCTCGCCATTCAGAACCGTAGAAAATCAATTTTCTAAAAATTTTAAATTGGATAAAAACTTCTTACGTTATCGAATGCCAAAACCAAGGTGCCATGCCCATTTTTAGGTATAGCCCCCATACAAACCAACAGGCCATTTTCGAGTTTTTGTATGAAAACATTTAATGTTTTTGAATGAATTCAATTAAAACAATTAACATAAAGCCTCTATACAAATCCATCGTGAAATTTAATTTAAGCCTCTGGTGAACGTATAAACTATTAAAAGTGTTGTGTGCCGGGTATTTATAGCTTCGGTTTCACCGAAGTTAACGTTTTTCCTTGTTTTTAAATAATTTTGGGATAGCGGACAATTTTACAAATGTTTCTTTAATTGAAACTTCGATTCTGAATTTCTTAAAAAGGCGAGATTTTAAAGAACTTCTTCCAGCAATCACAAATGACCAAATTTAATATTTATTTTAGATTTTGAGATACTTTTATCCCAAATTATCGTACTATGACTTCAAAAGAGAAATCAAAACAAAAAATAATTTTTCAAGAAAAACTGACATTTTTTTTTTTTGAAATTTTATTGAAAGTTATGCAAAAACTAAGATAATGTCATTAATAGGAAAAAATGCTATTAAGAAATTTTATTAGATTTTATTTCTTGCTAATAAATCAGATATGTACAACCAGAGATATTTGCAAATTAGTGAAATTACTTTTTCATACCTCGAAAAATTTAGATCAAGCTAAAGTGGCTCATAGCTTATTCAAACAATATGGACGAATTAAATTTGTGTGATATCTTTTTCCGTTTAAAAGTTCAAGCTTTCAAAGTTATAGAACAGGGGTTCGTTGAAATATGCTTTGAGCCACTGTAATTCTCTATAACTGTTCTACTTTTTAAATATCCTACTAAGTATATAATAAAAATATAGCTAATGCGACGCAGAAACTTGGATTTTGTTCAGGACTTTAATGCTAAACAAGAACAAATATATTTTATATGGTTCTCCACGCTTACTTCTTGAATACAAACATTCGGACGGTCCATTATTGCTATGTATCTGAGCCTATCATTAAAAATAGATATTAAACCACTACTCTGTTCTAAATTTAACATATGGGACTACACAATAATAAATACAACAAAACGGTATACACAATTAAAGTTTGTTGATATGGCTGGCTGTACGCAGTTAAAGTATTTCCAACGTCAAACTGTGCTGCAATTTTTAAACAGATTTTAATATATGAAAGCTAAACTCTAAAAGAAAAAAATACTATAGCTTATCTTTACATAATTTACACTGTAACATCCTGAAAAGCAAACAATTTCTGTCTTATCGCGACAAATATAAATTTACGGAAATGAGCGGCAATATTTCCTTCTCAGTTGAACAAAAGAATTTGCGTGTAGATTGACATCGCAGGAACCAAACTGGCCGTAAAAAGAAAATATTAAATTATGCATATGCAGGCAAATTGAATGAATTTTGCAGGCGTCAGCCAGACAGGAATGTAGATCCTATTTGTTATCTTTCCAAAATTTGCACAAAAATTGAATTCGGTGTTTTTGAAAAACTTTTATTTTGTACAAAAATTAAATAAAAGTATAACTTTTTCACATAAGTCTATACATACAGCGTATTTTGTTGTTGCATCCACCACTTGCCGTTATCTAGCATACATCTAACCAGAAATGTATCCAGCTTACGACAGGCAGGCAGACAGACATGGAAATTATATACTTCGCACCAATTAGACATAACCTCACTTTTTTTCGTACGATTTTGTTGTTGTTGTTGTGGTTGCTGCAGTAGTTTTTGCACAAAATATGATAAAATATTTTACTTTCTATTTTGGTTGTTGCGCGCCATATCCTTGGGGAAAGAGCGCACTGGTGGTGTACGAATGCGACGTGCCTCGCGTGAACGATTTCTGACTACCTTCGAGTGAATTGCGCACGAGACGCAGTAGTGCAATTTGGCGTACAATTTAGGCAAAACATAGGTATCCCAGATGGAAGCTTCCGAGATATCACGGACAGCAGCGGCTTCAACAATGTTGCGAATGACAAACTTCTTGATAGCTTTGTCTTTGGGCACGCAACGAGCGCAGTTGGTGCAACGCACGGGCTTTACGTGGCCGCGATTGTGCTTATTGCGTCCTCCATTACGACGCTTCTTAGTCATTGTGAATCTGTTTCAAAAATTTTTATGCACAAACATTAGCCACACATTAGCAATGCATATTAAAAATATTTTTCACATTTTATTCACTTAATTACCTGCTTTAAATTGAGAAAGTTGTACGAGAAAAAAATCCGCGTGTTCTCGCGTAGAACACTTGGTGCAAAAGGGTGTTGGTAAGTTCGAATTTCATGCAGCAAGGCGAAGCGAACACAGTGTTGATAGGTTGTAATATTAGTAGTGTTGCCAGAAAGTTATACTTATTTGTACTTCTAGTATAGAAAATATATTAGCAAAAAAAATAAATATTTTTAATGAATTTTAATGTTTAAGAAAAAAGTATAAAATAAAGTCGATTTATTGTAAGATTAATTAATATATAAATACGACTATACTAAATTCGAGAATAAATTAATCGATATAGTCTTTTTGTAATTTTGATGTAAATAACCAGAATAGCCTCTAAAGTTTTGTTCTGAAATTTTCAATTTTTGAGTAACATATTTACTATAAATTCGTTAAAGTGTTCGATATTTTATTTGGAATAAAAATTTTATTTGAATTATTATGAAAATCAAAATTTCCTCAGATGACCAATAAAACAGTGTTTTGTACAAAAAGTTCAACATATGGTGTTGTGTTGCATGACAGTCATAAATATTAAATGTCCGATTTGAGTTATGTTAGATCTGTACTGCCAGTAAGTTAAGTAATAGAAGGTTTTAATACGAACATCTTGTGACCTCAGGAGAGTTCTACCGAAACTAAACTTTAAGATAGGTAGCTCTAACACTAAAGGAAAGACAAGCTAGATTGACTCTGCTTTTAACGCTGATCTCGAATATATATTTGCCAAAAGCATCGTGCTTAGTGCTATTCACCGATCCGAACGAGACATTCATTTTGCTTGATCCACTAACTTAGAGCAAAAATTTTTAAATGTTTTTAAATTCACAGAGATGCACCGATCATCAAATTTTCAACAAAGCGCGGACCACTTTAAAATATATTGACCACCCCTATTCTATTGGTTTTGACATAATCAAGCGAACGAGGACCTCAATTAACATTTTCAGGGAACAAATTCACTCAACTAGATTTTGTATTGTCACAATATTAAACTTGAAGTTCTCTTAAAGAAATCGGTAACTGATTGGAACCGAACCAAAAAAAAGTTTTTGTTCCGGATCAAACGCTCCAAAATGCTGTGGTTCGATTCAAAACCGGGTTGCAGTCCTTGTTTATTTTTTTTTTTTTTTTTCTATTATTTTTTATATATATATTAATTTTCTTACTTTTCTTAAGAACAGTGCCCTTTTTAAAACAGGAAACCCTTCTTTAGGGGTCTTTTATATCTATACGGCAACACTGTAGTACTTCGCATAGTAACGCTCGGCTGCATTTAACAAATATCTATAAATATTCACATTTCTTTTGAATAATTTTTCAATATGTTTGAATTTTATCGATAACATAGCAAATTATGTTAAAAAATTGTTTTTCAATTTTAAATTTTATTTTAATTGTTTTTATTTTTAAAAAAGAGTGTTGTATAATTTTGTATCGCCTTACATGTTTAGTGTTAGTACGTTTCCGCTAAAAGTGTTACAAAAATATTTTTTTTAAGCGGCGGTTATAGTGCAATATCGGAAAAACACATAATTTTGTTTATTTTATTTTTAAATAAAGGTAAATATTGTAAAATTATATAAATCAAAGAAATACAAAACTAAATAAAATAAAGTGACTAAAATAATCTGTATTTTAGCTTTACTAAATGTACTAAAAAATTCCGCTTTTTACATAAAATACCTGCATATGAAGTCGGTAATCGTTAAGAATTTGCGGTAACGATTAAGAAAGCGATTGCGCGTAGTAAGAAACGAAATCGGTTTCGCAAAGTTGAGTTGATAAAATTAAATTTTATTTAACAAAAAAATTTGTGCATTATAAAGAAACTTATTTCAACAGTCTAACTTAAGCAGATATAAAAAAAGTTTGCTTAAAAAATCTGTTGCAAATTAACAGCAGCAAAAAGTGTAAAAAAAAAATATAACACAAATTATACGTAAAACTATTATTTAATAAAAAAAAAAATATAAAAAGCAACAGTTTCAAATTAAAGTTAAACAAAAAATAAACGCGTTAAAAGAGAAAAATTTTAGTTTAACGCTATTTTGTGCTGTTTGTTTTTGTTGAGCTGCAAAGAACTTTGTCGCTGGCAGCTGCAACGCAACGCAAAAAAAAAAGAACGCAAGCAAAGTCGTGCGAACGAAAGAAAAAAAAAAGATTCTTAGTTCGAGGGGTGCGAATAAGTGTGGCGCAATAGGACGAAATTTTGGTGCGGGTGTATAAAATTGGAAGTTGCGGCTGGCATCGCCGCCGCTGTTGGGTGCAAAATATTTCGCCTAGCGCTGATTGACGGCCGCCAGTCTGCATAGACGACTGTAATATAAAAATAAAGGTAATATTGTAGATCGATAATTATGACTACTTTAGTCGATGCGGTGCGGTGAGCGCTTTTAAGTTTTTTTTTTTTTTTTTTATAATTTCGTCATTGATAAAATATTTTTTTTTTTTTTAAATTTCATGTTTGCACATGTTTCAATTAAAGTTTATTCTTCAAAAATTTTGTCAAAATTCTTATATAGCTGAAAGGCGTGGTTGGGCGAAGTTGTAAAAAAAATATGTATGCTAGCAATCAATATCCGTCGTTGCCCGGGTATCAAGCTCTTTGTTAACATCTTTTTTTCTTATAGATGTGATGAAAAGAAATCCATTGTATTTACATGAAATTGATCAAATTGTTTATTATAGTAAGAATGATCCTATTTAGGTCAAATATTCGTTTATTTGTTCGTTACCTAATTGCCATTTTGAAAGTAATTCCAACACATCTTTCATAGAATCCTTGGATCCTATAGGCAAAATACTGGAATAGTAAAATAGCGCAATCTTCGCTCGTGGGATTTTTTTTTCTCCGGTAGAATGCTTTGCCTCTGACGTGAAATGCTGCCAATCACTTAGAGGTACGTTACGACTTAGCAACTTAGATACATATCAACCAATCTCCTGGAGTTTTTTCTAGTGGCAAATATTTTTTCTGGACGATAACTTCCTGCTCGGACGGTCCAATTGTTGCCATTACAGTTTCAAATTAGGTGTTTTGCCGTATCGATGCAGCTCATAGTAGTCGATTCTCTGCCCATCATACGGAACACAGAGATACTTCTTTCTGGCTGTCAATCATGGTGTTTTCACCACCAATCACCATCCGCCTCAGAAACGAACCAAACGTCACTTGTTTAATGATTTTTTCCTGGACAATCGACACACAAAAGAAGGAAACGGGATTGCTTGGCCTTCTAGATCGTCGTGCATCTTTGACATGAAATGAATATTTTTTTTAAAAATTCCATTATATGAAGTACAAATTCGAACGGGAGCTACAAAAACTAAACACATTTTTTGCAGCGTCATTCTCTACAATTCGATTTATAGGAGCATATGTTTTGAAGAGCAGTGTCTTGGAGCAGCAACTTTGCGCCATCTAAATCATTGTATCAATTTCCACGTATGCTGATATTACAACTATTTTACTCTAACACCTTTTTTTATAGTAATATTCATGAGACTTGATATGGATTACGCAATTAGCCACGTATTGCACAACCGATAGACCTACATATTTTGTATACCTTTACTTACTACTGCTATATTTTATTCATACACAAAACCCTGAAGAAGACTAAGAAGAAACAAATCGACACATAAACCTGGAATTTGTCATTACAAGCCGTACTCGACACGCCAATAAGATCTAAATTCTATGACTTGCTGACTGAAACTTGATATCCCAGCAAAGATCGCTGTATGATGCTAAGAAACACCCAAAGTGTTGTCAGAGTGGGAAATAACTTCTTCGATAACAAAAGAGACTTTAAACTGGAAGATGCGTTGTCTTGCGTAACGGTACTTCATTTATATTCTTAATAATTTCTTAGGTTAGTAAATTATAACGCCAGTTATCAATTTTTTTTAAAAAATTATTGGAAAGAAAATCTAATGAAAGGAATTCGCTTATTTACTTCAAAAACCTCCTCAAGCTTCTCAAACCCAAGATGTATCGCGATTTTTGCAATCATTTTCTTAAAATAAAATTATTCAAATTCTTTTTGGCATTTCAAATGCGTTCAAACTTGTCTCTAAGGTGCGCATGTAGACTTGAAAATTAATTTTTGGCATCCTTATTATGTAAAACTCATTTATGGATAAACGGATAAGCGGGAAAAAACAAACAAAACAAACGTTATTTTTAACATCTGGACTAAAATCCCTTTGAAAATCTCCTTTATGATTTCTTACCGAAATGAGTTTATAGCATAATACGCAATTGGACTCATTGTAGACATCTGCATGAATGCGATTCAAAGGGCAAATGAATGATTCATTCTAAAGTTGTACATATTTTTACTGCACAGATAAAATACAGTGCAGTAAAAATATGTACTCCTGTATACCTTATTACAGATAGTGTTCTTACTCACTCTGACTTTGACCAGCATATAATGAGTACAATAATTTGGTGCAGTTGATTCACTGTACAATGTTTTGGTGTGCAGTTACTGTACAGTATACAGAGATAAATTTTTAAATATTTATTAGACGAAATGAGCGAAACTTCATGACTGGACCGATTTGAAAAATTCTTTCACCGTTGGCGAGCTACACTAATCCCGAGTACATGGGCTATGTTTCATATTACATATAATGAAATGGACCAAAAATTTTAGCGTTTTATTAAAACGGGATACCAGGAGAACATAAAGGCCATGAAAATCAACACAAAATTAAATTTAAAATAAGATTGTGAAATTATCAAGGTAGGCAACTACTGAACTCATCTGAACAGTTGTATAATAACACACACAACCTGTTCTCATAATTACCTTGGTTACAGCGTGTCAAAAGAGGACAAATATAGCATTCATTAAAAAAGAGTACAACATCTTACTGTACTCATTCATTGTGAAATAGTAAAAATGTTGTGCTATCTTCTTCAGGCTTAAGAAATTTTCTGCACAGATAACAATGAGTGCAGTAGTTTTGAGAACACTACACTACTGTACAGATCTGCTTAGCTGGAAATGAATACATTCATGCAGGTCTCTAACTCATTGATTCAGCTTGAATTTGATTTTTGCGCAGAAATATTGACCAAGAAATTGCAGAAACAATAAATTGACTAAGATTTGATGGCCAATCTATTAATTGGTATACAAAAATGCACGGAGAAACCAAAGGAGGTTTTCTGAACTAAATTAGTACATTCCTTTCTTTGGATTTTCTTTTAAATATTTTTAACCTGGGTTATTTGAGGACTTAAGAAGATAGTAAGGAATATAAATGGAGTACCGTTACAAAAGATAACGGTATTGAGCATTTTCTTTTGTTTTGTATTTCTGTTGTGATCGTTTTCGTAGAATGAGTGATACCCTTCATTCAGACGTTTTCAACTTTCAGTAATATTTCAAGTGGCGTTATAGATTACGAATGCAAATTAGTGATGAATAAAAGTAAGACGAAATACTTGATATCTTCTCTCAGACCATTATCACGACTTGGACAATCTTTGAGGATGCAAAAGTCATACCTGGACATTGTAGCAAACTTCGTCTATCTGGGTACAGAGATTATCTGCGTCAATATCATATGACTCAAAATTAAACGAAAAAGTGCTCCAGTTAATCGAGCATTTTCGTATAGAAGTAGATGCTTCGCAGTAAAAAGTTTATAATCCAAACGTAAACCAATCGGAGGGATAAGGCAGTGAGGACGTCCACCGCTACAATGGGAGGGTCAGATTTTGGAAGACATACAACAAGAATGAAATCTCCAATTTGTATCAACAAGCATTTTGTTTTGACCGCTGTTGCAAAATCCTAAGCGCTAGCCATGCTAGCCATTTGTTGCAATGCAATAGTTTGGCATTACTTACAGTTTATGTAGCCGTTTCTTGTTCTAGGCCGCATGTAAGATAGTAAATCAGTGGAAATTCTTATCAATGTAAGATTATTGATTATTGATATGTCTTCCAAGACCTGGTCTACTCAACGTAGCGGCGGGTATACTTGCTGATGTAACTTTCCGATCTTGTCATTATTTCGATTGCAAATTAGTTTCGCCGGAGCCTCTGCAGTCTTTTGAATTTAATGTGGTTAATGTTTTAATCATACAGCTCATCATTAAATGCAGATACAGAAATCGGAACGGTCCTGATGAGAAACATCTAATTATGATGTATTCGATGAGTTTCCAGTTTGAGAGAGAACATTGCTTTGCATGTGCTTGCCGAGTTTGAATAGCATCGGTTACCAAGAGAAATTCTTTCTTTAATTTCCAAACTGTTAAACTCTACATCTATACCTTACTCTCATTGAACGTCAAACAATACTACGAGTATTTCTTAATTTTCGCAAAAGTCCTTCTAACTGCTTGTTGAACTTCGCCTTTTTCCTAGTCGTTTTTTATATTGTTTGTTCACTAGTTAAATTTGCTCAACCCCTTATCTATGTGAAAGATTTCCTTAAATATCTTTCATGTCGATCTAAGACAGCTCAGGTGGTTTTCTTCTTAACCACCTACGCAACATAGGGGCATAAGGAATAAATATTAAATTATCTATTACTGTCGGCCAAATATGAACAAAATTTTTGAATCTTATGTTTTGCTTATAGTAGCGTATCGTTCGATCTGCATGTACTAAGTTCATTTTGTCTTCTTATCTAACATATATCTCAAAGACAGAGAAGCGGACAGCAAAAAAAATCATATATTATTCATTAAAACAAAAATTTGTAGACATACAGAAAAATGAGCTTTTTACGCTATTTTATAAAGTTTACAAAAATAAACAGAATTAAACAATGGCTCAGCATTAATTTTGTTTATTTATTTTTGTGGAGTGTTTGTATTAAATTTTTATTTATTTATTTTATTTCACAGATGCTGCTTTCCAATCTAAGATTACTCCAGAGTTTTGCAGTTTTAACATCCATAATTAAAGCGAAAAAGTTGGTACTGGGTTAAAAATCTTCAGACTACTTCTAAAACTTATAATTTCGACCTATCCCGAGTTTGAGAATGTTTAAAAAGATATTTACATATATACAGAAAAATGCAACAAGCAATATGTTTGGCGGCGCGACCGCAGTAAACGAAGTAGAACAGTCGGAAGTGGATTTAACAGAAACCGCAACAAAAGCCACAGAATATTCCAAAGTCACAATGGATGACATTTTAATTCTCAATGATAACGAGGATATCGAGCTGCAGATAACACCAAGCATACTAGTTAACAAGTCTAAAAATGATAGTATTTCTTCAGAACCGTCAACATCAAAACAGAATCAATTGCAAAAGACGCTGCTGTATTCCAGCGGCAAAGACTGCGATATAATCGATTTGGACGATGAATTAGCCGATTTTGCAGATGAGCCTATAGAGGAGATAACATGCACACCAACAACATTTTGCATGCACGAAAATGAAGACGACTATGATGTTGAGCCGAATGAAGAAGCTCATAACACTTCAGAGCACGATCTTACAATTGATTTAGTTAATGATTTCGATAATCCAGATGTGATTGTACTGGACGAAACCAACTCTAGTTCGCCAGTCATAGTAGAAACAAATGCTGAAGATCCTTTAGCTATTGATAACTTTCAATCGTTGGACGATGAGGCATATAATCCGTTGAATACACCATCGTTAAATAATGGAGAGGCTGATAATGACATCATTTGGTATGATGACAATTTGGACGAGAACGAACAGGAGGCTGCATTGAGCGACGTCAATGAACAATGTGACAATACAAAACGACCACCTGCACAAAATAAAGCACCAAAGAGTAGCAGCGATATTGTTTCGTGTAAGGTACCGCGAACAAATGAGGAAGGTGCCGAAGAACGCGATGGTGGCTCCGATTCAGGTCTTGGTAGTGAAAATTCAACATTACAAACAACAATAAATAGCATTGCTGATGCAAATTCAACACCAATTCAAACGCCAATACAAGAGTCAAAAGTAAAGAATAGCCACGTTGATGAAGTGGACGTGGGATCGGTCATAGAGCCGAATAAAACGAAAGCTGCTGGAACAAGCAAAAGTCCTGAACCAAAGAAACCTTTACGTTCAAGTCTAAAACGACGCTTGGTCGATGTAGTGGTAGACGATGACGATGCACTCGAAGGCAGCAGCAGTGCTGCTGGTCAACGAGTAGATACGACAACACAAAATAAGCGTCCGCGTCGTTCAATTAATTTCGACAATGTGCAAATATACTATTTTCCGCGACAACAAGGATTCAGTTGTGTGCCTACTATTGGTGGTTGCAGTTTGGGCATGGGTGCGCGTCATATAGCATTCAAGACAATGACATTAGCTGAGCATGCCGCTGAACTGCGTCGTGCGCATCGCATGCAATTGCAAGTGCAACCGCGTGGTTCGTCCAGCGATGAAACTGAAGAGTCTGAAGAAGATTATCTAAGCGATGGTAGTGGTTCCGATCAGGATGCTGAATCAAATGGATTTCTACAGCCTGTTACGCCTAAACAACGACGTAATTTATTAAAGGCAGCCGGCGTACGCAAAATTGATCCAAGCGAGAAAAGCGATTGTCGAGATATACGCAATTCGCGAGAGGTTTGTGGTTGTACATGTCGTGAATTTTGCGATCCTGAGACATGCGCATGCAGTCAGTCAGGCATAAAATGTCAAGTAAGTTTCAGCAAATAAGATTTAAAATGTAGGTAATGAAAATAATTGTGATTTTTGATTTTTTTTTCAGGTTGATCGCGCCATGTTTCCCTGCGGTTGTACGCGAGAAGCTTGTGGCAATGCTGTTGGTCGCGTTGAATTTAGTCCAAATCGTGTGCGTACACATTTTATACACACTATAATGCGTTTAGATATAGAACGACAGCAAGAAAACCCAGCCGGTGATAATATTCGTAGCAATTATTATGCAATGCAACCACAATCAAACTACAGTTCTGGCTACGCCTCGCCTGCATATATGACAGACCTACCGCCAAATTATTATCAACAACAGCAACAATTGGTGGGCTCACATGAGCAGTTGACACAGCATTCTTCGACACATGCCAACGGTGTTGGTTACGGAACCTTACGAGATTTGCATACGTCGCCATATCAACTGGACAGTTTGGATGCTAATCTCTTTGCCAGCGGCAGCAATGCAACGCCATCATATGGCGAACTTTTACAACCAACCTATCAAAATTTAAACTACGGCAATGGCACACAGGTAAAAATATTAAATTTGTAATGATGAGCTTTTGCTCATTATCGCTAATTCAAATCGTTATTTAGAAGCACCGTAACTGTGTGCACTCTACTGTTAACATCATTACTATAAATAACAAATTATTATTTTATTTCTTAGATGTCAACGTATGCCTATCATCAGCAACAGCAACTACAACAACATACGCCTAATGGAGGATCGTATTTAGATCAATCAACCGCAACAAATAAAACTTACAGCTCTTGCGCAGTGCCGTCTGTACCACCATATGGTAGTGCTACTACCACTTCGGCTACAGCACAATATCACGCAACAAATGCATTACAATCAACCACCGCATCGATGTCAAATATTTCATCAACATCAACGTTCCTGTCCACCAAATGCAAATCAGCTATTGCAACATTGTCGTCGACTGCAGCAGCAACAACAGAGATAAGCTTAAGCAATAATGCTGCCGGAAATGTCAACACCGATGATCCGATTTATGTGGAAAACTATATTAGTTTAAATACACCAATTGCCAGTTCCTCGCGATTTTCGCAAATTAAAGATTTAATGCAACATAATCGAAATACAACAACAGCTTTGCTTGCTGTCTCACAATCGCCTAGTAATATTGGTTGTGCATTAAATCGTATGCCAAGCGCAACCGTAACAACAGCAACAAGTGTTGCAGCCGCTGCTGCAGCAGCTTCAATTGAAACACCACCTATTGAAGATGCACAAAAGCATTGTTTAGCTTTTGAGCAACAGCAGCAAGCGCCAACGTTAATAAGTCCAGCACCAATTGTTGGCGTTGTACAAGATGTGGCGCCAAAATTAGCTACAATATCCACAACAATTACAACGTCCTCCTTAGCGTCCCCAAATGCACCGCTTCCACCGCAATCACAACAGCAACAATCTCTTGTTGCTATAGAAAAATCAGTAGAGGATAAAACTTAAATTGAGACATTTTACACAGAGAAAACAATTTTACAAACATTTAGAGAAGACTTAATTATATGTAAGCAGTTTGTAACAGAGAGGAGCACTCTTTAAGCTCATTAATAGTTGCCGCAAGCATAAATATATAAATACATACATATATAGAATACATTACATACATATAGACTAAATCAAAAAATAAAAAAAGTTGAATAATGAAAAGTACATAATAATTTTATAGCTAACATTTCTCTGTGTACACTAGATTTGTTGTATGTATGTGTTACTTCTATAGTTTTAAGCTGAATTTGCTTAAAGTTTCTGTAGAAATAGTTTTAATATAAAATATTGTGTTTTTTTTTTTAAATATATTTTTGGCTTATATACCATACATACATGTACACACTAGAGCCTTACAGACAAACAAATCCATTCATACAATATTCAATGGCACTCTGAACACAGCTTTCTATTTGTGAATACAGTTTATTACTCAATTGGGTATGTGTCTTAAAAAAAAAAAAAATGATAATTCTATTCATTTTGTTACATCAAGTTAAATTCAAAATTATCGAAAATTGTTTAATGTTTTTAAACGCAAAATTTATTCATTAATTTTAACGTGTTTAGAAATTATTCAAGATTTGAGATTTGTTCACATTTAATTTCGGCATTTAAACATTTTTACAGTTGGCAACTAAAATCAACGTCGAATGTACGAAATATTTTCTAAAATGCATGACTTGCGTGATCGTTGCTGCAGCCGCAGATGTATGTACAACTTCCTTTCGTTTTCACTCTGCTTATATAAAGAGCTCTAGCCTATATACAAATCACATACAAACATTTTAAATATTATAATTTTTTTCTGTATAGTTATAATCTTGTAAATCACAAATCTGTTATTATCTAAGTATTAAATAGTTCTATTAGATATTAACACAGAAAATAAGTTTCAACTAATTTATATATAAAAATATTTTTTTTTCCTTCGTAAACTTAAAAAAAAAAAAGCAAGTTAGAGTTCACGAGATATAAAATCAAATTTCCATAAATTAGTATTTGAATTTGATATATATATGTTAATAGTATTGTATAATAGAAATTGCATACAATCCATTTCAATATAATGGTCCAAGAATTTGTACTAAACTCCACATATATGCTATATATTGTACACACATCCAGCCAACTTTAAATTTAATACGAATTTAATTTGTTTACGTGTTATTGTACAATACTAATTAATTCTTTTGTTTACTATTCTCTTTTTTTTTTTTTTTTTTTTAATAATAAATCTGTTAATAATATTTAAATAAATATGGCTGTTCTGTAAAGAATATGTAGGTCAGAAACTTTGTAAAATTTCAAATATTATGTTTTTTGCGAAACACCAGATATTGGAGAATTTGTTTAGTTTACTTGTAAATAAGTATTCAGTTTGTAAAGATTATATAATAAATTAGTAAATAGTTTGCTTTCTTTCTAAAAACGCTTTTATGCAAACAAATATTTACAAGTAATCTAAATAAAATTTAAAACAAATAACATCGCAAATTGGAAGGCACAAACACAAATGGCATGCATTCAGCGTTTAACTAAAAATATTCAGATTATCTTATTTCCAAATAAGATTTTTTTAATAAGAATTATTTCTCCTTTATTCATTTTATCAAAATTTTATAATTTTTTTTTTTTTTTTAAATTTTTAAAATTAAAATTTTACAACTTCAGTAAACAAAACAAAAAATATTACTTTAAAAATTACAATATTTTTTGAACTTCTAAAAAAAAATAAAATTTTCAATTTATTTTTGTTTTGAAAATTGTAATTGTAACTTTTTTTCATTTTTTTGTTATTTATAATTTATAGTAAAAAAGAAACTGTTTTAAAATTAGTTTTGATGAATTCTCAATATTATGTTTTGTTTTTTATATTTTATTTTTAAATTAAATTAATTTCTTCTAAATAAAAAATTTAAATAACACATATATGTAATATTTAGGAAGTAAATAAGCAATGCAAATTAAAGCAAAATTGCAGTTTTACTAATTAAAATAAGAGAGAAATCTTCAAATAAAAAAAAAATTAAAATAAAAATATGAATTGAAAAAAAAAAATATTTGTTTAATTCATCAAGAATAGTGCTGAGCTGTTACTCATTCCTTACAACAATCTCGCTTTTATTCGTCCAATAGGCTTAATGCCAGTGTTTTTCAAATTCTTTGAGAGATTATTTCTGGTCGATAACTTCCAATTCTGAATGATTGGTTTAGCAAATTTTGGAGATATTTGAGTAAAAACAATATTGCTATGTTATCTGGAACTCCACTTCAGAGACTGACCTTATCGCCACTCTTTTTTATTTTTCTATGATTTGTCAAAAGTAAACTTTATTGAATTATTTAAGTTTTTATTTTGTCAACAATTTTAACAGGGACAGCTTTTAAATAAAGATTAAACCACCTCAATTTACGAAAAAAAATTTATTAAGTATTTAATTTACAAATCTGTACAAATAACATCGTCGTAAATGACTCCGAGCTGACGTCTTATCTCACATTCGCACTCAATAAGCTCTACGCTCTGTGCATGTGTATAGAGCGGACTCTCTAGTAATCGTTTTGATATACAGCGACGTACCTCTTCCGCTTCATAGCGTAAACCACAGGAATTTGTATGGAAAAATTCAAACTGTCCCACAGGTAGTGGCCATGTTTCGCTAATGTTATTTGGTGTTGTAAGCTGTGTGCAGCACCAGTAGTTTGAGAGCTAAAAAAAAAAAAAATTAACATTTTATGTCAAAATGATGTCATGACGGTTCATTATTAAATAAGTGGATAAAACTAGCAATTTTTAAAATTCTAAGGTTGTCAAATTCTCCCTTCCGCCTTTTTGTCTTTTGAATTTTGCGGCTATGTACAAAGCGCTACAGAGCGCTACGTATCGGACAATACTAAACATCATTTGAACGGTCTTGACATAACCTACAAAACGACGCTATGCATGATTAGTTTAGATACTGCGTTCAAAAGTTATAGACGTGTAAACATGGAGTTCACTAAAGCCGAAATTCGAGCTATTTTGAAGTTTTCCTTCGTTAAAGGCAAATCAGCTAGAGAAACGTTCCGTGAGAAAAATGGTGTTTGGGGGGATGGTACTCTATCATTTCGAACCGCGGAGGAATGGTTTCGACAATTCAAAGCCGGTGAAAATGACACCATTGGCCAGCCAGCCGGCGGAAGACCTGTGACGACGAATACAGATCAAATCACGGAAAACATCGAGTTAGACCGGCATGTTGCACCTCGTGACATCGCCCAGGGATGGGAGTTAGTCACAAAAATCTTGATGTTTGGGTGCCGCATGATTTGACGCAAAAAACATTCTGGACCGAATCAACGCCTGCGATATGCTGCTGAAACGGAACAAACTCGACCCATTTTTGAAGCGGATGTTGACTGGCGACGAAAAATGGATCTCATACGACAATATCAAGCGAAAACGGTCGTGGTCGAAGGTCGGTGAATCGTCCCAAACAGTGGCCAAGCTGGGATTGACGGCCAGGAAGGTTTTGCTGTGTGTTTGGTGGGATTAGAAGGGATTCATTTACTATGAGCTGCTCCCATATGGCCGGACGCTTAATTCTACCATCTACTACGAACAACTGGACCGCTTGAAGCAGTCGATCGACCAGAAACGTCCAGAATTGTGTTCCAGTCCAGGTGTAGTGTTCCACCAAGACAACTGCCAGGCCACACAAAACTTTGGGTACTCGTCAGAAGCTACGGGAGCTCGGATGGAGGGTTTTATCGCATTCACCATATAGCCCGGATATACTGCCAGGTGAGTACCACCTGCTCCTATCCATGGCGAACGCCCTTGGTGGTGTAAAGTTGGCCTCAAAAAGGCCTGTGAAAAGTGGCTGTCCGAGTTCTTCGCAAATAAAGTTGCCGTCTAGATGGAAACAGATTATCGAACAAAACGACGCATATTTGAACTAAATCCGATCACTGTAACACCCTTTTTAAAAAACATTGAATAAAGAGCAAAAAAGCGGAAAGGAGATATTTGACAACCTTATAAAAGGCAAACCCCTCTGAAAAAAGTTTGCAATTAAGCTTTTGAATTTGACAAAATTTACGGTAAAACAGAAAAAATTTCAGGTTACAAGTTGGTCGGACGGAAATGATTAAATTGATTCATTATGTGCACACATACATACATATACATTCACGAATCTATGTAAGTACTCTAACGCTTTCCCTATGTCGTACACCGCACATCAATGACGTATGTAAGTATTTATATTTGTTATTGATAAAATTGATAAGAGTGCAGCGTATATAATCACTTCACATTAAGCTCACCTTAATTTCACCTTTATCGCCAACAATCGTAGCCGTATTTTCTAACTGCTCCAGACCCGTAACAACAGCCGTTAATTTACGATTTTGACCATATTCCAAAATAAATTCCGACTGTACATCAATGCCGTCTTTGTTGAGAGTACCACTAGCTTTAATACTAACTGGTGCTGTGCCGTACACCAACTGTCCAAGCTGCAGCGCGTAGAGTCCAATGTCGAGCGTTATAGAGCCTCCCAGAGCACGTGTCCAAATACGTTCAACATTGGCAGCACGAAAACCATGTTGCACCTGTACAAGCGTTATGTTACCAAGTGTATCCTGATCGGCAAGTAGCTCACGTAAACGCTGATAGCTTGGAAAGAAACGCGACCACATGCCTTCCATAAGAAAAACACCACGTTGCTTTGCCAAACGATACAATTCCTTTGCCTGAGATACACTCAAACAAATTGGTTTCTCGCACAGCACATGCTTACCACATTCCAACATTAAACGCGTGACCCTATAATGAAATGGATTTAATGTGCCCACATAGACCACATCGATGTCAGCGTCTAATGCTAAAGCATCGAAACCATCGTAAGCACGCGATATGCCATGGCGTTTAGCAAAATCTTGTGCACGTGCAAGTTCAACATCGGCGACCGCGACTACTGAATGCTTTAGTTTTTTCTCTTGTTGCTCAATTGTGCCCAGCGCTGTAACAAAGTCATGCGTTATACGTCCAGCGGCTGCAATGCCCCAGTTGAGTTGTTGGCGCTGCTGCATCTTGGCTCTGCTGTTCTGTTTCTAAACTAAAACTAAATCAGCCAATCAATCATTTTCGAATTCAATGAAATTCACTCGTTATCATTTTTGAAAATCTTCGTTTAATTGCACTCTGAATATTACACTGATTACATACTACAAATTCTATTTAGGTACATACTATATACAATATTAAAGTTCATCAAATTTATTAGTTGCTCCGATTTGTTTACGCATTGTATCCTCAATATGTGCAAATAACAAGCTATCCGCATGGCTGACAGTGTTATTTTCCAAGTCACCGGCAAGAATTGACTGGCGCACTGCATTGGCTTCGTAGCGAAATGCCTCAGAATTTGTATAATTCGTGGGAAATTTGCCTTTGGGTGGTAGCCACTCCTTTTCAGTGCCATCGATGTCAATTAATTTGTTCGGTGTCCAGAAATCTATAAGCTAAATCAATTTAAAATTAAGTTACAAAAATTGATACACAACAAGGAAAAACGTTAACTTCGGTGGAACCGAAGTTAAAATACCTGTCACACGAATCTTTGAATAGTTTATGCTTTTCATACAAAAGTTCGAAAATAATGAGGCTATAGCTAAAAATAGGCGTGGCATCTTGGTTTTGGAATTGGATGATATAAATAAATTAATACCTATTTGGAGTAAATAAATAATACCTATTTTTCTACAAAAATTCGAAAATGGGTGGTAAATTTGTATGATGGCTACACCTAAAAATGGGCGTGGCACCTTGGTTTTAACATACAAAGTAGTCGTTGCTTAAGTTTTAAATTGAAACATAGTATCTTTATATCTTCACCGAAAAAATGCGTAAAAATAAACAGACAGACGGACATGGATAGATCGATTCGTTTCGTCGAGCTGATATAAAGGTTTAGCACTAAAATAAGCCTGACAAAATTTTATAAATTTGAATGTATTTGTTTAGGGGAAATACCCAACTTGTTTTTAAATTATTGGGTAGATTTGTATGACTCCAGGATGGAAAGACAGACGTAGCTAGATCGATTATTGTTCAATGCTGATTAAGGATATATATGTAAAAGGGATTGTTTATTAACATATTATTATTATTGTTTTGTATTTATCATAATTATGATAAATTATAAATGTCTTTATTTCGACTTATTCCGACTCCTTTTCTTTCAACAAATTGATTCCGACTGACTTATTTCAAACTAGCATGTACCGTGGCTTTGCTCGCGTTTTTTTGTTGCTTCTATTGTACGGTGGCTAAATATAAATTGTTCAAAAAATGTGGGTTCAACTTTTGGAAATCCCCTAAGCACGACTAACCATCATTCAAATGCGCCCAGGTTCAAGTCTCTACGTCTATTTAATCTAAAGATATGACTTTTTTTCAAGGCTCCAATTTGGCCCCGGGTCAAAATTTTCCAAAATCCAGTCTAAGTGCCCACCTAAAATAAAAAAAATTCTATTAAAAAAAAAAAACGCATCAAAATCCGTTGCGTAGTTTTGAAGATTTAAGCATACATAGGGATATGTGGACAGAAAAAGCGACTTGGTTTTATATTATGTAGTGATGTAGTGATAACAAATCAGTCATCGACTGACAACTTATGAATGCTTGCTTAGTTATATCTCTACTTTACTTTACAGTCGACCATTCTGATTCGTCAAAACTCAAAGTGTTTCTTCTCCTTTCGAGCCTTCCTTGACATTTGCGGTGTATCCCTTTATATCCATAAAAATAATTTCCTTTTCGTCTCGCTGGTGCAACTTAATAAAAGTCATTAAGGAAACTTGGTAAATTATCATACCTTGATAAGTATCTAGAACGATCAGTACAATTGTGTTTTATTACAACAGTTGCATCTTCGACATTATTGGAAGTATTATTAAAAAACTTCATTATTTTGATCATATTGCTAATAAACTATATCGCCATCGCCATCATCAAAATCATAATCCTTATCATCTTTATCAACTTCATTTTCATAAAACGATCTTCTTTGTCACCAACTTCTTGTTCAATTTTAAAATCAACTTCTCCTTCATCAACTTCTTTATTATCTTCTTGGCCATCAACTTCTTCATTACCAACATCAAGTTCTTCTTTATCAACTTCTCCATCAACTACTTCATCATATTGTTCACTAATTTTTTCATTATCACCTTCATCAACTTCATGTTCATCCACATCAACTTTATAAACTTCTCCTTCAACTCTTCATCACCTTCTTGTTCATCAATTCTTCATGGCCAACATCTTCATCATCATAAACTTCAACTTCTTGACCATGACCATTACACGTAAAACACTTTGACTCAGAATTCCATTCTCTTCTGTTGTTATCCTCAGAACCGCAATTAAAACAAAATTGTTTTTCCTTCAACATGTTTCGGTTCTTTACTTGCAATATTACTTCCCGTTTTTGTTGACTTATCCGTCTTCATTACTCTTTCAAATACGCCATACTGCTCCTTCAATGACTTTAACGTTTTACAACTAAAGAGTACGTACCTATTTTCACTGTTGTTATTTAATCCATCCACCGATCCAAATACTACTTTCTTCTTCATTTGAAGAATGTATTCATGGAAGCTCTGAATTCTTTTAAGCTTTCTTCCGTTTATTCATTCAGGAAGGTTAGCACTTCCATAAGTTACGTCAAACTCTTCAATCAGCGCTTTCCTTAGCTCCCCAAAATTGGTTATAAACTCTGCTTTCAAAAATACATTTGCGGCCTTGGTCATTTTGGAACAGTTTTTTTTTTTTTTTTTTTTTTTTTATATTTATTTTCCTTTTTTTTTTTTTTAAATTTTTTAAACTACACTTAATTGGGAGAATTCACCATAAAAATCTGACAATCTCCAAGTTTTCCACTACACTTTTAAACTTTTTTTTAGTTTTTAGCAGTAGAAGCAACCACCCGCAGGGCAGGCGCTTAAGCCCCCTCCTTTCAGCTTCATAATCTTCATATTCATCCTCCATTCTCTTAGCAACCGATGGACTTTTCAGCCGAGTACGCTGCCTTAAACCGTTCTTTACTTTCATTCGCCAACTCACGCTTATGACCACTGAATACCTGGTTCTTCAGATACCACGTCCGTGTTTATCTGTTGATCTTTTGACCTTCCGGTATGTTCTCTGTTGTCGTCAACTAGCCTTTCTTCATATAGATATCACTTCCACTGTTTTTGGCAGATGTTCTTTGCTCCTTTCGGTACGACCCTTAGTGTCCGGTAGCTATCCTTTTGCCCTTCAGATAAAACATCTGTAGGAACCCGCTTCCGGTAGTGTTTTTTCGTCCATTCGATAGGACCCTCTGAGTTTGGCGGTTGAGCCCCCAAATTTAAAGAGGATTGTGTATTATATTTTATTATAATAGGTATTCACAGTACCCATACCATAATTTGACTGACAGTATTTGGCTCTTTTTTGTTATTTGAAGATTTCTGAGAAAAAAAGCTGTTTTTTTTAAATTTTTGTTTTCAATTTTTTTTTTTCAAAATTCTTTTTTGAAAGGCCTTTTTGCCCCTATGTTTATCCAAAATTTCAAGATTTTATCTCAAGCCGTTTTCGACATATTATGGGGGTCACACTTTTTCAAAGGCTCATAAAGTCCACAAAAAGTTCCAATTAAGCTCAAATTTCGGATTTGAGCCTTTCGCATAGTACGCTTCCTCTCGACCCAATTTCATCAAATTCTAAGGTGTGTCGTACAGGAAATTAATTTTCATACCTAAAATCCCCATATATTGTTTATATCTTTTCTATGATTATGATAATTTAAAGACCTTTATTTCGACTTATTCCCACTGAGGCTCTTTCTTCTCGATAGATTGATTCTGACAGAGGCCTTATTTCAAATTATAAATCAGTCAACGACTGAAAAATTATCAACTCAATCAATATATCTTTTCTCTACTTCACATACATATGTATATACTACATAGGCCCTATCACGCCATCGTCTACCTATCTTTCAAACTGATTGAATTTAAAACCGAAGAACGTTTCACTCAGACCTTAAATATCAAATTTGCAATATATCTAAGTTTTTAAAATATGTTTGGATTCAATATTTAAGATTTATAGCGACGAATACAATATCTGCTTACCGAAATTTGTCCAAGTGTGCCCTTAATAATTGCAATATTACTTAATTTTTCAAGCGAACTGAAACGCATTTTTGCAACGCGTCCTCCACTATAGTGTAAAGTAGCACTAACATCAATATCAACGCCCTCCTTGTTTAATTTTCCTTTGGCCTCAATTTTCTGCGGAGCTTCTTTGAAAGCCCATTGCGCTACTTGCGTTGTATAAATTCCTAAATCATAAACTACACCGCCGCCCAAATCACGCTTTCTAAAGAAAAAAAAAAAGAAAATTATTAATTTTAAATTTGAATGCATACCACAGAATAGTACAACTTACTGAAGTCTATCGGCGGTAATTTCAAAACCAAAATTTACTTCAACCTCTTCAATATGCCCCAAAGCACCCGCTTCGATCTGTTTACGTACATATTGATATGAAGGAAAGAAACGTGACCAAACTCCCTCCATAAGGAAACGTTTTTTTGCCTTTGCAACATCGATCATGTGTTGCACTTGTTTCTTGTTCATTGCCAATGGCTTCTCGCAGAGCACATGCTTACCGTGGTTTAGCATCAGTAAAGTGACCTCATAATGCTGCGGATTAAGTACACCAATGTAGACGATATCTAAAAGAATACAAAATAAGTAAAAAATTGTTTTTTAATAAATACTTTTTAAACGATATCACTTACCAACTTCGGCACATTTGGCTAAGTCTTCGTAACCACCAAATGCATTAGGAATTTCATGTTTCTTGGCAAACTCTGCAGCACGTTCCAGTTGACGTGCAGCGACTGCTTGTACCTGGTGTTCACTGGAGGGCAGCGTGCCCAGTGCAATGACAAAGTCTTCGCTGATTTTACCAGCGGATGCGATGCCCCAACGAATGAGTTGCTTTGACATGTTTAACGTTTGATTGTTGAAATATTAATGCTTGTAGCGAAATCATGAACTACGCATGTTAACTTGGCTTGTATCTGATAGCATTTTAAGAGTGAAATTTGTTATTGAATTGACTTCTCTTATTAAGTACTGATAAACTGAAGCAAATTAACTATGAGAGTGTCAAATACTTATCAATTTCCAAACACATTACATACTTAACTTAAATATGTAAATGTTATCAAACTGAAGTTGTTTTGATATTTTGTTTAATTGAGCTTTTGTAACTAAAAAATGAGAAAATTATCCTAAAGTAAGAGCATGTTCTATAAATATTATTTAAGTAGTTGACCTCCATTTAACCTTGTTCAATAAAAGTTTTAATCAATAAAAAATTAGTAATTAATAAATTTCATAATTGTTGTTACTATTAAAAATTGTTAATATTATTAAAAATTAGTTTTAGGCACTGTCTGCTGATCACAACTAATACATTACATTTGTATGTACAAAAATATAAAAATGGCATTAAAATCATAGAAACGCAGCTTATTGTTCATCATATTGATTTGTGGCACCAATTTGCTTACGAATTGTATCCTCGATTTCGGCGAAAAGCAAACTCTCCGCATGGCTTACAGTTGAATTCTCAATATCACCTGCTAAAATCGATTGACGTGCTGCTTCGGCTTCATATCTCAATGCTTCTGAATTACGATAGTAAGTAGGAAACTTGCCCGTTGGAGGTTTCCAATCTTTTTCATTACCATCAATATCGACGAGTTTGTTAGGTGTCCAGAAATCAATTAACTAAAAGTAAAATAATTTTTGCACAATAAAATTAAATTTTTGTTTAAGCTTTACTTTAAAATATAGTAAAAAGTAAGAATGCTGCAGACATGTATGCACGATATGGCATAATCTATATAATCTATTGTTTAAGTTTCACAAAAAGTTTTTTAAAGACTTTGGTAATAAATTTCTACTAAAAGTAATATTTCAAATAGAACTAAAAATCAAGAAATAAAATTTATAACACACAACATTTGATGTAGATAGTTCTTCACTAGAGGTGGATGTGTTGTCAATGGCCTGATCCATTAAAAATTATTATGTTGGCTTTCATATAATCAGCATTTTTATTAAATTTAAAGTTAAAATATTTTTTTTAGCGAGATTGGCCCGATCTCAACTAAATTTTATCTGAAGAAAAGTACCAAATTTTAAACCATTAGCTTTATAAGGACTATTTTTAAAAAATAAGCACCACATCAAAAAAACACAGAGCCTAGAATAGATTAAGTTTTAAATTTATTTAAACATCTTTTAAGATGAGCAAATAAATGTCATCGCACCAAATAGGCGTACATTGCTACATCCGTTTAAATCATTGAGCTAATCAAGAATATATATATATACTATATATGGTCTACGATGCCTTACTTTCGTTATGGATTTGAGTAATAAATTTATTTAAAAAAAAAATGAGATTGTGGAAAAGCCTATTTTCAATTGAAAGGTATCTCTTATAGTCTCCGAAACAGGTCACCAGGGGTTGCATTTCTCCTTCTGTCAGTTTCTTTTGCACACAAGTTTTTGCACGACGACAAAAAATGTTTATAATATGTAAACTACTCGACACACCTCATTATTAATATTAAACTATTGTATATTCTTAAATATGTACGTATGAAGCCTACTTAATTATAAAAATATCTGTCAAGCCTATATCGTTTATGTCATACAAAAACATGTGAGCAGAATATTAATCTATATAATAAAATAATTACATTTAAGTACACACTCTAAGCAGAGTAAAATAACTTATTGTTTAACCTTCAAAAATAACCTACCGTAATTTTTCCCTTAGTGCCAGTTATGACAGCAGTATTATCCAATTGCTTCAGAGCACTTATATGCATTTTAGCAACGCGTTCTCCACTATAGTGCAGTGTGGCAGTGACGTCAATATCAACGTTTTCCTCATTGAGTTGTCCGTTCGCTTCGATTTTCTCTGGAGCCTCTTGAAAAGCCCACTGAGAAACTTGAGTTGTATAAATCCCTAAATCGTAAACTACACCACCACCTAGATCGCGTTTCCTAATAAAATTTTAAAAGATTTACATATATAGTTAAAATAATAACAATGAAACAGCCAATTAAAAAAACAATACGCACTTTAATCTGTCTACCTCGGCTATTGGAAATCCAAAGTTCACTTGCACTTCCTTAATTTCGCCAAGCGATCCTGATTGTATTTGCTGTCGTAGATACTGATAGGACGGCAAGAATCGCGACCAGACTGCCTCCATAAGAAAACGTTTGTTTGCCTTTGCAACATCGATCATGTGCTGCACTTGTTTCTTGTTCATTGCCAATGGCTTCTCGCAGAGCACATGCTTACCGTGGTTTAGCATCAGTAAAGTGACCTCATAATGCTGCGGATTAAGTGCACCAATGTAGACGATATCTTAAAGAATACAAAATAAGTTAAAAATTGTTTTTGATAAATACTTTTAAACGAAATCACTTACCAACTTCGGCACATTTGGCTAAGTCTTCGTAGTTACCAAATGCATTCGGTATTTCATGTTTCTTAGCAAACTCTGCAGCACGTTCCAGTTGACGTGCCGCGACTGCTTGAACCTGGTGTTCACTGGAGGGCAGTGTGCCCAGTGCAATGACAAAGTCTTCACTGATTTTGCCAGCGGATGCGATACCCCAACGAATGAGTTGCTTTGACATGTTAACAGTTTTGCTTTTTAATAGTTACTTATATGCGACACACCCCGACTGCCACGTATGTATTAATGAAACAGTTTGATAGCCTTTGTACACGATACTTATCTTAAGTATGTAATAAATTAAAAATTTGTAATTCTAATCAGCTGAGCTGCGTAATCTTCAATCAGTGTTCGTCAACTGGAATAAACTCAGCTGCTCTTTACCTTTTTAAAAGTGCGCGCGCAATGTCTAGTATTTTTTAGTGTTTTTTTTTTATTAACAAATTTGGTATTTTTCGGTTGATAGTTTTTAATGTAATATTGCAACAAAATCAATGTGACTTGGCCCTTACGGGTGGAATATTAGTTCCATGTGACCCAAATTCAGAAATTTTGTTGTGCGAACCATTAAAATAAGCCAGAATTCCAAAAATTTGGCAATATTTATATGAAACCTACACCTAAACATTTTTAGTCATTATTTTGACTAAATTTAGAGATAGTAGATTAAGAAATATAAATTTTTGGTTTAGGTCATAATGAGGCTTGAGATGAATTGGTTGTGACTACTTGACAAATAAGGGCAGTCTACCTTTCTAATGTGCTCTGCCTTTTCAAAAATATATTTATATCCAATACAAGATTCATATATGTATGTAATGGGATGCATCAAACATGTTTGACACAATGAAGAAAACCAAACTCTGACATATTTTAATACATCACGACCTTGGTGTTTTTTTTTTCGTAATCGGTGTCACCAATGACACAAATGGCGGACAACTAAGCTCAAGCGCGAAATTTTTGTATTTAATTTGTAAAATTGTAAATTTGATCGTGCATATATATTAGATATTGCATACAAACGAAGTTATAAAATAGCAATATATTTAATAGTGATAAGCAGTGTCCACGAAATGAGTAAACGTAAATCAGTTGAAACAATGATGAATAGTACTAGTGGTGACACCACAATTGCGCCCACCCCCCAAACAAGACCAGCGCAACCTGGTGTACGGGTAAAATTGAGACAGCCAACACCAACGACCTCCTCGCAATCACAAACATCAACAACACAGCATCAGGCAGATCAAACAGTTGATACACAACAGAATCGTATGGTTGGATCCTTAGTACTTTTAACGCAAAAATTTGTTTCTCTAATTAAAGAGAATGGTGGACGTATTGACTTGAAAGAGGTAAATTGTTATTACTTTGAAAGCTTAAAACCCATTGCACTGTTTAAATTTCGCGCTCACACTTTTTTTGATGTTCATTATATTAGGCCACAAGGCTTTTGAATGTGCAAAAGCGACGTATTTATGATATAACCAATGTACTCGAAGGTATTGGACTACTTGAGAAATCGAGACACTGTTCCATTGTGCGATGGCGGTAAGTGTATTATTGTTTACGAAAAAGCAGTTGTTTACATATTTTTTAAATTTATTATCTTACTTTACAGCGGTGGAGACATTGATGGTAGCGATAATTGTAATAATTTTGATGCCGCCTATGCGCGTACAAAACATCTGAAGGCATTAGAAGATGACATTGATATACAACTGGATTATGCCCAACGTAATCTACGCTACGTTATGCAGGATACTACTAATAAATCGTACGCTTATGTTACAAGAGATGACTTAATTGATACGTACGGTGATGATGTTATATTTACAATACCAATTCATGATGATGAAGTGCAGATTTGTCGTAGTAGTAGCGAGCTTCATGTTTCGCTTGATAATGGTGGCACTGTTGATATACGTCTGGTAACCGATCAGGGCAAATGTTCGGTTTCTAAACCGGAAACTGAAGCAGTAATTGCTTGTACACGTTTAGAAACACCTTCGCCAACTATATCATCAAAATCAAGCGAAGCAAATATAAATGACTTTGGTGAAACGACAACACAGTTAGCAAATTATACAACAAGTGGACAACAGGTGACGGATGAACATATGTACTCTTGTAATCCTGATATGAAGGAAGAAATGCAAGCTATTGAAAATGAATTGACTGCTCGTATAATATTTCAAAGCTGTAATGCTGGACACTCGTTGCGTAGATTCTTTCCTGATGATCCAAATTTAGGTAAGTAGATTTAATTTATTTGAACAATTATGATTTTTTAATTTTTTTAATTTATATTTTTAGAAAATTCTCCGCTTGTGCAACTGAATCCACCACAGGAAGATTTTAAATTTGTTCTTAATAAAGATGAGGGCATCTGTGAACTTTTTGATATACCCTGTTCCTAACGTGTTGCAACGTTCGAACAAGCTCACTCCCCTCACACTTTAAAACTCAATGGCCGCGTATAGTGCAAATATTTTAACAATTATTAGTGGAATTTTACTTAACTTCTTTAATTTTTAAAAACAAAAAATAACATTTTGAACAATTTGTGTCTAGTTTAATTAAATTAATAATAATATTGTCTTTTATTATATTTAGTGCTATGTATTCTTAATTTAAACGACTGTTTAAAAGACTTTGTAGACAACATTTATTAGACGAACGATTAATAAAATTCAATTGTATATAAAACTAAATAGTTAAATATAAAAAAATATTAATTGAAGGCAATACTACATGATAATCTACGTCAAATTAATTAATAGACATCGGAGCATTATATCGCGTGTCAACTGCCGCTCAGTATGTAAAAAGATAGATCATACTTTGGAAGTTCCATACGTATTAGAAGTTCCAACAAACTCATTGTATTCTCCAGACTATGAGTACGACTTGTGCTGATCGATCGTTTTACTGTACTCTCCCGTTATGAACAGGTATGGGTAATCGTAACAATTTCCAGCTTTGACCAAGCTGCTTAAATAAATTTGGTTTGCTCCCACCCCTTAAATATTCGATTAAGACCTTTATTGATTAAACTCCTGATTATTATATTTCATCTCTATGTCGTTAGCATTGCGCGTTGTATAGCCGCTTTAAAGATTCCATTACTATATTTGCAAGCAGCGAGGCCATGAAAAAAGTTGACACATTCTTTCATGGGGAAAGGATTAAGGCAATGGATTTACCCATATACAACTCTACAATATTTAAATCACTGCACCGCATGGACAATACAAATGTTTGTTACATCACATACAGTAACAAAATAAAAAGAATTTAATTAACTCTTACAATTATTTTAGTCCATGAAGTCAAAATGTAGGATTCGTAAAAAAAACAAATGTTATTTAGTGTTGAACTTTTATCTACGCTTCCAAAAAGGAAGTATCGTAAAGTTGTCTGAAACTTTTACCTCAGCGAAAGCGAAAATGTTTTTCATAAGTAAAGTTTTGTTTTTATATATTGTGGTTCACAGCTTGAATGGTGCACTCTTTTTACAAAGTATATTAAAGTAATCCCTTCTTTTTGTTGAATCCTCACCAAATCAAGGTTTCCAGCGTCGGTAGCTGGTCATTAAGGCCCTACAACTATGTTATTGTCACCGTGCTTTAATGCAGTGTTTAGCTAAGAGACTAATGTATGCTAAATACCATGTTTCCAAGTCTAAGGACTTCTAAAACATGGCAATTTTCATTGATGAGCCAGGATTAGCTTAAATATGAATTATTTGAGGAATGGGTCAAACCAAAGTCTGAAAGCCCAAAAAAATGCTGGAATCAATGCCAAATGGTGTGAAACCTGTTGTAAACAATAAGGGCATTAATACTAAACCAAAAAAACAACCTAAAATATTAAAATTCAGTTTTTTTCAAAAGGGCCGAGTCAAGTGCATTAAGTAAGCTCTGATATAAATTTTGGCACTATTTTTGGGTTTTTCAGTATTACTTGGTCAAATCTAATTTTAATAAAACAAATAGGAGGGTCTATTAACTTGGATAACTAGAAAAATATATCTTAAAATGGTGTTTTACCAGTTTTTACGTATTATGTTGTTACGAAGATAGAGCGGTTAGAACTTTTATAAAAAGAGTGCATCATTTAATTTGTGAACCACTGAATGTATTAATGGCAGTTTCAGTTGGCAGCCTTTTTTTCGCTCCTTTTATAACAGTTGCGCAGCAATTTAATCTAAGATGTGACATTTGTAAATCTTTTTTTTTTTGTTATACCACTATCAAAGTTGTTTAACGGAGTTTCAATAATAATTAAAAAAATTAAATTAATACATTTTGCATTCTTGCCATGGTTCCGAAACGGAGCAAAACGCTGGATGATATAAAAATAAGAAGAGCAATAAAAAAAATAAAATAGGTTGCATTAGTGACGTAGCATGTTGTCACTCCTATTATGCAGCTTAATCGTAAGATGTAATACCATCGTCCTAAGCAAATTGTAGATAATTCAAACTATACAGTTTTCAACACATCTAACAATAAGTTTACTAATTTCGTGCACAAGTTTAATAGTTAAATGTATAAACTGTTATACATGATTTGCAAGTGTCACTGGAGCATTATAAAAAGTTTGAACATCTCCAACATTTCTTTCGGCATATTTAGAACTTTTCATGCAGACATATTTTAATGCGACATAACGGTTTAAGTTACCAATTACAACTAAAGTCAACGATAGTGATCGAATCGACGCTAAGGATATAAAAAAAAAAAAAATTAATAATATATATTTATTAAAATGCGTAAACGCGATTTTTTAAGATTATGGTCGCAGCTTCGCGCTTATTATCCGGATGTGGACTTTACAGAAGAACGTTCTGAAGCTGATTTTTTAAGATATGTAAGAAACGTAAGAGAAAACCGAGGAGAAATAAATTTGCAGCACGAAGTGGTTAGTATGTTATTTTGAATTTAAATGAGTGATTATAAAAAGAAAAACATATTTTTTTTATTCTCTCAGGACTTTGAGACGGCAAATAAGCTGAAAGTACTACATGCAGACCTATTGAAAGATGAAGCAGATGATGAGGAGGACAAGGGAGACAAGAAGGTATGTGCGACAAATAAATAATTTAAAGTGAACTGTTTTTTTTTTTTTTAATTTAAATTCATATAGGATGAGTCAACGTTAACGTCTAACTATGAAAATGCACGAGCTGAACTCATAGCTATGCTTGCATCTCCGTCGCTGGACTCGTTTGATACACCAAGCACATCTAAACAGATTTTGCCTGAGCTTAATGTATCGCAACTGTGTGCAGCTTCAGGATCGTCGGTTTTAGGTACAACTGAGCGTAGAGACCACAGTGTATTACTGGCAGAAAAGTCAGACGAATCAATGAATTCCGTAGTCGAGTTGCCGCAGAATAATTCAATTTCGTTGAATTCCGACACATGTCAAGATTTTTTTTCTAACATGCAACTTCCCAATTTGAGTTCGGAGAGCGAGACTGATTCAATCCGTTCTCGGCGAAAAAATTTTCCTTGTTCAAACAGATCTCGAGCAGGATCGTTCAAACCAATCTTGCCGGAGCTGAGCTCAGATGACGAAGCTATTTCAAGTATAAAGAAGAGAAAAACCACTAAGAAATCCATTGCTTTATCAACAAAAATATCGAAGAGAATCAAACCACGATACGAATCGAAAAGCAAAGCTTCTGAAAATATTAATAAAAAAATTACTAAGCAACATGAAACACAACCTGCGCCGCCTATACTGACAATACTGCCTGATTTAACTACAACAGATAGTGAATCTGCATCAGTAGTAGAAGAGAGTATTTGTCGTTCAAAGAATATTTCTCGTAAATCAAACTCCGATAGGGAAGGTGTCTTGTTTCCAATAAAAATATCAAAGAAAGTCAAAGCACGACACGAATCGAAAACCGAAGCCACTGGAAATATTAATACAAAAACTAATAAGCAAACTGACATTCAACCAGAGCCGTGTATACCGGCAATACTGCCTGAATTATCTACTACAGATAGTGAAAATGTATCAGTAGTAGAAGAAAGTAGTTATCGTCTAATAAAAATTTCTCGTAAACCAAACTCAGATAGGGAAGGTGTCTTGGTTCCAATAAAAATATCGAAGACATTCAAACCACGACACGAATCGAAAAGGGAAGCTACTGCAAATATTAGTACAAAAACTACTAAGCAGCCTGAAACCCAACCATCATCGTATATACCGACAATACTGCCTGAATTGAACACTACAGATAGTGAAACTGCGTCAGTAGAAGAATGCAGTAGTTTTTCGCACAAAGAACATTTCTCGAAATAAAACAAATAAAAAAATTAAAGCTGGAACAGCAGTGCTCAAACCGACAATACTGCCGAAACAACGGAAAGAAGGCTCTGCTCGTCAAAAAACAACGAAAAAACCTAAAAATCAATCATCGCTGCTTTTACCGACAAGTATTTTCATGCCAGAAGACATGCAAGAAGAGAATGCAACAAGTTATAGAGGAAAGCTGCGGAACCAAAAATCGAAAAAGACAGCACCAAATGAAGCCGCCTCGGAAAAAAAGGGTACGAAATATATGAAGTATAAAGTATTAGTTGACATTGATCCATACAATAATATCGACTTTGTTCCTCTTAAACCAGGAAAAGAAGCACATTTAGGCGAAACGCCTTTAAATTTAAAAGCATCACAAATGGCAACACAAACAAGTCCGCAGCCGAACTGCCAAGTTCCTGTTGATTTAAGTTTTACATCTCGCCAAACTGCAAGTAGGGATGAACTTTTGTACTGTGAAAACTTGAGCATGCCCATTCTAGATAGTAGTAATTACCTTAGTGATTCTGTGCTACGTGGTCATGATCCAATGTTTAATGGTAATCTTGGAAGTGACCAGTTGACTAATGAAGATGAGGGCAACTATGTAAACGAACTAAGTAGTAGCACTCATATAGATTTCGCGGGACAAGAGTGTACAGCATCACAAAGTATACGGGATGAGTCAGACAAAATGTTTTTTAACGATGAAGAGTTGCAATACAAAGACAGTTGCTTAAATAATTTACTAAATTCAGAGCTTATTAACCAAGTTAACGACTCAGTGGTCACTATAAATAATATGGTCGCTGATAATGATTTGCCATTCCATGCGTTTTGCTACGAAGTACAATCTAAATGTTTAGCGGAAGATAGTGGAGCAGTACAAGAAAGGGATGAGGAAGTTGATCAAAAAAAATCTTTTGGAAACTACGAACTTAAATGACAAATATTCTGCAGACAATGATGTAGATGACAAATCAGAGCGAAGGGACAAGACATTTAAGAAAGAAGAGAAAGTAGAGACAATTAAGACTTTAAACTCTTCTGGATCACGTATTATTTGATAGTAATCATTTTAAAAATGATAAGGTTCATGGAGCAACGGAAGAAGAAGCAAAAGAAGAAATGGAAAAGGCTGTTGATAATGTCGAAAAAGTGGTGAAGAAATTGGACGCTCCCAACGAAATAAATACGATTAAAGAGTGTTCTGCTGAGGATCATGCAACAACTAAGAATCAGACAGAGGGAATTAATAGTAAAGATGAGGAAAATAATGCCAAATCGAACTCTTCTAACGAAATTAGTCTATTTAATGATAACTATTCATTTGAAAGCAGCGTAGCAAGTTTGAAAATCGATGAACAAAATTCCGAAGAAGATGACAAGAAGCTAAATAATATAAACATACTTAATGATGCAGGGGAAACGAAAACAACCAATACATCTAAATATAAAGATCCGTTCCTGGAGAACGTAGATGAAGGTAAATACAATATCAAACTATGTAAAATTATTGGTAATCTATTTGGAGTATAACTAGCAGCCATCTAGATCGTTGATATTTATTAAATGTAGCTGGTCTTTCCGCTATTTCATTACCCACAAGTGGGTTTTAGTTTTCTATAAGGTTTTAATAATTGGTTTAAAGATGCTTCACAAACAAAAAAGTCTTAGTTTAATTTGAGAAGCAGACGCAATGCGTTCCATATACATTTTCTGACATTCTTTGATTTTTCATTTTCTTTATATTTTAACAGAGTTTCTCGATTATGAGCCATTTGAGGACGATGATGATGCACTCTCCATCACAGCTTCTTGCAATGGCTCAGATGATGAGTTTTGCAACGAAATTTCTACGGAAGTAAATATGCATATGCCAAATATTTTCAACGAAAGTAAAGCGAATAATTCCTTAAAACGTTCAGGAAATAAAAGTACTGACGGCAAGAGTGATGGGATTGCACCTTTCAAAATACCCAAGTTAAAAACCGTTGATAGTGTTTCAGCATTCACTCCAGTTGCTTTGACCACTGCTAACAATAAAATTGCATCGTTTAAAATACCAAAGTTTAAAAAAACTGATAGTGCTTCTGCAACTTCTAAAGTTGACTTGTCGCCTGATAAAATTGATACTACAAAAATTACCCACTTGAAGCAAAAAACAAAATGTAGCATCAAAATTGTTAAAACGACCTCAACTAAAAATTTGCCCTTGTCTAAGACTAAAAACCTAATTTCGAAATCGATTACATTATGCAATCTAAAACCAATTATTGAACCACAATCGGATGTGACATCAAACAAACCTGTAGAGTTTAGAAAAACAGTTACATCACCTAAAAAAATCGCAGTAACATTGGTGTTACCAACTTAATATTTAATCGTTCTTCAGAACAGAATTGTACAATTGTTAACAGAGGTAAATTTATAAATTTTGTAAATTAATAATAAAAAGATTATTAATATTTCTAATATATTTTGTAGGCCAACTTTTACAAAATAATTCTCCCAATTATTGCAATCATCTTAACGACAATGTGCCGGTCGCAGCTATAAATAATGACAGAGTAAATGTTTCTAATGCAAGTTTTAATCGTGAACATGATTTTAACAAAAGTAAGTTATGGCATAAAATATTATATATTTCTTAAAATTTTGTTACATTAGGTGGATCTGGATCAAATGTATTATTTGCTACCTCGCCACAAAAAATTCCATTGAATAAAATGGGAAATGAATACAACGGTTAGTTTAAAAATTAGTCATAACTATACTTTATTATTATTATTAATTTAAATATTTTAATTTAAGGCTGTTTGTATCAAACACCAAGTCCCTTAAATCTGACAAAGACGTTTATTAACAATGCGCAAAATAGCTTTCCGGTTACTAAGACTGAAGATTCAATGAATAACATAAACACATCCAATACTCTATTTGAGCAGTCATCATTGTTGAACGGCGGAGGTATGTTCATTCAGTTTTTATACCCGTCACACATAGTGTGAAGGGTATATTCAGTTTGTCTGAAAGTTTGTAACGCATTGAAGGAGACGTCGTACCCATAAAGTATATATATTCTTGATCAGCTCGACGAGACGAATCGATCTAGCCATGTCCGTCTGTCTGTCCGTCTGTCTGTCTGTATATTTCTAGGCATCTTTTTTGTTGAAGATATAAAGATATTAAGCTGAAATTTGGAACTTAAGCTTTTCTCGGCAACGACTATTATGAGTTCGAGAATCAGAGTGCCACGCCCATTTTTAGGTATAGCCCCCATACAAACTTACCGTTTTTCCGATTTTTTTGTATAAAAATACTAATTATTTATGAATGTATTCGCTCCCAATTGGGTAAAAACATTTCTTTTGTCATCCAGTGTCAAAACCAAAATGCCACGCCCTCTTTTAGGCATAGCCCCCATATAAACTTTCCGTTTTTCCGATTTTTGTAAAAAAATACAAATTATTTATGCATATATTCACTCCAATTTGGCTAAAAACATTCTAATGTCATCCAATGTCAAACCAGATGTGCCACGCCCATTTTTGGTATAGCCCCCATACAAACTTTCCGACCATTTTCGATTTTTTGTATGAAAATGGTTATTATTTATTCATGTATTTACTCCATATTGGGTAAAAACTCTTCCAATATCATGGTGCCACGCCCATTTTTAGGTGTTTCTTGCTCTTAAACTTACCGCCCATTTTCAGATATTTTCGAGAAATATGTTGTTATACATATCTGTATTTTTAGCTCAAAATTTTAAATTAATATTGTGTTTAAACTTAGGTGACCACTGATGATTACACATAAACTCTTTAAAGATTCGTGTGACAGGTATTTAAGCTTCGGTTCTACCGAAGTTAACGTTTTTCTTGTTATTATCTACTTCTTTCATAAAATGTTGCCTCATATTAAAAAGATATTAAGTTTGTGAAATGTATGTGGTAGTCAGAGGGAGGTATGCCAGTTCAAAGTACGAATCGATATAGCCATGTTTGTCTTTTCGTCATGCTAACTTTCCGCCGTTCAAATGCAACAATCTCAGAAATAATAAGATATAAAGTCAAGATATAGAATCAAACGAGGAATGCAGTTTATAAAATTATTTTTAATCTCATTTTCCCAACTTGTTTAGTTTTTTTATGAAAACCTTTTTATACTCAATCCAGAAACTCCAAATTCAGCATAGATGACTAGTACCAAAAAGTAAGCCTATTCATTAGCCGATATTGGAGAATGTCCAGGCACCCAAAGCAGCTGCATCCTATTATGAATTCCCCCATAATATGGTTAGGGTGGCTATTGTCTCTTTTATATACTAGTTTTGACTTTGCTGATTTCGAGGGACTATTTGATAATATCGCCATGTCGCATATGTGTTATTTTTAATCTTTAGGTATTGCTGTTTTTACTTCCTAGTTTACTTAATCATAAATCATCTAAATTTATTTTAAGGTCGTTTTATAAATAAGCCGAATCAATATCAACAAAATGTAAATGTTCAAATCGCGAAAGAAAGTCCCAATATGGAAGGTAAGTAAGCACATAAAATGGAAATCTTTCAACATTATAAAATATATTCAATAAAAAAAACTCTTTATTAGGTGAAGCTTTTGTGCGACAGTCTCCGAGCTTAGTGCTTTTTAATGGTAATCCACCAAACACCAAATTTTTTATACCGCCAAATCCCACAAACCGACCACCATCACACCAACAACCTCCAGACATACATATTGGTCGACGATCTTTTTTATTCGATGTGCTGTATTATTTTTGGCATAAAATGCTATAAGCACATAAATGGTTGCTGTGTGAGCCAGGAAATCTGCGGTACTTCGCATGAATTACAAAATCCTGGCGAGCTACAGCACAAACTTTTCGTTTGAATGAAACAGAATTAATACATGCCTATATTATTATGCGTTCAAGCAAGATTTTGTTTCAAAAATTTTTTATGTGTTTTGTGAATATTTATGCATGTCGCAAGCAAAAAGATAAGCTTATCGAAATACTACGGGATATCAGATTGTATCCGGATTATTCATCAAATTTTATAAAGGTGCTACATGATGCAGTGCAACAGTGTGGACTTGATGAGGTTGCCGCTTGCAAAGAAATTGTAAAACGTTTGTTATATCCATGTCTGGATCCAAGGGTCTTAGATTCACTTGTTTTATTGATTGTGCAAAATCAATTTGGCTTTTTCATGAAAGAATTACGACAAATAGCACAATACAAACACTATAATTTTCCAAAAAGAAGTGCTGCTATTTATGATAAATACTACGCTTGAACAGGGAAATAGAGAAATGGTTGCACCAGTGGTCCACTTTTCAACATTGATCGCTCCACATCTGGGAGATTATAAAATATCTGTTCTATTGGAAAGTATGTGTATAATTGTTCTTGTTACGCAAAATCAACATCACCAGGTACAAATTACTGATTAACTAGATTTCTGTAATGACGCTTAATAATATTTATTTTCAGATGCAGAATTTTAGCGATGTTGATAATGCTTTTTTTACTTGACTTCAATCTATACATTTTCAGTAGCATAATTTAAATAATGCTGTTGATGCAGCACCGCAACAATACTATTTATACCTAAATAAAAGGTATAAAATCGAATTATTATTATTACATTCAAAAATGTATATAAATTGACTAATTAAATTAATTAAATACAATAAACGTTTTCTTTTCTTAACAGAAAGCTTTATTACTTCTTTTTGATTTTTTCCAATTTTTTTTTACCATTGCCAGCAGCACCCATTGGTTTCATACGTTTGCGTGCTCCTGCAAAGTGTTCTGAGTCGTCGAGGTCATCACCTCCGCCACCGCGCTTAAAACGACCCTTTCTACCGCTATTCTCCTCTAGGTCCTTTAGCTCTAATTTAGCCGTTCTTTGCGCTTCGGCTACTCGTTCCTGTAACGCCATTACCTCGTCTTCTTCACATTTATACAATGGCATTTGTTTGCCCAGTAAATGTTCTATACGCTGATATAATTCAACATCGTATTGCGTTACAAATGTAATTGCTTTGCCTGAACGGCCTGCACGCGCAGTGCGACCAACGCGATGTATATAATCCTTGCTATGTGTTGGTATATCGAAGTTAAGCACAACATCAACGTGTGGTATATCCAATCCACGCGAAGCAACATCAGTGGATATCAGTATTGAACGATTTTTTGCTTTAAATTTATTTAACGCTGCTAAACGTTTATTTTGTGACATCTGACCATGCAATGGAATGGCGGCCAGGCCAAGTGCACGCAACATTAATGCTGTCTTGACGGTGTTATTGCAAGTGCTACAAAAGATCATAAAGCTGTTGCCGGCTAACTCGTTTATGATGTGCACCAAATAGACGTCTTTGTATTTAACCGGTATGAATATGTAGTATTGCAATAGTTGTTCGACTGTTTGGTATTTATTTGAAACCTCTACTTTAACGGGATCCTTAAGAGAGGCACGTTGTAGCTTTTTAACCTTTTTGGTCATTGTTGCGCTGAAGAGGAATGTACGACGTTCACGTGGTAACACTTTAAGTATCTTGTCTAGTTCAACTTCAAAATCCATGTTCAATATACGATCAGCTTCATCCATAACGAGATATTTGATTGCTTTCAAATTGAAACCTTTCATATTCTCGAGATGATCTACAAGTCGTCCAGGTGTTGCAATAATTATATGCGGTTTTTTAGCCAATTGTAGACTTTGTGCAACCATATCCATGCCACCAACAACAACGCAACATTTGACACCAATGCCGCTGCCTGTAACAAAGAAATTATCAATGCATTAGTTGAATTGTTTTAATAATTTTCTTTTTGGTCAATGTACTTTGTTAAACTCAGAGGTAGTGACGAAAAAAAAAAAAAATAATATTTTCATGTTTTCAAATAAGCGAAACTCAAAAAATGGTTGAACATCATTGCAATTACGTTTTAACTAAAATGTTTTCACTACATACCTAATGCCTCGAATTGCTCCGATATTTGAAACGCTAATTCTCGTGTTGGAGTCAAGACAAGCGCAAAATAACGTTGTGGATTATCCAAAAGCGATTGTAATATGGGCAACGCAAAAGCACCCGTCTTGCCTGAGCCAGTCTCAGCCAAACCAATAATGTCTTTGCCTTGTAGCGCCACGGGTATAGATTCGCATTGTATTTTTGAAGGTGCCTTCCACTTTAGTTCTTCGCAAGCTTTGCACAATGTGTCAGTTAAACCCTAAACGAAAAAAATTTTCTACAAATTAAGTTATAATCTTTGCAAATCTTTTGCGATAAAAAACTTACCAAGTCTTGCCAAGTAAGTTTTTTCTCTGCATCTGCGTTGGTCTTTTCATCTTCCGAGTTACTTTCGTTTTCGCCATTATCCTCAGCGTTTTCGCTTTCCACTTCTTCATTTTCGTCTTGCTCCTCCTCTTCACCACTTAACTCCTCATCATCACTGGTGGCCAAATGCTCTTCATCGGAAGTTTCTGACATTCTTAGATGCGTGTTAAAATGTAAATAATGCGGCAGATAAAACTTAGAACGCACGTGCAGCACTATTTCTAACCTAATTGATACGTTACAAATGAGTACTTGCTAGTGATGGAACTCTACGCAGTAACCCAAATACCAGAGATTGTCCTCACAAATACCAGAGACTGTCCTCACAAATACCAGACGTCCGGAAAAATACCAAAAAATGTCCTCACGGACCGATAGCGAGCAAAAAAGAGTACCGATAACACACTAAAAGCGGACCGATATCACTAAAAAACAAACCGATAGCACAATAAAAGCCGAACCGATGACTAAAATACAAAAATGGCAATTAAACCAATTTAAAACAAGGAAAAACGTTGACTTCGGTGGAACCGAAGCTGAAATACCCGTTACATGGGCGTGGCGTCTTGGTTTTGACCCTGGATGACAAAAGAAATGTTTTTACCCAATTGGGAGCGAGTATATTCATAAATATTTACTATTTTTAAACAAACAAGAAAAAAGTTAACTTCGGTTGGACCGAAGTTTATACTAATACCTGTTACACATCATTTGACGTTGATAGACCTTCGTGTGCAGCATTTGTATTAAATTTTATTTTAAAATTCTAAACAAATTAAATATATTCATAAAAATTTAGAAATTCGCGGTCCGATTTGGACCAATTTTAAACTGAAGATATGGCATGGTATAAGAAACATTTTAACCATATTTGAAGCCATTCGCTTTATAAATAAATTTTTTCATATAAGAACTTGAAAAATGTTGTACTTTTGTATGGGAGCTATACCTAAAAGTGGGCGTGGCCCATTGATTTTAACATAAAAACTACACAGGACCTAGAAAAGCTTAAGTTTAAAATTTCAGCCCAATATCTTTAAAACTGAGCGAATAAATCGCGCAACAACACACAAACAGACGGACAGACAGACGGACATGGCTAAATCGATTCGTCTCGTCGATGTGATCAAGAATATATATACTTTATAGGGTCTACGATGCCTCCTTTAATGCGTTACAAACTTTCCGACAAACTGAATATACCTGTTTTACACTAGTGTAACAGGTATAAAAATCAAAAAAAAATCGAAAAGTTTGTATGGGGGCTATACCTAAAAATGGGCGTGGCGCTCTCATTTTCGAACTTAACCTAGTCGTTGCCGAGAAAAGTTTAAGTTTAAAATTTCAGCCCAATATCTTTATATCTTTATCGAATAAATCGCATAGCAACAAACAGACGGACAGACAGACGGACATGGCTAGATCGATTCGTCTCATCGAGCTGATCAAGCATATATAACTTTATGGGGTCTCCGATGCCTGCTTCAATGCGTTACAAACTTTTGGACAAACTGAATATATACCCGTTTACACTATGTGTAACGGGTATAAAAATATACAATTTTTTTTTCTTGAATCATGTTTATTGAACAGTTTTTCAACTTTTCTAATGATTCGAGTTGATTAAATCATAGATGGCGTTGTGAAAACTGCTCAAATAGGTCATTTTTCAATGTTAAGGTCTAATTTTTGGGATGGTATGCACAAGATATGTCACTACCGTAAAAAAATATCACCATCAGCCGATTGTTCAAAAGCCAAATTTATTTTGCAAAATTACTGGCGAAAAAAATAAAAAAATTGCCAATTTTTTTTTTTTTTATTTTATTTTATTTTTTTTTTTTTTTAAATTTTTAAAATTTTTTAAATACATATTTATGCTTGAAAAAGTGAAAAAATGTTGAATGGAGGAGTTCACGGTGTGCAGGAGAGCAGCGTGATCTGTTTGGTGTGACAAAATTTGTTCTCGGGGGGATTTTTGACGTCACTTTCATCTCCAGACGAATCTCACGTTTATTTTTCCTGATAGTTCCAGTCAGAAACATTTTGAATGGATCTTTCAACATTCTGTTAAAGAGAAGGATCGTAGTGAACCAATTGTCGCACGTCACTCAGCGATTGGTGCCCTGAATTGGAGCCGTTACGGGTTGAAAAAAGTACTCTCCGCTGGGAATCTTCTCGGTATTATCAAGGGCCATGTTACCAGGTACGGGATAGCGTTGATCAGATAGGCGGTTGAAGCATCGTTGAGAGTTATCAGCATTAATCCGTACTTGTCCGGTTTAGATTTGATGTACATTCGAAATACACAGCGGCCCCTGAATCCAAGCAATTGTTCATCAACAGTACATTGACTGCTTGGATTGTAATACTTGCTGCAGTTATTGTTGAAAACGGACCAAATCGCTTTGATTGGCGAAAATCGGTCATCTGGATCTCTATTCTCTCGTGTATCAAAACGCAAACAAGACTGGAGAAATTCAAACCGCATTCGAAGAAAGAAACCCCTGTGAAAGTAGATTCCGTTTATTTTAACCCAGAGCTCGTTGTTGCCCACATGAGTAGACTTCCCTAATCCAGCATAACAAAAAACACCGATATAGGCTCTGATTTCAAGAGCGTCAGTGTGGTGGTGTTACGTTTGTGGTCTAGTTTCAGCAATCAGTGGAGCACAAACCTCTTCGATTTTTGCATTCGTGTTTTGAACGATTATATTAATAATTTCTCGATTGAACAAGAGATCCCAAAACTCCTCCAGCGAATTCAAATTGACAGCTTCATCCGCCAAGCTTGCTTCATACGGAACTGCATCAATGGTTATACGATCTGATTGATCTTCGTTCGACGATTCTCGTTTCCCAAGCAAATTTATTTCTGCCATATAATTTACTGTATGGGCGACCACGTTTACCCGATTTTTCAGGAGCAGCTCCAGTTAGATTTTTGCCTGCTGGACGTTTACGAGATGTTGGAGCCCGTTTAGTTTCAATTGCGTCTTGGAGGTCATCTTCGTCACCCACGTCTAATAAATTTTGTTCGGAGCCTGTGTCAGACTGTACTTCACAATTACTGAGATCATCATCAGGTTTATTCAATAATTCTGCTCGTTTAGCCCTCGTCCGAAAATTGTACATCTAAGAAAAATGATGAATTTATGAGTAATTTGCAATTTGCAATTGCATGAGTGTACATATATACATGTGTAATACATTTTCCAAACCTAAAATGCACGTGTACAATGAAGGTACACAATATTTAGTCAAATTGCAGCTCATTTCTCTTATTCACAGACAAAATTTCATTCAAAAACACATCAAAAATTTTTTTTTTTTTTTTTATCACAAACTTACTTTTGATTTGTTTATTGGAATCACAAAAACTCAATTGGAAAAAAAATTCCCACATGTGATGACCAAATAAACGTTGCGGCAATAATGGGGTACGTGTGTACCCCAGCTGGAGAAAAAAAATGGCTCACAGCGCCATCGTTCAATATTTTTCAGTTCTACTGACTGGAATGGATAGCCTGACCTCTTTTCTACCGACAGATGTCTTAGTTGTTCGAATTTTGAAAACTTTGGACCTCAAAATCCACTTCTCCTGAGCCTGGGGTACGTACCCCCATGTGGCCACTAAGGGTTAAATCAGAAACCGTGAATAATGATTATTTTATTTTTTAAATAAAAAATCACCCATTTAGATAGGACCTAGAAAGAAGGGACACACAAAAATCTTTATTTTTGTACAATCTATGTATTTCCGGCATGATTTTAAAATTTTTGATTTTTTAATCATTATTTTTGAGTTTAATATTTTTTGATCAGAAATAATGATTATGGGTAAGTTTTTTTAAATTACTCAAAATTAAGATTATCATTGAAAAAATTTAAACATAATCATTACCATGTAATTTTTATTATATAACTTATAATGATAAAGGTCCCTGGTTTGAATTTCATTATTAAAACAAGATTCACTTAGTAAAAACAATTCCATAGCCCACAGTTCGATATTGAAACCGTCGCATATTTTGATATCTCGTTAAATTCAACCATTATGTTAAATTTTTGGATATGTATCGCGTTACAAGCCACTTCTTGTGCTTTTTATATAATTCAGTCTAGTGGGAGCTTTACTACGTCCCGCAAACGTGCTTGGGGTTCTTAAATAACTCAAAGTTTTAAGGGGCCTTTTCTTTTGTCAAATCAGTTACGTTTACGGTGAATTGCAGTTTGGAAGAACAAGCAAACAACGACTCGGATCGGTATTGATTCGGTTTTTCGGATTTTTGATAGTAATTCATTAATAATTTGAATAAATAGTATTAATAAATTTAATGTTTATATGTTAATGTCTGAACGAGTAAAAGCCGCAATAAGGGGCAAATGAAAAAAGTATGAAATTCAATGAAACCGTGTGCAAAATTAATAAGTTCATTTGGCAATTAAGAAGAACGTCAAAGAAATTTTCGTCCAGAAAAAATCTATACGAATCGGAATAAAGACGAAATCGAGTCAGTGTATAAACTTAAAAAATTAATAGTTAATAAAAAAAGAAAAATAGAAAACGAACAGCTATTGTTGCGTTGCTATTGCATAGAAGAAGTTGTGTAATTGTGGTGCCAACGGAGAATGCGAAAAATTCTTAACGATTTGTCCTTTTTTTCGTTGTAGGAAAATCGTAAAATTCATTAAAGAAAGTTGTGGGTGGTGGGTGTAAACTAGGAACGAACTCACGAAACGAGCGTGAAAGCAAAAGAGGTGAGACAGAGTGTGTAAAGCGATTTGATGTGTACACGACAACGACGACAACCACGACGAACGAAAAAGCGAGAACGATAAATAGAAACAACAAAAGAATAAAAACGAAACACACTCACACACACATACTCTAAGGAGTGGGGGCGTTTGGAGCTACTGGAATACACACGTTAAGCAAACACCCAAAGGATAAACGAGCGAAAGTCAGGATTACGCTTGTTTCTGAAATACTTGTAAACTTTATCTTTTGAATTGGATTGAAAAGTAAATACTTTGCAAAATGAATCCCGTTGTTGATCCTTGGGCGGTAACGCCGCGTGAAAAACTTAAATACCAGGAACAGTTCAAAGGGCTTCAGCCGCAAAGCGGTTTTGTAACCGGTGCACAGGCAAAGACTTTCTTTCTGCAATCTCAACTGCCGCCCTTAATTCTAGGTCAAATCTGGTGAGTCACTTGTATTTCTTAAAAATTTGTTTATATTTTTTTTTAATGTTGTATGCGTTTATGGTTTTGAGAGGCGTTACTATCAATGAGCGATAAGCACTTTTGTTTATTTGCATAGTGATGAATGCCGCTGTTAAGCATAAACAAATAAAGCTACAGAAATTTCTGTGATCGACGCAAAGTTGTTTTTGTTTTCCTATCACATTGTATTTTGTATTTTGTTTATTTGCTGTAGGGCGCTTGCCGATACCGATTCGGATGGCAAAATGAATATAGTGGAGTTTAGCATTGCTTGTAAGCTAATAAATTTAAAATTACGTGGCATGGAGGTACCAAAGCAATTGCCACCAGCGTTAACAAGTTCGCTTGCAGATTTGGTAGCTGGTGCTGCAATAAGTCCGTTGGATCCTTTAAAAACAATAACTGCAACAGCTGCACCAATACCAATTGTACCACCAGTACCAATAGCTGGCGTTGCTGCGCCAATGGTAGCGCCAGCTACATTGCCTGGTGTTATGCCACAAATGGTAGCACCGATAGCAGCTGCACAACCGGTTGCTATGCATATGCCCGGTGCGGTGCCAGTCTTACCAACAGCAGGAATAGCAATGGTACCAGCTGCAGTAGTTTCACCACCTGGTGTTGTTCCAGTCGCAAGTGTTGTTGAGGCACCGTTGGTTACTGCAGCACAAACGCCACCGCAAAGTAATCCACCCAGTCGTCATATGTCCATATCGGAACGTGCACCGTCTATTGAGTCACCGTAAGTTCAATGCTTGTTATCATAAATTTATGCTGATTAATGTGGTATATATTCTTTCAGTCAAAGCGAGTGGGCAGTAAAGGCAGCACAAAAGCGAAAATACACACAGGTATTCAATGCCAATGATCGCACACGCTCTGGTTATTTATCTGGCGCTCAAGCAAGAAGTGTGTTGGTGCAAAGTAAATTGCCGCAAGTAACACTTGCTCAAATCTGGACGCTGTCTGATGTTGATCTTGATGGACGTTTGAGCTGCGATGAGTTTATATTATCCATGTTTTTATGCGAGAAGGCAATGAACGGCGAAAAGATACCGGTAACATTGCCACATGACTGGATACCACCAAATTTGCGTAAAAGCAAATCGCGTCAGTCGTCGGTTTCTGGTGTAGTAAGTGCCGCTGGTTCTCGCCCAGGTTCACAGCCTGCTTCACGACATGCTTCGGTCTCCTCACAAGGTGCAATTGACGCAGATCCAGCGGCTGGATTGCCTCAAAGTAAGGAAAACTTGAAATTATTGTGACAGTAATTGTAAAAGATAATTTTGTTTCATCTAGATTCTTTCGAGGATAAACGTAAAGAAAACTATGAAAAGGGTAAGGTTGAACTTGATCGAAGGCGTAAAGTTATGGAAGATCAACAGCGTAAGGAAAAGGAGGAACGAGAAAGAAAAGAACGCGAAGAGATTGAGAAACGTGAGAAGGCACGTCTAGAAGCGGAGCGTAAACAGCAAGAAGAGCTAGAACGTCAATTGCAGAAGCAACGCGAAATTGAATTTGAAAAGGAAGAACAACGTAAACGTGAACTGGACGCAAAAGAGGCAGCCAGAAAGTAACTCAAAATCTGTTTTTTTTTTTTTTTTTGTAACGAATTAATTCACAACGTTATTAATCCACAGAGAACTTGAAAAGCAACGTCAGCTTGAATGGGAACAAGCGCGCATTGCTGAAATGAATTTACAAAAGCAGCGTGAACAGGAACGTGTGCTGAAACAGAAAGCACATCACACGCAACTCACCGTGGAATTAAGCACATTAAACGAAAGGGTAAATATACATAAATATATATATTATGTACTAGGTAAACAAAAAGTTATTTTTGTTTTATTTTTACAGATTAAAGATTTATCACAAAAGATTTGTGATACACGCGCTGGCGTAACCAACGTTAAAACTGTTATCGACGGTATGCGCACACAACGCGACACTTCTATGTCTGATATGGCGCAACTAAAAACACGCATTAAGGAGCAAAATGCTAAACTTATGCAGTTAACGCAGGAGCGGGCAAAATGGGATGTAAAGTCAAAAACAGCCTCAGCTGCTGGTGGCATTGTAGCACAACAGGAACAAATGAATCTGGCATTTGCCAATAAACAACTTATCATAAAGCAAATAAAGGATAAAGTTGAGAACATTAAGCAGGATATTGAAGCTAAAAAAGAGGATATTAATTCAAATGATATACAAGTGAGCGAAGTAAAGGGTGAACTTTCTGCATTAATTGGCAAATGTGAAGAATTGTACAAGGACTACGATGCACAACGGACCCAAGTACTCGAACTTAAGTATAACAAAAAGAATGAGAGTACTGTAACCTCCGCTTGGGGTGATACTAGTGCAAGTGTTGCCGGTTGGGGTACCACAACGACAACATCAATCGATGAATATGGCTTACAGAATGACTCTAGTGTATTGAATGCTGCACCTATCGATGTAAGTGGTCCTGCGCCGGAAGGATTTGTAAAATATCGTGCTGTATATGAATTTAGTGCACGAAATGCAGAAGAGATTACTTTCATACCGGGCGATATTATACTTGTGCCACTGGAGCAGAATGCTGAACCGGGTTGGTTAGCTGGTGAAATCAATGGACACACCGGCTGGTTCCCCGAATCGTATGTAGAGAAGCTTGAAGAATATACTGCAACGGTAGTATCCTCAACAATAACGGAAAGCGCACAGGATACATACAACGATAATACCGCAGTAATTGGTGAAAGTGTTGCTCCTGCGGTTTCAGAATCTGTTGCGGATGTTGTTGCAGATGCTGTAACAGATGTTGAATATTATATAGCCGCATATCCTTATGAATCAGCTGAAGATGGTGATCTCAGCTTTAATGCCGGCGAAATGGTTATGGTTATTAAAAAGGAAGGCGACTGGTGGACCGGTACGATTGGTAGTCGTACAGGCATGTTTCCATCGAATTACGTACAAAAAGCTGATGTTGGCACTGCGTCGACTGCGGCGGAAGTCAGTGCCGATACGGCAGCGTATGACACACAACAGGTATGCAAACAATAAATTTAAATATAATAAAATTAATTAATTAAAAAAAGAAACATAAATTAACATTTGTAATTAACAAATCATGCTTATTCATAATGTACAACTAATGCCTTTTTACGCTAACGCTTCAATCCCTTTTAATGTTGACGCATACGCATTCCAAACAACAGACTGCTGCCGCTTACAATGGTAACTCAGCTTATGATACAGTAGCAGCAGCCGCCGCACAATTGGAGCAACCATTAGATTATCAATTGGAAAAGAGCAGCACAGAGGAAACACGTACAAATGAAGATCTAGACACCGAAGTATCGCAAATAAATACACAATCAAAGTCGCAGAATGAACCGGCGGAAAGTTATAGCCGGCCCATGTCACGCACTTCTTCCATGACACCCGTAAATACATAACATAGTTATTTTTATTTAGTGCATTTCATGATTATTACAAAAAAAAAAAAAAAAATAATAATAAGAATAAGAATAAAAAATACATATTTATTTTTATCTCTTTCTTAACAGGGCATGCGCGCCAAACGTTCAGAGATTGCACAAGTCATTGCACCCTACGAAGCCACAAGCAACGAACAATTATCGTTAACACGTGGTCAACTCATCATGATACGCAAGAAAACTGATTCTGGCTGGTGGGAAGGTGAACTACAGGCCAAAGGACGACGTCGACAAATTGGCTGGTTTCCAGCGAGTTATGTGAAAGTGTTACAGGGTGGACGTAACAGCGGTCGGAATACGCCTGTTTCAGGAAGTCGCGTCGAAATGACGGAACAGATATTAGGTTTATAATAAAACAAATTTTCGTATTAGTTTCTAAATCTAAAAAAAATAAATGTATACCATTACAGATAAAGTCATTGCTATGTACCAATACAAAGCACAAAACGATGACGAATTATCCTTTGAAAAGGATGATATTATCAGCGTGCTTGGACGGGATGAACCCGAATGGTGGCGTGGTGAATTGAATGGACTTTCTGGTCTGTTTCCTAGCAACTATGTCGGACCATTTGTGACGTCCGGTAAGCAGAAAGCTACTACGAATGGCAAATAAACCAAACCTACTCCGTTTTCAATTCTACTTTTTAATTTTAATTATGCGCTCTCTGTTTTTTTTTTCGTTTAACTTGTTTTTGATTCAATGTTTTTTTTAATAGTTTATTATCTCGAAAATTTGTAAACGCACATTCCAAAATTAATGTTCATCATGTTTATTTTGTAAAATTTATTGTTATATATTTTCTTTTGTCGAAATATTTTTTTAAGATATTTAAGCATAAAATGCCGTCAAATATATATATTTACTTATAAAATTCTTATTTTGCCTTAGCTGCCTTTTGCCAGAGGTTTCCAACTCAATTTTAGTTTTAATTTTAAGCTTAGCATATATAAAATATTATTATTATTAAAGTTTCTTTTGTAAATGTTTTATTATGTTTATTATCCAAATACAAAATTTAGTCTATTTTGTTGGCCATTATGTGTAATTTTGTTAATAATAATTTTTTTTTTAGCTTTTAAAATAATTTATTTAATTTGTATCTCATATTATTGGTTTAAAAAATACATACCTACATATATATTTATGCAAAAAGTTTGTTTTTATTATTAAATATAAAATTATATAATTATTTCATTAACATAAGTTTTTTTTAATATTTAATATAGGAAACGTATAACGAGCCATTGGTTTTGGCCTGTAAGCAACTCCGTAAGCAAAGTATTCATTGATCCTAATATAAAGATCGATTACATTAAACATTATTATCTATTTATAATTGAAAAAAAAAGAAAAATAATAATTCGTTGGTGTTTAGTATGTAATATTTATTTCAAGACAATATTCTATACTTAAATATGCTCTAAACCAAAGTAAAAGCTAAGATTGTCAGCTAAAATTGTATTTCAATTTATTGTGTTCTGTTAAAAACTGCAAAAGTTATTCAATCCATTTTTTTTTAAATAAGAATGTACTCTAGAAATTCAAATAAAATCTGTTAAGCGTGTATATGTTATATCAAAATCTAAAACACAGCATGTATAAATTAAGTTTATAAATATTCCTAAATTTCAAATTAATGCAAAAGTGCTTTCGTAATTTATAAAGTATTTTCAGTCTTTCGAATGAATTTGGTTCAGACTTTTTTTATGATTAGAATCCATTTTGGTATGGAATTTACTGAACTTAATGGAATCTCATTATATGTTAATTCAAGAACAGTTTGTCCATTACAACGTCAAGATGCATTTGATTCTACAATTGCGAAAGAATGTATGTGACTATATAATTTATAAAAAAAAAGTTCAATGTCTTAATGATAAAAATTAAAGCAAAATTCAAAAATAATAATAAAAATTAATCAATGTCATTTAAATATTTTCTGTGTGTATTTAATATTTTTTTTTCATCATAATAATCAAAACAAAAATAATGCATGTAATACATAACCAAAATTCAAAACAAATTTTTTTGTAAATATCAAAAAATAATGGAACAACTGATTAAATGTTAATTGTTATTAACTTATAAGTGTGACCACAATTAAATATAAAGTAAAAACAAAAAAAAAAAAGAGTTATAGTCGAGTTGCGCGACTATATTGTACCCTACACAGCGTATATAGTAGAGCCAGCCAAACACACGAACGAGTGAAGTCGTTTCCATTCCAATTGATTCCAAATGATACATCATACATGATCAACATAAGTCAAGTCGTTTCAATTCCAATTTATTCCAAATCTATACTTTCGATCAACATGAATGTTGCTGTTTCAATTCCAATTTATTCTTTTTCATATGTACATACAAACTTGATAGTTTGGAACGGCTTTAGAAAAACAATTTTATAAATTATTAATTAAAGTAAATGCAAGGATTGTACAGATGAACCAAAATTTAATTGACTCGCCTAGTTCGATGCTGATCAAAAAAGAATGTGAATTGTGTTGTGCTAATCTCGCTTTGTTGATGCTCTTCTGATTGTTTCCAATTTAAACATTAATACCACCCAACATTTTACTCCACTCAGTTATTCAAATTCACTCAATTCAATTCAATCAAACTTTTTGAAATGAAGCTGTGTAGAGTTATAAGAAAATATTAAAGAACCGAAACATATTTAAATAAAGCTTTATCTTATAAAAATACATATTATAGCCACAAAAGAGTATATAATAAAAATTGTTTGTTTTCTTTCTTACGCTCCCAAATGTTGCAACTAATCCAAAGATAAAGACTAGATTATATTGGCTCGAATATCTTTAATGTTACTATTATTATTTAATTAATCCTTTTTTTTTTGTTATCTAGTTAATATTTTATATAATTTAAGCGTATCAACTGCCATTTCTCTGTATTAATTTAAAATATTAAAACAAAATATTTTTAATATTTAAAAAGAAAATATATGAATGTATTAAAAAAGTAAAATAAACATTCGTTTAGTGTACAAAAATACTGCAAATATGTCTTCTGCTCACAAAAAAAAAAAAAAAAAAAAAAAACTGGCATGCTGAAGCAAGAAATTGTTGTATCTATCTTTCTACGTATACAAAAAAAAAAATTAAAATATATATATATATATACAATGAGTTCACAAAGTATATTGTATTATGTTGCATAATTAAATTTCTTTAACAATAAATTTAAAATGTTTTGAAAGTTCTTTATAGAAAATTATAAACGTTTAAACGATGCTGCTATATAATCACCAACACACACACTCTAAACTTATTCAAATGCCTTTATGTAGCGTTACGTAAAATTAAATGAAAAAAAAGTATCTAGATACATTACATAACTTTCAACTTGTTATTGCATTAAACTATATACCTTAAAAAAATTATATATATATATATAAAAATAAATACATACTTACATTTACAACAACACAAAGCTGAAGCAAAAACAAAATTAATAAAAAAAAAAGCAAACAATTTACTGCGAAAAAAAACATATTTATGTAGCTAATGTTGGGTTGAATATTAAATTATATACATACATATATATATATATATAAATAAATAAATTACTATATATATAAAAAAATTTATTTAGCAAAATGTTAATAAAAATGCATTCTATAAATGATAATAAAAAAAAAATATAATAAAAGATACGAAATAATATGAGCATTCAAACATGCATTAATCTATACTCTAGACTAATTATAGCAAAAAATAATAAAAGCGTTCTAATAATAAACTTCACCTTCAAAATATTGAAAGATATACATACATACATGCATATAATATAAATATTGTGAAAAACAAAAAAAGAAAAAAAATATTTCGTTAAATCGTTATAAAAAAAAAATACTCGTAAAATACATTATATCATATTAATACATATTAACTAATTGGAAATCAAATCATACATTAAAAAAAAAAAAATTATTCTTATTAAAAAATCTAAAAATTTATATATAATAAATAAAAAAAAATATTGAAAAACAGCTAAAAGGACTCAGACGTAACGTATGTAAACGTGACCATCGATATTTACACAAATAAAAAAAAAAATATAAAAACAAAAATAAAAAACAACAACAGCACTAGAAGAACAAAGAAAAGTCTTAAAAAGAAAGTATGAACCGAAAAATTCAATATAAAAAGTATCTTATAGAATCATCATCGTAATGAAATAAAAAATACAAAAAAAAAAAAAAAAAAACGAAAGAACTGCATGTTTGCATCTAAACATTATGTATTGAAAATCTTAAAAGATATTCGTATATAACATATATAAATAAATATATATAAATAAATATAATAGTTACACATATAATTCGCATTAATTAAAAACAAAAGAAATCATATAAAACTATATCAGTTTCAACAAAAAAAAAAAAAAAAAAAAAATATTTGGTGCAATAAATGTATAAACTGAATTTCGAACAAACAACAAAAATATATTTATTTATTTTGTTTTTTTTTATTTGGAAAGGCTAAAGTTATGTTTTTTATAGGATGCGAAGGAAAAATATTGTATCACCAAAAATTCTAACAACACTGGTCTTCAATCGCGAACTGTTCGACATTTGTTCATGAATCCGTGTCGATATAAATCGTCTTAAACCGTACAAGACATTCTTCAAATGATCAAAATGCTGAAATCGGTGCCTATACGTTCTAAATCAGGTCCGAAAGGCGTGCTATAACGAAACTGTACGGAGACTTTATATTGATGAAGAATGTAAAAAACTTTGCCGACCTTCTTATCTGACAATCGAGAGAAACCATTAGCATTGATATGAAACTTTCTGACTTTGCTGTGTTCTAATTGGCTGTGGCTCGGAAGTTTCTACTGCAAAAAGGTTGTTCTATTTTGGAATTGCATTTATCGTATTGATTTGGGGAACAAACGAAAAATTATTCTTAAATTCGTTTAAAACAAGAAAGAAGGCTAAAGTCGAGTATGCTCGACTGCAAGATACCCTGTACCAAATCTTTATGTATCTTAAGTTAAGTCCTATCTTTGTAATATATCTTATTGTAATGGATTTTCACATGAAAATTTGAAGAATGGGGTATATTTGTAATACAAATTATGCCTATTCCAATATGAAAAATTTTAGGTATAGATCCATACAAATTTTGTATGGATCTATACCCAAAATTTTTTGGTCTTACTCATATTGGGATAGGCATAATTTATACTAAATTTAGACTTCCTAGAATAAGAAACAACGACGTTTTTATGTAAAAACCCAAAATTTTGGCATAGATTTGTATGGGGAGGCACCCCCTAAATAGGGGTTAAAGAAAAACCGTTTGTAACTGCACACTTGATGGTTTAGGAGAGTCTAAGTTTTAAATATGGAAGCTCTATCTCTTATAGTCTCCGTTTTCACACAGTAAACAGCATGACGGACAGACGGACGGACAGACAGACATAGCTAGTTCGACTCCCTTCCAATGCTGATCAAGAATATATATACTTTATACGCTCTATCTAGCCTCCTTCTGTGTGTTACATACATTCGCACAAACATAATGTTCCTTTTCCCCTTGGGAGCAGGGTATAATAAGGAAACTGATTTGTTTAACTTTTTAACTTTACCCAAATAAAGAAATTTAATATCATTTCACTTTGTTTCAGCCAGTGAAGTCGTTTTATTGAGAGGGCGAGGGGTGCGGTTCTTTGAAGGGCAAGAATCAATTAACATAGTAAAAATTTTCTCTTTTAGATGGTGGACTGATGGCTAGTGATCCGTTATTACTCTGATTCTTTTAATTTTTCAACATAGCTGAAGGCTTACTCTGACGCATTGGCGACGCAAGGTAGAAAGATATAGATAGATATTATTTCACCTTAGTGTTATGTTAGGTTAGAATGGCCGACGCAAATTCTCGCCACGTCCCCTAGGCCATAAAGGCCCATTGTGATACCATATGATCCCTCTTTTTATATTCTCTTATTCGAACCAGCTCAATTTCCTTATGAAGGTGACTACTGCACCAATCTTGACTGATGCAATATCCACCAGACTATCAAAAAACGGTCTACCAAGTATGGTATACCTTATTCTCTCAAGGGCTGGGCAGTAGCAGAGAAAAATGTTCTACTGTCTCCTCCTCTTCCTCGTTTCTACAGCTCCTACATAAGTCATTTGATGCTACCCCTAGTCGGACGGCAGTGTCTCCGGTGTCTTGAGAGTGCCCACCATCATGGATAGGGTCTGTCTATTATGGCGCATTAGTTGGGCTGTTCGTTTAGTGCTATACTAGCACGTAAGTTTCGAGATATTACATTTGGGATTTGTGGTCCATCTAGTCTCTGCTATCCTGATTATTTCCTCCTTCACTCGCAGCTTCAGAGAGGCCTTGGGAATTCCAGTCGAACTCCTCCCAGGAGGAATAACAGAATTTGTACCTTCTGTGGCCAATCTACATATGTGCTTCGCAATTACCAAATATATCTTGGTGACCTGACCCATGTGAGGCACCCATGAATATCCCATTGCACAGCTATCTCGTTGAGAGATGTGCTGCACAGGGAGATAGTTTTGGATGTATTATTGTAAGAGTCAAGTGCTTTAAGGGCAGCCTGACTATCCGAAAAGATATGTACTTTTTGCCTACAATCTGTGTGGTGCCCCAGATAATGAATGACTTCGTGTATAGCGATCATTTCAGTTTGAAAAACGCTGCAGTGATCGAGAAGTCTGAAAGATTCTTTATTCTCAATTAAATGGCGTTGGTTTTATAATGGGGCAGGTCTTCCCATTGTACTCTTGTTTGGATAGAAATTTTGTACTTCTTACCAAATGTTGGGTATGAAGTACAATAGTAAGTGGCTGGTGGCGAGGACACTAGAAGGTTGAGTACCTTCGAGTGTCCATAGTTGCAGTTGAACCAACCTGCTGTCTCTCTGATTCTCATAGCCGTGTTCGCTGCCAGTTCTTTGGCTATGAGATCTAGGGGTAATAGATTTTGAACCTTCTGTAAACGTTTGCGGTTTGTCACTTTATCAAAAGCTTGCCACCAGACTCATACTCCATACAGAAGTATTGGTAGTACCACTGCCGTGTACAGCCATTTTACAATCAAAGCTGAAAACCCCAACATCTGATAATTGCTTTTTTACACGTAAAGAGCGCCATGTTGGCTTTCTTGATATTTTCTACTACGTTTTTGTTCCAGTTTAGCTTTTTATCTAGGATAACACCTTAATATTTGGCACTGTCACTGATGTTGTTCAGTTTAGGTGGAACTAGGGTCGGAATCTTATATTTTTCCAAGTGAAGAGTAGAAGTTCCGTTTTGACGGGGTTGATGCTTAGTCCGCATGAGGTTGCCCAGGACGATAAGCTGACCTTGGTGAAAATATATTTGATTTCATTATATCAATCTTGAAGCATAGCCCAAGATTATCTTAAGATTTTAAAACGTATATCTGCAAAATATACATAAATTTTAATTAAAAAAAATATATATATTGGTACTTACCAAATTCGTACTCTTCCAACTTTACCAAATGAAAACTAATGAAAATACTTTAATAATTTTTGTGTAAATTTTTCATTTTATTGTTTTATAATTTCTTTTATCGCCTTTATTAAAATATCTTATGTATTAAATGTTTTTTATATTAAAATCAGTTTTTAACAACTTACATTTCATTTTGTTCGCTATTACGCAGTTTATTTTTAACTTTATTTTTATTTTATATGTCGTAATTATTATTATTATTTTTTTTTTGTGTTTAGTTCAAACTTAAGGCCTACAATATGAAATTGCAATTTGGTTTTTTTTCGCACAAAAATTCTTCTTTTATATTTTTATTAATTTTTCATTTAATTTCAACAAAGATTTTGTAGCTTTTAATGATTTGGATTTTGTTTTTTTTTTTTTTGAACGCAGTTTATAATTCTTTTCAGCGATTTTTGGTTTTAAGTTCGACAAATTACAATTCAATTATTCTTTTCATTTAGAATTATTTGAAGCTTTTATTGTCTTTATAAGAAGTTTGAAAAATTAACTAAATTTATTGAAACTTATTTAATTTGTGACGATAGTTTTTTTATTTTTTATTTAAATATATATTTTTATTAAACTTATTTTTTTTTAATTTTAAATTTATATTAAGAACTTCTTTTTTGATTTTCAAAATATTTTTTAATTTTAAAATTTAAATAAAAAAAATTTAATGCCTTTCAAATATGAAAAAGGTAAAAATGAAAAAAAAAAAATCGATTTTCTAATATTTATACCAAATTTAAAATCAAAATTTTTTATATAAAAATGTATTAAAATTATTAATTATGAAATTAAAAGCCATTTTTTTACAGTTTAAAATCATTTTATGGAAACAAATTTTTTCGAAGACGCAATTTTTTCGAGAGCAATTTTGCTGTGACATTTGCCAGGCTACTGTTTGCCTGAGGAGTAGGTTTGTGTCGATGTATCTTAGATTTGAGTTCCACATAATTTATTTAAAAACAATACATGTGAAAGAACATTACGTTTTCGAATTAACCGAAAAAAAAATTTTTTATACATAAAAAAATTTAAAATAATGCTACTAGTTTTTTATTTTTATTTATTTTTTTTTTTATAAGACTTGCTTCATTTGATGTTTTTTTTAAATTTTATTTTATTTTTTTTTAGTTTAGTTGCGTTTTTTATAATATTTTTTTTACTTAATTTAATTATTTTAGTTTTCATAACTTTCTATAAGTTCACAAAAAAACTTCATCGTCCTTATCTAAACACTTTTCATTTTTTACACTGTACAAGAGTTACATACAAAAGGATTTTACACTTCTCAATGCCAAATACAATATTTAATTTTTTAACATTGTTTTTTTTTTTAATAATTATTAAAACTAAATTTAAATTGAACTAATTAATTTTTTTTAAATATAATTTAATAAAATAAAATAAAAATATTAGGAATATATTTTGCTATATTTTTAGTTAGCCTAGTACACAATTCTTACAGTACAAACGCGTTTCTTTTTGTTTTTTATTTCATTGAACTAATTGTAACAAAGCATATTTTGTGCACAAAGAAATTAATGCGCTAAAAACTACAGATACATTTGTATCTTGTATCTCATCATATTATCTTTTTTATTTTGTTTTCTTTTTTGTATTTATTTTTGTTTATTGGAACACATTATAAATATATATATTTTTTATTAAATTAAACTAATTTTTCAACAGATTAAAAGAACATTTATGGAAGATGTATGTATATGCATGAAAATTGAAAATTTAAAATAAATTTATATAAATAAAAAAAAATATTTAAATGATTTAATATTTTTATATATAATTTTTTAAATTTTTTATTTTTAATTTCGCTTAAATACAGTTACATTTTATTATGTAAATATTTTTTTTTTGTATAAATAATAAAGCTTTGACTTTCTTCTTATTGTTTAAAAAAATATTATTTTTTTTTTTTGTGAATCCTTTGATTACTTTTTTTTTTATAATAATTTATTTGTTTATTTTATTTTTTTAATTAATTAATCGTTGCTTCAGTAGAACATTTCATATTTGAATAGATTACGCGCACGTGCGCTTAACCAACGTTCCTGCAGTTGTTGTTGTGTATCCATATCTGTATCCGCTTCAACTGGTACAGCTTCCGCATCCGCTTCTACTACGACTTCCTGCGTCACAGCAGCGGTTGCTGCATTGTCGTCCACATTTTCTTTAATAATTGAATCTCAAATAATGCTCTCATCATTTTTACGCATTAAACGTATTGTTGTAGTTGTTGTTGTGCCACCGGCACTCGGCACCAGCGCCAGCACTGGTGCCTGGTGTTCGACCCGTAGATAGCTGCTGCTGCATTGTACGTAATGGCGCCGGTGTTGTCGTTGTTGTTACCACAATATTCTCATCATCATATAAATCAAAATCTTCATCTTCGTCGTCATCCTCATCGTCATCTTCATCATAATCGGAATTAGAAGTTGATAATAATGCTGTGGTTACTTGATTCTTATTGCCTGGTACACCTACGGCAGCACCACTGACTGCACCAGCGCCCATGCGTCTTATTTGTGCGCGTGGTGTTAGCTTAGGTAAAAGCGGTTCACGTCCACCACGCATTAATTTTTCGCTATTAGTGCTATGACTACCGGCTAGTGGCATAGTATCCCAATCTTCACCAGCTGGTTCGCAGAGTGATTTTGAATGTACGTGCGGATGATAGGATTCCTCGGGTATAGTGTCACTGTTTATTTAATTTTTAATTTTTTTTTTTTTAGGTTGATTGATGATGATGGTGTTTTTTTTTTGTGTTGTGTTGTTGTAGTTTACATTTTCGTAGAGGTAAAAATTTTGAGCGTACGAGAGAGAGAGAGAGAAATATATATATAAATAGAGATGAGTGTTTAAATTTTGATATGATAGAAAGAGCGCACGATACGTACAATTGATTAAAACTAAACAAATTCTTTTAGGTTTCATTTATTGTTTTTTTTTTATTATTATTAATAAAGTCAAGTTCACGTCACACTATATAGCTGTCTCTGTCTTTTACACATGCGTTTTGCAGCTGTACAGTGTTTATTTACTTCAATTTGACGTGAACAAGCTGAATTTTTTAATTTATAAATTAAATAAATAAATCAAATAATAAATAAATTCAAGCTTAGAATAAAACAAATATTTTTTTAAAAGATTTTTCGCTACATTTTATTCAAAAGGCAAGAACATTTTAATTTGAACAAAATAAAATTAGTGTTTTTAAATTAATAAAAAATTAAATATATAAATATATAATATATTTCTTTAAAGAAAAAGTCAAGCTCTTACATGCGCTTTTCGTAAACTTTTTCTCATGTTTTAAGCAAAAAAAAATGTATAAAAAAAAAAAAATAAAAATACAAAAATATAAATAAGATAATAATAAATTAACAAAGAAATTTTATAAAGTAGAATTATAACGAATAAAACATGCAATATCATTTAAATACAATTTACAAATATTTTTTGTTTTAGCTTACACAAAAATTTTAAACAATTTTTAATTAAATAAATATTTACGCGACAGTGTTGTAAAGTGTACTGTTTTTCATTTATATTTATTATTTATTTTTAACATTTGAGTTTTTAGATTAGATTCGTATTTTTTTGCACTAAAAAACTCTTTCAAACATTTTGGGTCACACAAATACATTTAATTGTATGTGAATGTATCAAATATAAAGAAACTTTTGTTATTTTTGTGTTTTAGGAATTATTTCAGCTTTATTTTTTTTTTCTGTTTTGTATGAAAGTCTCATTCCAAAAACAAATGGTACACAACTCAAATGAAAACAATACGATTGAATGTCCATACATATAAGTTGAGTTGAACATTCATTCATATTCATATGTTTAATGAATTTGAGTGTTCTATGTGCATTCAGTTGTATTGAGTTATACACTAATGTACACATTGTGCAGCAAGAAAAGAGTTACATTTTTTTATCTGTTTCATCTAGGTACTCTGTTGCATGTAATTGCAGCCTTCTTTTCATATTATTTAAACATAATTAGATACATTTGATACAGCCACATAACAATGAATGAAGAGCAAGGGAAACTTGTTATATAGTTTCTTACTAGACTTCAACAAATTTTAAAACAGATATTTTTGTACAGAGCACAAAAACATTTAATATGCCAATCAACAAAAAAAAAAAAAAAAACAAAGAAAACAAGTGCAAAAGGCGCAATACTTACATGGACAGAGCAGAGAACTAAAAAAAGCCGCTTTGGAACTAGGAACTTCGATTACGTTATCTGTAACCGTTTATGTATGGAATTATGCGATTTATAGATACTTTTTTTTATGTTGGTATTTTTTTGTTGTTGTCTGATATTTAAGCAGTAAGTGCAATTTTGAACGCTTTTTCACGTCACAAATGTATGCAACATATACTGTGTGTGTGGTGTGTGTTTGAGTGATTTTAAAATAGTTTAAGTGAGTTTATAAAATATCTGAGCTTCATTTGTACTCGTTGAGATACTTTTATTTTTTTGTTTTTTTTTTTTGTTTTTATGTGTTTTGTGCACTTTATACGATTTCATTTGGCGTGAGGCTAAAAAAGAATTTAAAATTTTTGTGCAATTTGTTTCATTTATTATTATTTTTTAGTTATTTGCAAATATTTTTCGTTTTTTAAATTTAGTATTTTGTGCAAACTCATAAAAATTTATTTTGAATAATTTTTAAATTGTATTTAAATTGTTTTGCAGTTAGTTGTGTTAGAGACTCAAGTTAATTTATATATAAAAATATATTAAATAGTTAAAAATACATAAATATATAATACAATACATAAAAATTTGTTAGATTAAACAAATAAAAAATTGCAGTTTACTCGTGCAAACGTAAAATAAAAGGAACTAATTTGGTTTTAAGTAAAACGATCTTCAAAAACGTTCAGAAAATATTCAAAGTTAAAAAATCAGCGACGGGAACTGCTTTAAATTCCTAACACGTGTGTTAAAGCTGCTGGTTTTACATTGGCATTGTGCTATATAGTATAAGCTTCTTCGTGTGGCTTACTTAAATAGACATTCGGCTGTTGTTTTCTGCCCACCAATGAACTAAATTGAGCTTAAAATCAAGAAAAAAACGTTAACTTCGGCGGAACCGAAGCTCATATACCCGCTTGTTTCTACCCAATTTCATAAAAAAAATGCAAAAATAGGCGGTAAGTTTGTATATGGGCTATGTCTTAAAATGGGCGTGGCACCTTTTTTATCATTGAGAAGTATTTTCACCCATTTTGAAGTGAATACATTCATTTATAATGCCTATTTTCATATAAATATTCGAAAATGGGCGGTAAGTTTGTATGGGGGCTATATCTAAAAATGGGCGTGGCACCTGTTTTTTGACGTTGGGTAACATAAGAAGTGTTTTTACCCAATTTCGAGTGAATACATTCATAAATAATTACTTTTTTATACAAAAAATCGAAAAAGCGGAAAGTTTGTATGAGGGCTACACCTAAAAATGGGCGTGGCACTCTCATTCTCGAACTTAATCTAGTCGTTAACATCTTTATATCTTCAACGAAAAGATGCATAGAAATATACAGACAGACAGACGGACATGGCTAGATCGATTCGTCGTTTGCTATATAAAAAATACAAATAATCTTGGGTAAGGAATATCGCTATAAATTTAGAGAAATACGTGGTGTGTCTCAAAAGCATTCGATCTGTCTTAATAAATTTTCGCAAATTTATATTATGTTATGGGAAAACCCATTATATTCCTTTGAAGATCGTTTATCTTAATAAATAAATTATTAATAAAACAAAAAAAAAAACATTAACAAAAAGTTTTCAAAACAGTATTAGGCATGCATTATAGATAAAATTACATAAAATATTGCTAAATTTTTCGGAGTAAAATAAAAAGTAAGAAAATTATTAAAGCTTGGGAGTAGCAATACTAAGGAACTGTGGATCCAGTAACATCAAAATATCAATAACTGTGTAAAAAACAGAGGGTGTAGATTAGAAAAATATTATAGTAATGCAAAGCAATCATTGTGAATTTGGTGTACAACTCGAAAGAAGTGGAAGACTTTCTTCTTTGCGCGTGTTTAATGGTTTTCCAATTGTTTTTGAATGAAAACGAAATTCGAACGCTTGGGCAAGATATATATTTTTTGTATAGATACAGATACTTTACATATGATATTATGATTATGGAGTTATTGCGTTATGCAAATGTGGCGCATTGAAAGAAATTACAAGAAGTAATTAAATGACTTTCGGAAATTCGATAATGTTGTATGTGCGCCAATTTTTTATGCAATTTTATTTTTATTGAAATTTTCAATATTTTCGACAGGTATGGCTGTGGGTGTGCTATTCGAAGTGGAGGAAGAAGTAGAAGAAGAAGATGTGGAAGAGCTAGAAATACTAGCAGTCGAAGCTATTGGATAAATATTATTTTTTATTATTAACGTTGGACTTGTTGTTGTTGAATTTGGTGTTGTTGTAGTAGGTGATATTGTTGTTGTAGTCATTAAAGTTGTTGTTGTTGTTGTTGTTTTTGGAGTAGATTTATTTAAACTTTGTAAAATTGGGCTATATTGTAAAACACGACTGGGTCTGCGTCCAGTGACAATTAGTCTGTAAAAAATTATATTTATATTTACAATGATATATACATACACACACACGCACACGCATAACCAGTTAGAGAAGGGGTTTTGGGTGGAAAAGAGAGGAAAAAAAAAGAAAATACAGAGAAAAAAAAAATAATATTATTTTGTATACACATTTTATGTGTAAAATTCAAAAAAGATATTTTTTCGTGAACGGTTCGGTTCGTGTGCGTTTTAACGCTTTTGCTTTTGTGTTTATGAAAATTGTTGTGTGTGTGTGTGTGTAGTTTGAGTTTGTGCGTGGTTTTTGATTTAAAGCTTCTTTAAGCATATATTATGTACATAAAAAAAAAAAAACAAGAACCATTATAAACAATAAATAAAACACCCTCTTCTGTTAAAAAAAAACGAAAAGACAAATTGTTTAAATCGCAAATTTTTAATTTTGAAACTTAAAGATTTTAATAACAAATAAATAACCATAAAACTACTTCAGAATTTATCATAATACCAATTCCAGCAACAACATTAACAAATATAAGCAAATAAAATTAACTTTTGAACATTTAATAGAACATACAAAGATTATATGAGGAGATGAGATTATTTTCAAAAAATTTTAAAAAAATCCTATATAAGAAATTATCCTTTTTTTTTTTTTTTTAATTCAATGAAAAATAAATGCGAAAATCTTTACGTGCAGACATTGGGAAACAAATTCAATTAAGGATCATCAGTGGCTTAGGTACAATTTGTAGAAGGGATGGCTTGGAGTCAATAGTCCGATACAACCAAAGCTTAGATACAATAATGGGGTAAAATTTTAACTTAAGGACAAAATAAAAAACATTTTCTGATCCTTATAATATCAGTAATGTATACATAGGATGATATTAGATGTGTTTTCACCCAATTTGAAGTGAACACATTTATAAATAATAATTATTTTTACACAAAAAATTAAAAAATGGGCGGAAAATTCATATGGGGCCTATATCGAAAAATGGGCATGTCACCTTAGTTTTGACATTGGATGACATTAAAAGTGTTTTTTTACCCAATTCGAAGTGAATACATTCATAATTAAAACCTATTTCTATACAAAAATTCGAAAATGGGCGATAAGTTTGTATGGGGACTATACCTTAAAATGGGCGTGGTACTTTCATACTTGATATAGTCGGTGCCGAGAAAAGCTTTAGTTCTGAGTTTTAGCTTAATAGCTTTTAAAACGACCGAATAAACTGCGAAGAAACAAACAGAAGGACGAACGGACATGGCTAGATCGATTTGTCTCGTCGAGCTTATCAAGAATATATATGTTTTATACAGGGTCTCCGGTGACTCCTTTAATGCGTTTCAAACTTTAAGACAAACTGAATATACCTTTCACATTATGTGTGGCGGGTATAAAATCTCGTTTTTACTCGCAAAACGTCATTACATTTTGGACAATATGATTGTAGAAGAAAAAAAAAAAAAAGATGTGTTTTTTTCGTAATGTCAAAATAATTATACCGACCAGTGTATAAAGGGCTCTTGTTTAGAAATTAACCATAATAGTCAAAACTTTTTATAAAGGAACGTCCCCACGAGAAGTCCGAAGACTATTCCGATATCTCATATGATCTTTGTGTTATATTACTAAATAAATAAATTTATTATTTATTTAATAAGACGTCCAAGCTTAAGCTTTTAAAATTTAAAAACAATTTTTTTTTAAACTTATTTACTCTAATAAAAAGATGATTCTACGAAATATTAATAAATATATTTTTGATTATACATAAGTTGAGAATATTATGAGAATTTTGAATTTGCTTTTAACTACTAAATTATTAGCTACAAACTACATAAAAAACGATTAAACTAATTAAGCAAAAATTTTTAACAATGCACTAATATGAATAAAATAAAAATATTTTTTTTTCTACTTAAATAAAAAAAATTGTGCGCCAAATTATGCAAAATAAAATAAATAAATAAATAAAAAGAAATAAAATAACTAAAGCAACTACATATAACAATAATTAAAATACCAAATATTTAATTTAATTATGATTATTAATTAGAATAAAGTTAGTATTTAACAACATAAAATAAGTTATTATTTAATTTTTTTTTTTTAGTTAGAGTTAGTTTTATGTTAGAATGCAGTTTAAATTAATTTAGTTACTTTGTACAAAATGTAAATTTTATTTTATAAAGTATATTTTAATAAAATTTTTTTTTAATAACAATTAACTTACCCACTCAATTCCAGCATAGAACCACGTCGTACATTACGTCGATGGCTTGCAGTAACTGGGAATGGACCCGAATGTGATTCAACGCTGCCCATTATATGAGCAGCACTGTGACCACTACTTGAGCCAGCAGAAATCGATTGCGAACGTTTATCCAGACGTGGATTATGTAAAAATGTATTATTTGGATTTGAAGGCACTACCATGGTACTAAGTGCAGCTGCCAGTGCTGGATCGGAACCACGTGAAGAGCAGATATCACCGCTGCTAAGCATATCAACGCCACTGTTGCTACCAATACCACCGGGACCTTTTGAGCAGGAACTTTCACGACGGAAAAGACCTATGACGGACTTGGGCTGTTTAGGCTTGTTTATACCACCTTTTTTTTATATTTCAACAATTTTATTTTAATTTTTTTTGGTTTTTAAGTACAAATTGTGTTTTGAAAAGATTATTTTTTTTTTTTTGGGGGTTTATTTAAAGTTGGTTTTTAGGTGTTTTTGCAGTTGTGTTTTATTCCAAAAAAGAAAACATAGAGAAAAGGAAGATAAAGAAAATTTAAATAAATACAAAATAAAACAATAAACAATTGAAACGATTTAAAGTGCAAATATTTTTTTGATAAAAATATTTTAATGGAAGCGGAAAGTGCACTTCAAATAATCAAATATTATAAAAACTTATATATAGAGGGATAGCGGGGAAGTGTCATTTATTAAAGATATATTTTGTGCTTTTGTTCAGATACTTTTGTTCAGATACTTTTTAATTTAAATAGAGATTTGGGCAATCATTTTTTTCTAAATTTATTAAATTAAACTAAAAAAAATTAATGCCAAATCATAAGGTGCAAATCTTTAGGATCAATACTTTTGTTTGAAGAGCCTATAAACGATAACTATGAAATCATATTTTTTAGAAAAATATGTACGATTTCAAAGTCTTCAATTTGTTAAAATGTTTACTACTTAAGTGTATAAAGTTAACTAAAAATTATATATTTACCAAGGAATGTAGCACTTGGAGAATTATACGCCAGATATTCCTTATTTGAGGCCCAAGCTGGAAATTCATTTTGTTGTACTGCATCGGAAATTTCATCACCTTGACGCTTCCATGGCAATTGTGATTCTGTAGCCGTTGGTGTGGCAACACGCCTTTCACCATCCGAATCACGTGACATATTACGATCTTCTTCGGGTATTGGATTCTCAGCAACTAGTTTCAAAAAAAAAAAAATAATAAAAGAAAATAAATAAATTTTTTATCATTATAATGCTTAAAGAAAATTCATTAAATGAATTAAGAGCAGCAAGGTGCTGAGCATGCGCTGCTCGTTTTGCTAAAATTGCGAGCGGACAATTCACAAATTGATTTGGAACGCATTTAACATAAATTTATTATTTATATAAATAAAAAATATAAATAAAATTATAAATAAAAATTAACCCATTAAAAACCATAAAATCAATGTTGCTAAAAAACAACACTGGTTCTTAAGGAGTTAAGAAAATATAAAATCAAAATTTTAAAATGTGCAGCTTATTTATTATATTTTTTTTTCAACAATTTTCATTAAGAGTCTTTCAAAAAATTGGCGTGACAGCTTTAAAAATATTTTAAAAAAATTAAATACTTTGCACAATTGAAAGACCCTTTAACAATAAAATAACATAAAATGTGAAGAGGCTTTTAAGGAAAAAAAAATAATAAAAGTATCTCATGCACAAAAAATGCCATGCTTTGCTGTTTTTCATGTAAAGTTCAATCGATCTAGAGAGCGAAAATTTAAATGATTTTTTTGTTTGCTGTTTTTCGAATATTTCCGACTTATTCATAAAAAAAAAATGTATAAATTTTCGAGTTTAATTTTTTAATATTGTAGTTTCTTTTTTACGGAAATAAAATTTATTAAATTTATATTTTATTTTAGTTGTATCTTTTGAAATGTTTTCTTAGTTTTTCTGTTTTTTTTTCTCAATTATTAATTCTGTTTTTAGCGTATCGTATTTTTATGTATTTTATGTATTATAATCGAAATACAACAACTAACTTAATATGCGAACGCATGGAATGAGATTTTTTTACTACAAATTTTAAAGCTAATAAAACGCTTAATAAATAAATAATAGTAAAAGGATTTTTAAAAACTAAAAAAATAAATTAAAAAATCAGAAATGAAACGAAAGCAAAAGTGCACAGCTCGAATAGTTCTGAAGTTTTTTGATTATAAATTACAATGTATTTGAATATTGCATTATGTAAGGCGTTCTATATATTGTACTTTAAGGCGCTAATACGAATGATTATCTAACTAAATGAACTAACCGGATTTATACTATTTTCTATGTATGTTATGGTGTATGTATACAGAGTTATTTTCTGTATGTTGTATAAAAGATGCTTTGTGTATAAAAAATACTTGATAGAAAATATTCTGTATTTATAAGATACTTTTTATCTTCTTAATCAATTGATTATACGTACAGTTTAACTCTGTTAATATTCGATCAACTTTAAATACAATATTTAAACCGTTTTAAAAAGTTTATACTTTTATAATACTTTTTATTTAGTTAGGTAACTATTTTAAGTAAAGCTTAAAAAAACAAGGAAAAACGTTCACTTCGGTAGAACCGAAGCTTAAAGAGTTTATGTATGATCATCAGTGGTCACTTAAGGAGGTATTCTGGTTCGAGAAAAATTTTTTTCGATTTTTGTTTTTCATTTTTTTTTATAAATTAGGTATTTGAGAATATCACTCTAAAACGATTTTTTGAAATTCGAAATACTTTAGAAGATATAGCCATTTTTGTCGACCAATGTCTTCGCGATAATGTGATTTGCTTACTTAATATACGTATGCACGCAAGCAGCATTGAGATTGCTTATTATATTGCTAATTATATTCTACTGATCCCAATTTTGATAAAACTAAGTGCTATCGATGCAGAATTGTCAAAATTTTAAAACTGCTTACTTATATATTCGTTTTTCATAAAAATTTCATTTAAAAAATCGGTTTCTTACCAAATTTTTTTTTTTCCAAAATCACGTTTTTTTTTTCCCATTTTGAGTCACTTTTCTCCGGTTCTACTGAACCGATTTTAATGAAACCAAGTGCAATCAATGCAAAATCGAATTTCTAAAACTGCATACTCATATTTTTCATTTAACTTTTTTTGTGTGCAGAAATATAACTTAAAACTTTGAACGCGCTTATCTCGAAACCACGTTTTTCGAAGTGGTGCCCACGATGCCGCCCGTAATTCTGACCGATTTTAATGAAACTAATTGCAATCGATGCAGAATTGTCACTATTCTCGTCCGAACCTCAATCATAATTTTAAAATATTTTTGGCTATTTTTTTATTACACAAAAAAACCAAAAAAAAAAAACGGCCAAAAAGAACATTTTTATTTTTTAGATGGCCGCCATTTTGTCAAAAAAAAAAAAAAAACCGCAAAACTTTTCTTCAGGTTCGGACGAGAATTACATCTATACTAATTATAACCCCATTTTATACCCGCCACACATAGTGTGAAGGGTATATTCATTTTGTCTGAAAGTTTGTAACGCATTGAAGGAGACGTCGTAGACCCCATAAAGTATATATATTCTTGATCAGCTCGACGAGACGAATCGATCTAGCCATGTCCGTCTGTCAGTCTGTCTGTCTGTCTGTATATTTCTAGGCATCTTTTTTGTTGAGGATATAAAGATATTAAGCTGAAATTTGGAACTTAAACTTTTCTCGGCAACGACTATATTAAGTTCGAGAATGAGAGTGCCACGCCCATTTTTAGGTATAGCCCCCATACAAACTTATCGATTTTTTTCGATTTTTTGTATAAAAATACTAATTATTTATGAATGTATTCGCTACCAATTGGGTAAAAACATTTCTTTTGTCATCCAGTGTTAAAACCAAGATGCCACGCCTTCTTTAGACATAGCCCCCATATAAACTTTCCTTTTCCGATTTTTTGTATAAAAATAGTTATTATTTATGCATATATTCACTCCAATTTGGCTAAAACATTCTAATGTCATCAATGTCAAATCACCATATTTGGTACAGCCCCCAAACAAACTTTCCGACCATTTCGAATTTTTGTATGAAAATGGTTTTTTTTTATTGTATTTTGGGTAAAAACTCTTCCAATATCATGGGCCACGCCCATTTTTAGGTGTTTTTTAATATAAAAATATGTTGTTAAACATATCGTGTTTTTAACTCAAAATTTGAAATTAAACTTGGGTGACCACTGATTATTCACATAAACTCTAAAAGATTCGTGTGACGGGTTAAGCTTCGGTTCACCGAAGTTAACGTTTCTTGTTACTTTTCATTTCCAACCCGGAGCCCGGCATCGTGACCGCCAGTACCATACCATTTTGCTGGACCACGTACTATGAAGGCCGAGAACTTATTGAACAGCACTCGTAAAAAAAAATGTTTTTTTATTAACTTCAATTAATTTGTAATTGAATAATTTAAAAAATGCAATCACCTTTTCAAATGAGATTTTTTCTTAAAAATGGCACAAAAACAGCCTCGCGAACCAGAATACCCCCTTAAGCCTAACACTTCTAAGCTTAACACTTAGAAAATACACTTCCTGAAACCCCTAATTGAAGTATGCCTTATAACGATAAACATTTTCAAAACCTGAAGTCAAAAATGAGTGTTCATGACCTCGTAAAAAGGTGGAAAGTTATTCAAAAGTTTTAGGTAAAAATAAGGAAAGATCTATTGTTTTAAAGTTTTTTTTTAAGTCCATTCAAAGTAACCTGCCTCCAGGATAGAAAATATATAATTTTACATACTAGTAATAATTTCGGGATCTTTACTAATCAACGCTTTTTTAAATTTTTTTTTGATTCAGTCAAAGGCAATGTAGGGCGTCCAGCTTTGTTCACCACTGTTCTAGGATGTTCTATTAAATTAATTTCACAAAAAAAAAAAAAAAAAGAAAATCAGTAGAAATCTAAATAGCTTCTTTTAAATAGTGAAAACCGGAACGTGATCGATAGGGGATATTAAAGAAAGTTATAGCATATTCAATATTTTCTATCATGCATCCTATGCATATTTTACAGTTAATGTGTATGTTTCTATGTATGTGTAAACTAAATGATCATGTGATTTTATGTATTTTATATTTGGTTTTAATTTTTTGTTTTTTTTTTTTTTGTTTCTATGTCTTTTTAGCCATTTACCAATGCTCTGGTATGAACGATCTCTGCGCCAGGGTAATATGAGTTCCGCTGCTGTTGGCCCAACCGGTGCATCCGGCGATAATAATTTCTCTGGACTGGATTTTTCGCTTGGTGCATAATGTTGCACTATGCGCGCTTTGGATGCATCAAAACCGGGCAGATTTTGTATATGTGCAATCAATGAATTATTATTAGCACGATCCGAGTCAGCTAAAACATTAATTTTTTATTTGTTTTGTTTTTTTTTTTATTTTTTATTTGTGATATAAATTTGAGAGTTTTCGAGCATTTTCAAAAATTTAACGTTTTCACATTTGACGTTTTAAGCGCGACAATTAAATAAGAATTTTTTTTTTGATAATAATAAATAGAAATATAAAAGAAGTACGTAGAGAAACAGAGAGTTGGTTAGATATTTAAAATGAAAATTTTGGTTTTAGGATTAACGAAAGTAAAACATTTTACAACAATAATTAAAAAACAAAACACACACTTAATTTCTAATAATTTCAAAAAAAAAAATCAATAAAAACAATTTTTTTTTTGTTTATCTATGAAATGTCTAACGCTGTAGTTCCCTTAATTTTGTTTTTAAATTAAAACATTTCAAGTTTAATGGCATTTTTGTGTTTTTTCTGCATTTTTTTTTAGGGTTTATGAAACTGAAGAAGAATTTTCAAGTGAGTAATTATTTTGTTTATAGTTTCTTATTTTAAATGAAACGTAAAAAAAAAAATTAAACAATAAAAATAATTTTTAAACAAACAAAATTTTTTTTTAAATTTTTAATTTAATTATTAAAAAAAAAAACAAAAAAAAAAAAAAAAAACTTACGTGATGACTTTGCTGTGAAAGTCAATCCATCATCCCAATCATCGCTGGCATTCACCGCATTTATCTCGTTGGGTTTTAGTTGTTGTTGTTGCAGTTGCTGTGCCTCCTCTGCTGATTCATTAAGTACTTCATTAATATAATCTTTAGTTGGAATTTTTGTTTTATTATGAAGAGAGAAGTTTATGATTTCAAAAGCGTTTTAAAATGTTGAATTTTTTTTTGAAATTTGTTGTAGTTTGTTTTTGGATGGTATGTTTTGATGATTTTGTTTCCAGGAAGAATGTAAGTAGCAAGAAAAAAAGAGAACAAAATGTTATGGGGTAAATGTTTATGAGAAAATTATTTACATAATTTTGATTGATTTTTTCTTTTTGGGTTTTGCCTTATATGCTAACTGTGGTTAGTAAAATTATTATACATTTTGTTAATTAACAATTGGTGCTAGCGCATGCAGTTTAGAATTATTAAAATTTAAGCATAATTCATAGAAAATTGGAAAACTTTCAAAAAAAAATAGCTGTCGTCGTCTAATTTCAGTTATAGTATTTTTTTTATAAACACTTCAAGGGTCTTTGTGAAATAGTTTACTTATGTACAAAATTTTGTTTAAAAAATTCATATTCATATTTTTACTTTTTGTAAAGAATTTTATAGATGATTATCAAAATTTTTGAATATTTCGTATGGTTTTTTTTAAGTTTAATCCAAACAACTTCTTAAAAATATAGCTTCCTTTATACAAAATTAAAAATTTTTATTTTTATAGTAAGCTCCTTGTATGAAACTATTCTTAAAAATAAAGCTTGAGAGAAATGCAATAAAATATTATGGTCAGGTTTTTCTTGTAAGTATTTGAAAGAAAGAATTTAGGGAATCTTTCTGTACTCCAAATCTGCGCAATTTTCTTTTTTTTTTTCTTTGTTTCTTTCGACTATGGTTATTTTTATATGATGTTTCCACTATATATTTCTGTTTTGGTTTTACTTTATATAATTTTTGAGATTCGTGCGCTTTTTCGGAGGACATACAAATTAAATCGAGACGGTTTGAAACCCAAATAGGATTCGAAATGTATCTGATTCATTTCGGAATCGAATTCAACTAAATTTATTTATTTCTTAACCGAGTCAAAACGATTTAGTTCAGTTTTAAACCGAGTCAAAGCGATTAAGTTAATTTTTTAAAAAACTCTTAACAAATTGGTTCATTTCTTAACGGGTTCTTAACTGAGACGAAAAATTCGGTTAATATTTCTAATCAAATCGGATCGACAAGCAAAGCAAGCCGACAATTGTAGACAAACTGAATGAAAATTGTGATCAGAATAGTATTTATGCCAATTTCGTCTGTCAGGAAACCAAAACAAATACTTTTGACGATAAAAAAAAAAAATGGTGAAGTGCAAGCTTATTTGAATTTAAAATAGTTTACAATGATAACTTTAATGTACTAATTTGGTGGAGTTTAAACAAAAGTAATTTTCCTTTGCTATTCAAAATGAGCTGTAAAATCTTGGGGACTCCAGCTAACGGAAAAAGCGGTCTCGCATGCCACAAAGACAAAATTATGTTTTTAAACCATACTTAAAAAAAAAAAAATTTAACAATGCTATATCTTCTTAATTATATAATATATCACATTTATAAAATAAAAAAAATTGAATTTTTTAACTGGCTCAAATATTTTTTAACCGAATCAAAATGATTCGGTTTACACTTTAACCGACTCATTTTTTTTTTTCAAATTAGTAAGGAAAATTGGAAAATAAAAATATTAGCACATGTGCTTTTGTACTTTTCAGTAAGTCTATTTTGTAGGCCCTCAAACAAATTTATGCATTTTTGGTTTTTTAATTAAAAATATAAAAAAAAAAAATAATAATAATAAATATAAGTAGCCATTTTTGTGTAAAAAGCTTAGCGGTTCAGCTATTAAAAAGCAAAGCAATTACATTAGCATTGCGGTATTTCCCCGCTTTTTGTCTAAAAATAGTTGATATGGATCAATTGGGTTAATAAATAAACCGAATTTATTCAACTCGGTAAAAAAATTGAGCAGATTACTTTTGACTTGGTTATTAAAAGAACCGATTTTTTCGACGCGGTTAAGAAACGAACCGAATCTCATCGACTCGGTTAAGAAATAAACCGATTCAGTTCTAATCGATTTAGAAATGAATCGAATAGTTACTGTTGTTACTCAGTGTTACTGGATTTTTGACTTATCCGATGCAGGGCTCTATTCTCTATCTTTCTCAAATATGTTAACAATTTTTGGAAAAAATTTGCACAAAACTTTTAAAGTATTTATGGAAAAAAGTATAGGCTTGTCTTCAAATCTTGAAATGTAGAAATTCTTTTCTAAGAATAAAATGCATTCCAATTTTATATAAACCACGCGAAATACATACATATATAGTACATATATACACTATTCTTGATGTTAATATGGTTAATCACTACAAATTAAAAAAAAAAAAACAAATATTCCAATAATTTTTTGTACTTCTTTTGCGCTTATGCAACGCGATCTCACGTTGAATTGTACAAAGCCAAAAGAAAAGTAGTCTTGAGTAGGTTTTAGACGAGTCTTTTTTTTTTTTTTTTGTTTGATTGTTTTGTTTTTGCGAGCCATTTACCTATTTCTAATCTACGATATTTGTTAAGTGAATTGTGAGTATGTTTATTGTATCTGTAAGATTTTTTTCGTGAATGGTTTGAATGCGAATTCGTACCATTGGAGAGCTGCTTTGTTGTGCCGTTCTGCTGGAAATCATGGAATGAGACGTGATTTTGTTTAACGCCTTCTTGCTGCGGGGAAAATAAATAAATTATTAAAAAGTTTATAGATTTTGTACAAAAAAAAAAAAAACATACCTTATTATTAGCACCACGCTTACTGCGCTTATGATGCTTGCGATCATTAAACATGCGGCGGAAGTTCATTTGCATTTTGTAATTAACCTGAAAAAATATTTTAAAATATTTTAAATAATGCATATACCGGCTTCAAATTTTGTTTATATTGATTCAATACAAAAATTTTACTTTTGGCGCAGAGATTTGTCTTTGGTATTTGTAAAGCGAATTTTACATGTATGGAAGTAAGTCATATTGCCTTTGGTTTGGTGTATGTTTATGAATATTGAATCTGTGTAAACGACAAACTCACCTGCGTGGACAAATCTCTGTCATCTACTGCGTGACGGCTATAACTAAGACGACGGTGCTGCAATAATTAAAAATGCACATTTAAGTTTGACAAATAATATAAAATGTGTTCATTTTTTTTTTTATTTTTTAACAAAATATTTATTTGCATTTAAAGTTAAGACAAAATTTACTTGATTAATATCTTTAGAAAGAAACTAAGTTAATATTTATTGTAGTAGTTGGGGAGAGTAGTAGGGTATTTTGTTATGTTTCCTTCATAATTTCTTAAAAAAAAAAAAATAAATGCAAACACTTTATACAAAATTATTTTCAAATGCACTGTATCTTTGTGTTGTGCCAATTGCAATTGTATTGGTTAATGTTTGTGTGTGTGTTTGTGTGTGCATGTGTTCAATTTGGAAGATTGAAAGCTTTAGCAAAAAAATATTTTGTTTTTATTTTGCAAAAATATTCAACACAACATTTAATACAGTGACTTAAATATTTATAAGACTTTGCTGCAAACGTAAATTGCGAAAATAAAAGAAAATTATATTAATAAACTAAAAAATTTGCAAATAAGTTAAACAGGCAATTAATATTAAGAAAAAAATTTATAAAATATTTATAATATTAAATTAAAAAAAAAAAAAAATAATAAAGTTGCATAAAAAAATTGTTCTACCTAGTTTATGCGAGGTTGATTTAAAAAGATTTTTGCATTTTAGTCGCATTTAAAAAATAATTTTATATAATTGGAATTGAATTATCTAAACATATGCCCAATTCTCTCAAATTCGTATAAATTGTCTTTTCTGCATAAACTCAGTAATGAAGATGATAATAAATTTATTTAAAATTTTTTTTATTTCTTTAACTCGTTGATGTCTCGAAAATTTCAAAGGAAATCACATAAAAGTAAGGAGAATTTTCAATTTAAACTTCGCGGGCTTAACATTTCGGGCTAGTTCTTTTTTTTCTTGAGTTGGCAGGACTTTTAATAACATCTGGGCCAAATTTCATGTCAATGTCATTATCAGTAATATATTTCCGCTTGTGTTTACCAAACGACCAAGAGTGCATTTTTCGATTTTTACAATGTCTGATTTAATTGAGCAGAGAAGTGTCATCAAATTTTGTTTTCTGAATGGAATAAAAATGTTGAAGAAGACTTATGGGGACCGAGCTCTACCAAACGACGAAGAGCGCCCTGGTCGACCAACGACCTCAACGGACAACGCTCTCATCCAAAAAATAAAAGAATTAGTGCTTGCATGCCGTCGATTAAATAAAAGAGACAATGGCGTATCGAAAGGATCAATTAACCATTTTGAAAGATGTTTTGGGCCTCAAACGTGTCAAGTCTCGATTGGTACCAAAAATGATGATTTTTTTTTTAAAACAGCGTAGATTCTTCGTGAACTTAAAATATCGTTTCGCAACCACCGTATTCGCCTGATTTGGCTCCGTGTGACTTCTGGCTATTCCCAAAACTCAAGAGACCACTCCGGGGAACGCGTTTCGAGTCAATTGAGGAGATAAAAGCTAAATCGAAGAAGGCGCTGATGGCTATGCCGGAAAGGGACTATTTGGCATGTTTCGATTGGACAAAACGTTGGCAAAGTGTATTTTATCGGGAGGGGATTACTTTGAAGGGGATGAAATTGATTTACAAGAATAAATAAAGATTTTTCATTTTACAAACAAATTCACTTTGTAAAATGCCCACAGTAGTATTTAACATTTTTTGAGCTAAAATTTAAGCTAATTTTTAATAATTCCTCTTTATACGATTGATTCAAACCAATAAGAGGAAGCTTAAATTTTGTCTGGTTTCTATGGGAGATATCGCTTAAAATGGGGCTAAAGAAAACTGTTTGTAATTGATTACTTGACGGCTGAGGAGAGTCTAAGCTCTTTTTTAGTCTCCGAGATAATCCGTTTCATACAGCAGATAGCCGGACAGAGAGAAACATAACTAGAATAACTCTTATTTTAATGCTTATCAAGAATTTAAATACTTTTAGTGTCTATCATAGTTTCTTCTGCCAGTTACATTAAATTGGCTCAAACTTAACATTCCCTTCGGGTACAGAAACTTTTTTTGGGATGTGTGCGAAACTTTTATCTACAAAAAAAACCAAAAACTTATCAAAAATTAAGTAAAAACCTCATATTCTAAAATAACAAGCTTTTAAGTAACTTCGTATCTGAGGAAATGTGGGCGGTTAGAGTATGCGTGGTTGGATCGTTTGGTAGATCGCCGACATGCCAAAGACCACACATGAAATCAAAAATATTGTCGATGAGACATTGTTATAGGGAATTAAAAGTTCAACAAAGTTAAAATAAAAAAAAATACATCAATAATCGATATTTTAGTCTGAGATGGGGCACCCTGTTTTATGTGCTCAACTATGATCTAAGCTGCACGATTTATATATTCGTTAATAGATATTAAAGCTAGTCCATAAAAAACTTAAGTAGTTTTGAATCATCGAAACATTATAAAAACTCAATTGATGTGTCTATACAAAACACACATATACATAATTACATATTTGCTTGAATTTAACTAGCAAGTTAATTATTTATACTATTTATAAAGGTTACAAAACCTTAACAAATAAAATAAAAATTATTAGAACTAAAAACAACAAGAAAACAGTGTTTGTCATTTGCCATATTTAGTTTTTATAGACATTGATATTTATAAGTATTGTTTATGTTATTTTAATATTTATAATATTTAGTAAAGAAAAATATCGCTAAACATATTCAAACGTATATTAAAATTATTGTTATATTAAAAATTAATTAATTTAATAATTAACTTTTGTTCATATACAGACAATTTAATTGAGAAAAAATAACATTTAACATTTTATTTATTTATTTTTTTGTTGATTAAACATATATTCAATCCATTAAATTTATTAATTAATTAGTGAAAATTAAATAATCGAATAAAACAAATAAACGAATTGAATAATTAGATAAATACAATAACAATAAGAATAATGAACCAATTTATTCGTACCATTTGTATGGAAGCCTTTTTTATATATTTTTAATTATTTTTATTTGCATTATTATATACAAATAATTATTTATTTTTATATATATAAAGTTTTTGTATATTTTTTTTTTGATATTGATAGTTCGAAGCGTAAAGTTTATCGAAATAATTGCATTTTTCGTTTTGGTTTTGATTTGGGTTTTCAGCGCATTTTACAGAAATAAATTGAAACGGGAAAGAAATTAAAATTATTAATTACATTTTTTTTTTTGTTGTATAAAATCGACAAAAAGCACTAAATTAAAAGATATATTTATATACTGTAGTTTTGTGTAACTGAGCTTAAGAGAAAAGTGTGGATATTGATTTCAACTAATTTTAAATTTAAAAAAAAATGTGTGTCAAGAGATATTTGATATTGGAATATAAATATATATATTCGTGAATAGAATAGAAAATTTAAGAAAAATATAGCGCACACAAAATATGTTTATTTTATATCTTTTAAATATAAAAATTACTAATCTAAAAAAAGAAAACTGTATATAATTTAAAAAAGGATAAAAAAAAAATTTCACTTAAAACTATTTTACAAAAAAAAATTAACACTTACTCTGCGGTAGGGCTTCAATTCTTCAGCAAGTAAATGATGTATTTTTGCATCAGTTAAATCCTTTTTGGATGGATTATAATCCAATTCATGCATATCCAGATTACGTGAACAGCTATTATCCAGATTGGTAAGACTAGGACTAATATACAATTAAAAAAGATTTTTGAAATATTAATAAATATTTTTTTAAAGTAAAATTTCAAGGTTTCATCTACGAAACAGAAATATAATATAAAGTAAACGAATTCAAGATACTTGGTGCGCTTAAAATAGATTTTACAGTGTTACAATAGAGTTTCAAATTAATTCGTAGATTATGAAAGAAAATAATCGGCACTGTTCTCATTTTCGTATCCAATTAAGCTATTCGAAATGGGATATATTCAATTAAATATAAACGATTTTCAAATATTTGAAGATTTGCCTTTTAATTTACCGTTATGCGCGAAAATGGGAAATGGAAACAGCGACGTTATTTTTTTGAAGAATTTCTCATTGCATGCGTTTAGTAATATATATATTTTTTTTTGGGGAAAATATAGTAATTAGTTTTAAAATAAATTTAGAAGAGTACCTATAGTTTGAAAAAAAAAAAAAATATTAAATAAAATTTTGTCATGCATAGATCTACGAGTAATTTATTGTATTTTTGTTGATTGATCTCAAATTCGTTTACCAGGTGGTGTAAATGGTTGGTGGTGCCCCACCTTCCACCAATATAATTATTGGTGTAATTTCTAAAGAGTGCACTCATCGATTCAGTGCCAGACATCTGTCCAATTGTTGATGGATTACGTCGCATCACTTCCATGGCATCACGCATTGTTAGCTTTGAGTAGGTTTCTATAATTTTCGGTTCAGCACCTTGCTAAAAATTTTGAAAATAATATAAATTCGAAAAAGACAAGAACAAAAAGACAAATTATTTTAAATTACACAAAAATGTATGTAATTTAAAAAATATTACAATGTTTTGTATTTGAATTATTGAATACTCTTTACATATATTTTGCATTAAAGCACCCAAAAGTATATCTAACGGAAAAACTCATTGAATACGCATGTATGAGGCTAATGGCACTCTAAGCGTTTGTAACATTGTATTTCGAAAAGTATTGAAATTTTTTAAAAACACAAATTTGAAGTTTATGGAGACTGGAAACTGGGTTCCATACATTCAAATGCATATATGTAAAGAGCATTTAATTTGTATTTAAATCTTTTTCTCGTTTCTTTGATTTTACCTTAAGATCTCTAATTATAAGCGGACGTATAAAACGATTATCGAAACGTTTAAATTTATCGCGCACATTGTAGTTGCCTGTCTTGCCACAAATATCCTCAATTCCAGCCATTAAATGATCCATAAACTGTAATAAAATAAAAAATGAAAAAAAAAATTCATTAAATAAAATTATTTAATAAACATTATATTTATTTACCCGCTCATGTATACGCTCATTCATCGTAGGTTTACGTTTATTCGCACGCTTAACATTTAAGATTTTAACGAGGGGCTTTATTGTTATACCCTGCACAAATACAGTAAAATAAATCACAGCAATTGTTGTGGTTACAAACATATTCTTTTGTTTGACCACTTTCTCATCGACAAGTAAAACCAAAGCAAAGGCAACAGCACCGCGAAGACCACCATAGGACATAACAAACTGATCGACACGTGAAAGTTTGTGCAGTCGGAAACGATTTGCCATTGCTGAGAGTAAAATGACACCTAAAGAAAAATTTTAAAAAATAAATAAATAATTAATAATTCCGTTGAATTCTGAAAACAATTTACCTATTACACGAAACACTGAACAGAAAAGTATTGTCAATACAACAAACCAAGTATTCCAGACATGACTATTATTTACGGTCGCCACACCAAGAAACATGAATATAATCGTTTCCGATGAACTGGATAACATTTTCAATGCATATTTCACAGTTGTATGTGATTTTTGTGAAATATTCGATTCGACATAATTCTTCATAGTAATGCCGCAGAATGTAATGCTGTAAGAAAAATTTTATATTTCAAAATCAGTTTTTCGTATTAAAAATTAATTATAAATATAAACTTACGCCAATATGCCGCTCATATGAAAGATTTCCGCATTTAAATATGCCAAATAGGCCATAACAAAGATAAAGATCGGTTCAATAACGCGCACATGATCTGTATAACGCGTTACCAGACCGGTTAGGAAGCCCCAAATTACGCCTGTAAAAAAATTATAAAAGTTTTTTAACTGTATTTAATTTTAAACTGCTGCAGAATCTTACCTATTGCAGTGCCACCAAGCGCTACCACAAAGAAGGAACCAATACCGCTTACAACATCCTGTGCTATAATTTCCGTTAAACCAATTTCATTATAAACTTCCATCATGTGATACATAACGACCTGAAATGTATAATTTATTTTATAAACATTGAATTTGGTTAAACACGAAGTCTACTGCTGTAAACATTGTGAGGGAAAGAGGAAAGGAAGAGAAAAGTTTAAGGATATTTGACAGAAACATAATTGTCACACACGTCAAAAATCTTCGATAGACAAAATTATTTTGAACGTTATAGGCACATAAAAAATACGCGCGCTGGGTTCCGCTATGGCTCACACTCGACTATAGTTTGAAACGATCCGAACCATAGACACCAGAGACTAAGGAACTGTCAAAGCTGTGAAATTCTTCGGTTGTATGGGTAACCAAAGGCCAAGTCTTGCTTAATCCAGCATATTCTTCACATTTAGTTCCTTGCGATTATTATCTGTTTCAGCGACTATAAAGATGGCACGATGTTTAGATTAAAGTCGAATCATTGAAAGAAACGAAAAATTTTAAGACCCTTACAAAGTCTGTTATTGGTAGAAAAAATAAATTTTATCATATTCAAAGATAATATTTGAAGTTTTGGGTAGCTGGGTAGATATGAATAAAGAATGGAGAATGGTGTCAAGCACAATTCCTTGGGGGACAATTTTAAATTGGTAACATCCACAACATTGTTTACTCAGAAGCTTCTCTCTGCTATAAACAGTGGCAGCCAAATATGTTTAATAGGACAGTTCAGGTTCATTTAGGATTAAAATTAATCTACGCAAAAATAAACTCGCTAACTCATTTTACTTAAAAAAAAATGGTATATTAAATTTCAATTGACTAGATTTGACCCATTTGATAAGTTTATCCAAGTGTAATGCAAATATTTAAACCAAATAACTGACAGCATTCTTTCTCTTTATTTTTTTTTGTTTATATCTTAACAATTTCTAATAAACACTTGACAACTTTTGCACAAACGTCAGCATACACATATATAAAATATGTCAAAGTTCAGCACTGACCTCCAGTCCAGTTAAGACTTGAACAAAAGCAGACAGACTTATAGACTTACAGGCAGACAGGCAGACAGACAGACAAGATAGCAATAACACAGCAAAAGATAGTTTTGTTCAGGTACAATACACAATATTAGTATTGTGCTTACATACATACACAAACACAAACCCACAAGTACCTACTCTGTCTCATTTCAATGGAAAATTTAAATACAATAACGTCAATTGTGACGCCATTATAATCGTAGGTAAATGACGATGACTACGACGACGACGATGCCGTAAGCGTTAGCGTTGGCCCTACCCAGCAACAATGACAGCAACTAAACTTGTTTGCCTAGTGATTCAATTTGCAGATTAGAATTGAGGTTATGTTTGAACGCCTACAAATCCGTTGACACCTTGTTGCTATGTCATGTCTTGTTATAGCTCAGCTCAGCTCATCTAGCAAGCAAGCTATTCTATTCAATCAAATTATGACAAACACTTTCAAAATCAAAAACAAAAGCACTCACCGTCACTGCGTCATTTAGCAAGGATTCACCGAAAACAACAATGTAAAGGATTTCATTGACATGTATCTCCTCGAACACAGCAAGCACAGCCACAGGATCGACGGCGGATATTAATGAAGCAAAAGAAATATGTCCAATAATTTTGGTGTTTCACCGCCGAAAACACCGCAAACGCCACAAGCATACAACGAGCCGCCTGAAAAGAGAAAAATAAATACATCAGAAATATTTTATTTTGGAGATAATTCTTTGCGAAGGGTATGGATTGGAGTCTGTTCTTCGTTCTGAACCAAATTACAATGTTGGCACATATATCGCTTATTTTATTTATGATATTTCCTTTTTCTTAGCTTCTAACCATCATAACGTAACCCAAAACCTATTTGTAAATTGCGACCCGTGAAATATTATTGAAAAACAATACACAAATATTATTAATGGAAAAAAAGGAAAACATTTCAACTTCAATAGAAACGAAGCTCAAATGCCTGACATACGCAGCTTTCTATAGGTTCTAACAGATCATATTTTGCGAATGGGATAGGGTAGGGGTCAATGGTCAGATACAACTCAAATTCAGACACCAGGCTGTGGTTCATATAAGAAGCAAATGTGTCAATTTTGAAGCTATAAAAACACAGATAATAAAATAATTTTATTAAAAAAAAAAAAAAAAAAAAACAGGAAGTGGGAGCTAAATTTTTTTGGCTACTATATGATAAAGTGGCTTGATCATTTTAAGGTACTAAAAATAAAACTTAAATCCGTAAAATTTTTTTCGGTTTTTTTTTTTTTTAAAACATTTAAAATTTTTTTTTTCTTTTTTTTTTTTTTTTTTCCTTTCAAAAAAATAAAAAAAATTTTTTTTTTTTTTTTGTTTTTTTAATAGAAGGCGAGAGTATTAAAAAATAAAAAAAAAAATATCTTCTCGGCGGAGGCCAAACCCCTTCTTAGAATTTCTTCTTAAAAAAAAAAAAAATTTTTTTTGAAAAAAAAAGAGGGGGGCTTCCCCCTACCCCCAAAAAAAATATAAAAAAAAAAAAAAAGGCGATAATTTTAAAAAAAAAAAATAAAAAGGTTTTTTCAAATTTTGAGGGAGAGGGCCCGACGGCTTTTATAAAGAAAAAATTTTTTTAAAGTTTTTTTTGAGGTCCCCCAGTTTAAAAAACTCGGTAAAAAAAACGCTTTAATTACCGCCCGCGCGAAACCCTTTTTATTATTTTTGTTATATTTTTTTTTTTTTTAATTTTAATCTAATATTTTTGAATTATACCCTTGAGGGAATTTAGACCCCAAAAAAAAAATTTTTAAAAATTTTTTTTTTGGTGGAAAAAAGGAAAAAACCCCCTAAACCGACGGATCAAAAAACAGGCGACAGGCAAAAGACAGAAGGACTAAATTTGGTGTTCCAACAGCAAATAATTAGAAAGGGTTTCATACAAATAATGTTAAATTGGGTATATTTATATGGGGGCCATACCTAACAGTGGTTTGAGTTAATCAATTAATTAATTAAAACAAAGATGCCCCTTTAAATGGGGCTAGAAAAAACCGTTTGTAAGAGATCTATTCACCTATTGGAGAATATAAAATTCAAATTTGTTAGATCTATCTTATATAGTTTCCGTGCTTCATAAATCTGCATTAAAGATACAAAATTCCAAAAAAAAAAAAAAAAAAATTATTTCTTTTGTTTTAAATGACAAAAAAACATTTTACATATGCAAATTGAATCGATCACGTTTCTTGAAATGTCAATTACATAAACTAACAATAGCTATCTACGTATGTACATTATTTCTTTTATTTTATTGTTCTTTAGCAATTGCATTTCAATAAAGTATCTACAAGATACATATAACTACTTTTGCTTTTCGTATGCATTTCACTGCACACAGTATAAGCAAATGTGCAATAGCAACTAATTGTTTTCAATTGTCTTTCACTTTGAATTTCCAGGAATTGGCAACAACAACAACAAACTATATACAATACATATATAATAAAGTATGAAAAAAGCGTTTAAATGATAGCTAACAAATCGTTTACATTGCAAATGTGTATCTCAACAATTTGCTATGCCCAAAATAATACAATTCAATTTCAATTTCACTTTTTACTTTTGTCTTTTTTTTTTTTTTTTTTTTGCCACACGAATGTGGACACGCCAATGCGACAGATCTATTAGAAATCTGTATATACATTTTGGGGAATTTGCTAACTCAGTATATAGTATCTATAGACGTGTGCGTGTAGCTGTATCTTTTTTTTTTATTGTTTATTTTTTTTGTATCTCATGGTAGTTTTTTTTTTACAATTTGTATGTCGCGTGCTACAAATTTATTGGCTGGCCTCTTGTGACTCTTGATGACAAAGCTTAAGCACAGATGCTTTGCATTTATTTGTATCTACAAATTTAAATAAAAAAGTATCTTTTTATTTTTTCAAATTAACAATGCGCTTTGTTTTGTATCTTTTAATTGTGTTAATTGTAAAGTGTTATTTATCTGTTATACTTTCGTTTATTTGTTAACACTTAACTAATAGTTAGCTATGTAAATGGCGCTTAATCATCTTTCAGCTTAAAAACAAAATATATATATATATACTATATATATTGAACGCTTGTCATGCTATCAAAATTGTTATTTCTGATTAATTCGATAATAATAGCTTGACATCAGCTTAATTGTAATCAAATTGTTATTCTTTTATGATGAATTAAATATAAATACATTGGTTAGCTAAATGTATATATAGCATAAAAGACGACACTCAAGTAAATTGAATTTTCTATTAGCAAACAATCAAATTATTGACTTTTTAAATACGTTTATCGAATGATCGAATTACAACATTAAACTAAAAAAATAAAATAAAGAACTTGCTACTCACCAATTGTTGCAATATTAAAGATGGTTCCAACCACCGCCATTAGTAGTATCGTGCCTAAATTATCGAAAAATAGTCGATTTGGCATGAAATAACCAGCGTCCAGTATAATGGGTGGCAACATATAAAAGAAGAATGTATTCGGCGTCAACGGTGAGACAGCAACTTCTGTACAAAAATAAAGTACCACACCAATGACCACGCCTACAACAATCAACAATATCGATTCCGGAAATATCAAGTGCAATTTGGGCGTCATATGAAAACCTGGCAAAATGAAAGAAAAAAAAAAAAGAAAAACAGAAAACAAAATGATAAATGTGTAAATATATTTTTTTTTTCACTTTTTTTATATTTTTACAAAATGAAATGATTATCTAATACCATAATACAATATAGACGAACAATAAGTAGAAATGTAAGTATATAAAAATATAAAATAGTAAAAATAAATTGTTTGGAAAATACTTGAAAATTTACGTCAGTTGTCTAGCGCAACATGCATGAGTTATATTTTAGATTTTTGGCCTTCATTCAAGTGGGTTCTGCACCTATTTAGATATACTCGTACATATGTACATATATCATTTTCGTGTTTTGCTAATTATGGAATACATATTTTGGTATAAAAAACAAGATTTTTTTGCGATTTAGGTAAGCTTTTTGGCTTCAGACAGTTGTATTTATTTAATGTTGTATCTTGTTTTGAGAAATAAATCGTTTTCTTTTGTTTTCCTATGTAGTCCGGCCGTAAAATTAAACGGCCGATGGGACGTTTGGAGAAAATGCATACAGTAATTGTTCATTTCGAAAACTTAGAACAATTTTGTAGTTAAGCAGTAATCGTTTACGGTCTCCTAGAGCAAGTAACTCATAACATTAACTAATATGTTGAAAAAATAAAATAATGAAAATGATGTTTACGTTGATTATTTACCAAACGTTTCTCGTATGTACCATAACTCGTTCTTATGGACGGAGCAACGTGGTTTTTATCGATGTGATATATACTATAGTGTACTCTCTCGAAAAGATAGACACACAATTTGTACAAGTATGAGAATACACTCTTATAAAGCAAAACATTTAAAATTGTTGTATAATTTTCTGTATGTAGTATAAGAACGTTTATAAATTTTTAATTTTTAGCAAAGATGTTCTGCATCATTCGTTTAAGTAAGCAATTATTTATCATACGAGTACAAGCCATAAACACTATCCGTTCGTAACCCTAGGCATTTTCGTCAAAGTGCAATGTTAAATGGTTACTATTTAGCTATTTATGAAGATACTAGCAGATATCCGCGGATTTGCTCGGGTTTTTTATTTGCTCGTACGAGACGAATCGATCTACCATCCGTGTCCGTCTGTCCTGTCCGTCCGTCCTCTGTTGTCTGTTTTTTTCGCAGCTTATTTGGTCGGTTGGAGAGATTTAAGGTGCCTTTAGAACTATTTTCCTTTTTCCATCGACTAGACTAAGAAAAGGAGGGAATGTGCCACGCCCATTTTAGGGAAAACCCCCCCTATAAAATAACTTTTTTTTAGAGGTTAGGGGAAAAAAAATAGCTTTTATCTATGAATGTATTCAATCCAAATTTTCTAATGTCTTCTAATGTCAAAACGTGCCACGCCCATTTTTAGGTTTAGCCCCCATACAAATTTGCCCATTTCGAATTTTGTATAAAAATAGGTTTTTTTTATGAATGTATTCACTCAAAATTGAATAAAACACCTCCTATATCTCAAGTTCCAAAACCAGTATGCCACGCCCATTTTTATGTATATAGCCCCCATACAAACTTACCGATTATTCCCGAACTTTGTATGAAAAGGTGCATTTATAAATGTGTATAGGCCACTGATGATCGCACATAAACTATTCAAAGATTCGTGTGGGTGTTTAAGCTTCCGGTTCCACCGAAGTTAACGTTTTTCCTTGGTTTTTTTTTTATTTGGTGGCTAAATATGAATAGTTCAAAAATTTGGGTTCAAATTTTGGAAATCCCCCAAATTGTTCAAAAAAAGGTTGAGAACGTGTTGAAGACCCGTGTTTGGTTACCGATCGCTCAACGGACGATGCTCACATCCAAAAAGTAAAAGAATTACCGCTGCGACGTTGGCTTTCAACTATGAGAGACATTGCTGATGAATTTGGCGTATCGAAAGGATCAATTAATGCAATTTTAAAAGGATGTTTTGGGCCTCAAACGTTTTTTCCTGAAAAAATGCTGATTTTGTTTTTTAAACTGCACTGATTTTTTTGTGACTTTTTTTGCCGAAAATCACCAATATCGTTCCGCAAACACCGTATTCGCCTGATTTGGCTCCGTGTGACTTCTGGCTATTCCCAAAACTCAAGAGACTACTCCGGGAAACGCGTTTCGAGTCGATTGAGGAGATAAAGCTGAATCGCCGAAGGCGCTGATGGCTATACTGAATGGGACTATTTGGCATGTTTCGATTGGAAATAACATTGGCATAAGTGTATTTTATCGGGAGGGGATTACATACTTTGAAGGGGATGAAATTGATTTACAAGAATAAATAAAAATTTTTCATTTTACAAACAAATTCTCCTTATTTTTTGTTCACAGTAGTACTTTTCTTTATTTTATAGTCTTTTTGCATGTTCCATTTTCATGTTCAAAACCGAAAAGTGGTAGCCAACACATTGTATTATGGTATTAGCCAACACATTGTAGTATATCTCTTTCCAAGACTGTAACTTCGTATCTTTTCCATGTTTGGAGCAATAGCTATTCTCCGTGAATATGCAAAGGGACCAATAAATCAATAACTTTGAAATTCGATAAGATAGAAAGTGTCGCTCTTAATAAAAACTATAGCAAATAGATTTATCTTCTTTTTTTCCGAAGACTTCCAAAATTTGTTAACTAAAATTTTATTGAATTTACCTATAAATATCTAAATTAAAATAAGGTACGAGAAGAATGGCTGTGATAAAAGTGATAACCATTTACTTTCTTCATAAAACTTTAGTCAAAAGATCAAGCTGCATTTTTTTCTCAGAGAGCAACTTTGTATCACATTCAGATTTCGAGCTACATATTTTTAAAGAAAGGGTACGAACAATTGTGGTCAAGCAAAATTTTACAAAATAAATAGTTGTTATATATTTTAAGTTTACATAAGATATTATATCAAATAAAAGACAATAAAATAATCTTTCAGAAAAGTATATGTTTGTTTGACTTTTCTTCATAAATTGAATATTGAATAATACTATAACCATTAAAAGATACATTTTGAGAAAATGCTTAGGTTTGGGGATTGTATAAATTGTATAAATTTGTGTGTTCTTTTTCTGATTTTAAAATAATTTAAAAATTCAATAAAGTTTTAATTTAAAACAGGTAATATTACGTATACATACATATACATACGTGAATATGTAACAAATCTGTATCTTTAAGTATCTCATTAATGAGCAAAAACATTTTGTATCTTAAAAGTACAAAACAGAAAAAAAAAAAACAAATTAAAAATACAAAAACGTAGCACACAAAAACAAATTTTAATCACTTCAGAATTATTCAATTGAAAATACCAAACAATTTTTCTTCATTTTATATAATTTTTTTTTGTGCGTGTGCGTGTTTGTGGGCGAATAAATGACTCACTTGCTACATTTTGGTATAGTATCTATTGTTTTTGTCCTTGAGGAAATGTTCTTTGTTTTTATTTCTTTTTTTTTTTTTTTGTGAGAAAGCCAAGGCTACGCATGAGACTCGAGGTTAGCAAAGACCGGCAAAAATTGGTTGTGTAACTTTACAATAAAAAAATTTTAACTGTTTTTGGCATTCAAAACTAACACACTCTGCTGTGTGTGTGTGTGTGTGTTAGTATCCATAGAGGAAATAATACAGCATTTAAATTCACCAAAAAGGTGTCATAAAATCAAAATTATCCCCTTTTGAAACTTCCGCTTGTTGCATACTGAAACTGATTGCGCAACTTGGCAGCAGCAAAATATTGAGAAAGAGAAAAAAGCATCAAGACCAAGGACTGCACACTTGAGTAGGAGGTATATGTGTGTGTGTGTGTATGTGTGTGTTTGTTTTGCATGTTGCACGCGCTTGACGTAAAATTTTTTTTTTTTTCGTTGATGTCACGTTTAGCTTTATTGATTTTTCTCAGTTGCTGCAGCTTTCCGCAACCGTAGCAGCTGCCAAATGCAGCCGCCACTCATTAGTTGTCCATAAATCTTTCTTCGCCATTTTGCTTACTTACCGATTTTGGCAATACTCGCCGAAAGTATCCAAACGCCAATGATAAAAGGCGTCTTTACACGATCAAAGTCAACTTGCGATAATGGATATCGATCATGCATATGCTCCTCATCGACTTCTGTATCTGCTGCTGGAAAATGATCAATATCAATTTTACTTGTCGATGGCTCAACTTTTTGGAGGTGCTGGCGGTGCTTCATTCGTTTTGGGCAGCGCTGTTGTGGCAGCATTCTGACTTGTGGGCAGCTAAAAGAAATACAAAAAAAAAAAAAAAAGATATAAAATTATAAAAGGTGTGAACATTTTAAAAAAGTTTATATGCTATACTTTTTATTTATTAAATGATAATTACGCGCGAAAACTATAAATATTGAAGACAGTTCTACCAAACTCGATGATTGATTTGTAAATATTTGATTGGGTTATTTTTTTTTTATTTTATTCAAATATTTCACATGCAAAGAAATTAGTTTGTTGAATGTTATTCCATTTTTCTATCTCTCTCGAAAGCTATTGTCACGCACAGTCAAGTCTAGACATATTAGTTGAAATATTATATCTGCTATGTATGTCATATCATGTGCTCTGAACGAGGCTAAAAACTTGGTAAATGTTATAGTTAAATCATTAAATTCACTCAGCTAGTTCCAGTGCGTATAGCTGTCATTGGTGTCGTCGCATGTTACATGATTTGTTTTTGATTTTTTATTTACTATATTTTTACTATACTATATAGTATGTATGTACACGCAATCGAAATTAATATATTTGTTTAGTACCTAGAATACTTTATGTACTTAAAGAATTCTAGTTTATTTGGGTTAAAATCAGTTTTAGCCAGTTTAAACAATTTACTACATTAGATCACCTTTTTTAGGTTACCTTTTCAATTTCCTGTGTAATTAAGTTGTCGTCTCTATATTTCAAAGTTTCCTCATTTTAAATTATTTTATTGAATCACATCATAAATTTAATATTTTTACTTTTTTGAAAAGCAGATTTTGTTGTTCACAAATGTTTTTTTCTTATTTATCGACTGGCATCTGCTTTATAGACAATATTGGCGATATGTCACCGTTCTCATCGTCTCTTCTTTTACAACGGTTTGGCTTTGACATTGCAACTTTACCTATATAAAATTCAGTGGGACTGTAAGACTATAAAAAATGCCTTGAACCTTTTTTTTATTGTTGAAAACTCAATTTCCTAAGAACCTAAGGGTGCTATCGACTTTAGTTGTCCAGACAAATGTTCTCGTAAAATATGTCTCTCTTTTGTAAGTATCGTTGGTACGTATGTTTCGTATGTATTTACAAAAAAATAATCCATAAAACATGTGTTCGAGAATGGGTCCAGAGAAACAGTTCTCTGGGACTTGTGGGTACCAAACCCTTGACTCTAAGTGGACTAGTCTAAAAAATACAGACATCTAAAACCAGTTAGACGAATAGATAATTAGGCTTGGAATATTTAATGCTAGCTCCAATAAAAGGCTTTAATTGGTCTAGATCGGGCAGTTAAAAAAAATAGCTGCTATACGTACCGATTCTAAATGTTGGAATTTCTGAATAAAAACAAGGAAAAACGTTCACTTCGGTGGAACCGAAGCACAAATACCCGCCACATTTTGGTTTAGTTTATTTATGATCATCAGTGGCTTAGGTTAAATTTGGAGAAGGGGTGTCTTGGTGTCAATAGTCCGAAATAACCAAGGTTTAGACACAATCATGATAATAATTTTAACCGAAGGACAGAATAATATATATTTTATTAAAAAAAAATTAGAAAATGGGTGGTGACTTTGTTTGGTGGCCATATGGTAAAGTGGGCTGATCCCTATAATATCAGTAGAGTTGAGATAGGATGATATTAGATGTGTTTTTACCCAATTAGAACTGAATATATTCATAAATAATTACTATTTTCACACAAAAATTAAAAAATGGCCGTAAAATTCATATGAGGCCTATACCTAAAAATGGGCGTGGCACCTTAGCTTTGATATTGGATGCCATTTAAAATGTTTTTACCCAATTTGAAGTGAGTACAATCATAAATAAAAGCTTTTTTTCACACAAAAATTAGAAAATCGGTGAAAGTTCGTATGGAACCCATATCTGAAAATGGGCGTGGCACCTTCGTTTTGACATTGGAAGACATTAGAAGTGTTTTTACCTAATTGGGAGTGAATATATTCATGAATAACAGCTATTTTCGTACAAAAAATAGAAAAAAAAAACGGTAAGTTTGTGGTGGAGCTATACCTAAAAATGGGCGTGGCAGTTTCATTTTAATGCTTGATTTAGCCGTAAGAGAAAAAAAACTTAAGTTCTAAATTTGAACTCAATATCTTTTAATCTGACCGAATAAACTGCGAAGAAACAGACGAACGTACGGACAGACAGACGGATATGGCTAGGTCGATTCGTCTCGTCGAGCTTATCAATAATATATATATTTTATAGGGTCTACGATGGCTCTTTAAAAGCATTACAAAATTTCAGACAAACTGAATATACCCATAACACTATGTGTGGCGGGTATAAAAAAAATTGCATACAAAAATTCCAAAATTTCACCTGCATTTTTAATTTGGTTTCGTTTCTATTTTATTTCTAAATATTATTTATAACTATTCAACAAATTTTTAGCAGTATTTGGTTATATTTTAGCTTTTGCTACTTTTTTTGTTCCATGTTTCAAGTTGTTAACTGACAGCTTGCCAGTTTTAAGTTGTTCAGAATAACAATTTATCATTTTAAAAAAAACTACTACAACTAAAGCAAAATTTTATTTAATTTTTTTAAAACAGACAAGGAAAAACGTTAACTTCGGTGGAACCGAAGTTCAAATACCCGCCACATCTAGGTTAAGTTTATTTTTGATCATAAGTGGCTTTGGTAAAATTTGGAAAAGCGATTTAGACACAATAATGGGTTAAAGTTTTAACCTAAAGCCAGAATATATTCTTAAATAATTACTATTTTCACAAAAAAAAAAATTGAAAGTGGGCGGAAAATTGGTATGGGGCCTATACTAATAAATGGGCGTGGCAAGTTGTTTCTGATATTGGATGTCATAAGAAGTGTTTTTACCTAAATTTAAGTAAATTGTTTCGTAAATAATACCTATTTTTATACAAAAATTCAAAAAAAAAGGGGTAAGCTTGTATGGGGGCTATAGCTAAATATGGGCGTGGCACCTTGTATTTAGCATTGGATGACATTAGAAGTATTTTTCCTCAACTTGGAGTGACTACATTCAGAAATAATATCTATTTTTATACAAAAAATCCAGAAAAAACAAGACAGAACGCTAAAGTCGAGCATGCTCGACTGTACAGAACTATATGTACCTTAAGTTAGGTTCTATTTGACTACCATACATCATTGAATTGGATTTTCATAGAAAAACGGGTATATCTTTGATTGGGTTTATACCTAAAATTTTGTTGGGCCTACCCATATTAGTCTATTTCATTGGGACTATCATAGACATAATTTATACTAAATTTAAATTTTCTAGAATAAAAAGCAATGACGTTTTTTATGTAAAAACCCAATACTTTGGGGTAAATTTGTATGGGGGCTATACCTAAAATTTTGTTGGTCCTACCCATGTTTAGATATTTTATTGGGACTGTCATAGACATAATTTATACTAAATTTAAATTTTCTAGAATAAAAGCAATGACGTTTTTTATATAAAAACCCAAAATTTTTGGGTAAATTTGTATGGGGGCTATACCTAAAATTTTGTTGGTCCTATCCATATTGGGACCCTATAAAGTATATATATTCTTGATCAGCATTGGAAGGGGAGTCGAACTAGCTTTGTCTGTCCGTCCGTCCGTCTGTCATGCTGTCTGCCGTATGAAAACGATTATTTCGGAGACTATAAGAGGTAGAGCTTTCAAAATTGAAACTTAGACTCTCCTAGGCCGTCAAGTGTGCACTTACAAACGGTTTTTCTCTAGACCCATTTTAAGGGGTACCCCCATACAAATGTACCCCAAAATTTTGGGTTTTTGCATAAAAACGTCATTGTTTTTTATTCTAGGAAGTTCAAATTTAGTTAAAATTATGTCTATGATAGTCCCAATAAAATATCCCAATATGGATAGGACCAATAACATTTTAGGTATAGCCCCCATACAAATTTACCCCAAAATTTTGGGTTTTTACATAAAAACGTTTTTTTTTTTATTCTAGAAAATTTCAATTTAGTATAAATTATGTCTTTGATAGTCCCAATAAAATATCTAAATATGGGTAGGACCAACAAAATTTTAGGTATAGCCCCCATACAAATTAACCCCAAAATATTGGGATTTTACATAAAAACGTCATTGCTTTTTATTCTAGAAAATTTAAAAGTTAGTATAAATAATGTCTATGATAGTCCCAATGAAATAGACCAATATGGGTAGGCCCAACAAAATTTTAGGTATAACCCCAATAAAAAAATATCTTCTTTTTTTTAGTTTTTCTATGAAAAATCCAATTCAATGAGGTATGGTAGTCAAATAGAACCTAACTTAAGGAACATATAGATTGGATACAGGGTATCTTGCAGTCGAGCATACTCGACTTCAGCGTTCTTTCTTGTTTTTTAAATATTTTCGTCATAAACAATGTTAGCAGCAGCAACCAAAAACTACAACAGCGCCAGCAGTTGCTGTTGTTACTAACAATAATTATGGTAATTACAACTGACAACAAACAACAAACATATCAACAATAAATATAAGTAACAACATACGGCGACGTCCAATAACTGACAATTTAAACACATTAGGAAACCAAATATTTATGCCTCCGGATATGTGCATTTTGTATTTAGATTTTTATCAATCAATATTATAAATTGTAGGCCTTTTTACTTGTTAATTTCTTTGAAAAATATCGAGAATATTTTGTAAATAAAAATTTCTAAATGAAACAAATAAAAATGTATTCTTTAAAAAAACCTCTATTCAACAGTTTTTAAAGTGAAGTAATGCTGGCAGCAGTTGCGTGATAGTAGTAATTTTTTTTCTATTATGTCATATGTAAGCCCAATCTAAACGTTGTAGTTATTGAAACATATAAATCAGCACTGTTAAATCTTTCTCAATGAATGAAACATTCATCACGATTAAATGACAATCAACCGCAATTTTAATTCATAAATGTTCTGAGAAAATTTTCGTTAAAGGTTTTTTGTTTTGTTTTATTTTATCGCAAAAAAAGAAAGACACGTGTAATTTTCGTTTAGCTTTTTTATACAACTTGTCACATTTTTGAACCTATTATTTAGTGAAAATTTATGGGAGAAAATAATAATAATAATTAATTTATGTATTAATTTATTTTCAAGTTCAACAGGGAGCTATCATAGTAAACAATTTATTCATCTCATGTGTGTGCAATTCGTAAAATCAGCGATAAGCTTAAATTTTAGCACGTGATATAATATTTAATAATAACGATTAAAATGAGGCACGTAGAACATGTTAAACTAGTTAAAGCAACTAAAATAAATTAAGAAAATGATGACACAATAGTGCACAATTGAATAATATAATTGTTAAATATTAATTTCAATGCTTAACACTTGCCGTTTTTTAGGTGCTTTGAGTTATTTACGATAATTGGCCGAACATTGTATAGGACAAATACATATAAAACTTGACAACTTTCTTTTGTTACCGGCCGTCAAAAATTTTATAACGCATCAAAGAAGGCATTGTACACTCTATAAAGTATATAAATTCTTGACTCGATGAGACGAGTCGATTAAGTCATGTTCGTCTGTCTATCTGTTGCGAGGTGATTCATTCGCATAGTTTTAAAGATATGGGAATGAAATTTAAAATTTAAGCTTCGCCACGCCCACTCTAAGGTCTAAACTTGGGCTGTATCAGACCATCGACCCCACTCAAACCCATTGAGGAATGTTATCTACGACACTGATCATCATAAATAAACAATTCAAAGATTCGTGAGGCGGGTACTTAAGCTTGGATTTCACGGAAGTTAGCGTTTTTTCTTGTTATACCCATCACACATAGTGTGAAAGGGTATTTTAAGTTAGACAAAAAATTTATAACGAATGAAAGGAGTCACCGTAGACCCCGATGCGACGAGTCAGTCTAGCCATGTCCGTCTGTCTGTAGCTACACGTTCAATTTGCTCAGTTGTTAAGCCATAAAGATGAAATTCAAATCTTAAGCTTTTCTCAGTCCTAAGCAATTAAAGTGTTAAAACTAAAGTGCCACGCCCATTTTTAGGCATAGCCCTCAAACAAATCATTACAAACGACTTTTAATTAAAAAAAAGCATTAGCGTCAAATCATAATGAAAAACAATTATAATAGCACCCCCATGTTTTTAGAAGGACCCATTGTTGAAGTGGGTGCACTATAGCATATAGCCCCAAAAAATATCTACCGCCAACTTTTGAGTTTTCATATGAAAAAGATTTGTGTTTGAAGGCTTTTTGTCAAATATGGTAATAGCACTTCTAATATCAACCCATGTTTAGGAAAGAGTCTATGGTTGAGTAGGGATGACTATAACAAAACCCTTATAAAAATTTAACTCTATTTTTTTAATTTGAAATAAAATAAATAATGTAAAAACCTTTATATTCGTGATAAATGAATGTAAGACCAGTTATTATAATTGTCTGAAGTAAGCAAGTTCAGTATTGACAGATTGGTTTTCATTTTCTCAGAAAGCCAAGCTGCCATCAAGGCGAAGAGAATGTAAGAACTTACTTAATCTTGTTGGTCACCCCAACACACTTTGCCTTTCATGGGTCCCTGGACTTAATGATATTTCCGGGAACGAGCAAGCAGACACCCTGGCTAGACGGGGTTCATAGTTGCATAAAAGCTAAGCTTATTTGGACCAAGATTGACCCCAAACGTACCAGAACTCTACTGTTGAACTCCCACAAAGATCTTGCGAGACTAACAACCGCCATCACAGGGCACTGGCCCATTGGGGAACACGAGGCCAGATTAGGTATCCCTTACAACAGCACATGCAGAAGTTGTAAAAAGAGGATACTCCAGAAACGTTAGATCGAGTAGTCTAAGGTACTTTGGACGTTGGCAGTTGGAATCGCTGAGCGATCTCTCTCTCTCTCTCTCTTATGTCCCTCTAAACTACGTTCCTTCCTTAACTGTACTGGTTGACTTTGATCCTCCAGAGCCTATCATGTACTTGAGGCTCACTTCCGAGATATTTTTAGTGGTAACAAAACGGCAGTTATAAGCTAATTGTGTGAGGAATATGGGTTGTCTCCTCAGCCACCTCTATCTATCTAAGCAAAGTTAAAAAATTCCATTAGAAACCTCATCAGAGTTTAATGTCTCTTCTTGCTTCTTCACATAAGAACTTTGAAATTTGGAATAGATTTATAAGAGGGTTATTGCTTAAAACTTAATTAGAAATATTAACAAGTAAAGCTTCTAGACAAACTAATTGAAGCGAAATTTAATTTTCGCTTTAAATTCGACATTTTCAAAAACACTTGATCAATAATTGTGAAATAACAATATTCTCTTGATAAAAATTTCCAGAATTACTCATTTCAATTACATATTTTTAAATTTCAATTAAACAAAAACGTGTGCAGTAAATGCATAGTAACTGTGGCAACACTTGTGTGCACTTCAAACAAGACACCCGGGAAAATGCAACAAATTGACAAACTAATTATCACATTTAGCTTTCTTTCTCTCTCTAAAAAGTGATGCCAAGTTCAAGGTTAATTGTAAATGTCAATTTTAATTGAAGCACACAAGAGAGAAGTACAAATATTGTATTGGATACAATGGACAAAATAAAATATAAACAAAATATTATTGAAAAGTAATTTAAGTGCGCATATGGAAAATATATCTTGTAAAATAGTATAAATATAATATATAAATTTTTCGACTTACATTTATGTTCGGCGTTGCTGGTGCTGTACTTCCATCGCTGCCAATTACCGCTGCTGCACTACCGCCGCCTACGCCGACACTGCCGCCGCTGCCCATAATTAAATTGCCAAGACCACTGACATTCGGACGGCATTCAATACGATTGAAACAGGAGAAGATAATACAGACAGCAAATAGTAATATCAGTTTTTTATTTGTCAATAATTTATATTTTTTATTCGGCGTTGATTGCGCATCTCTCTCGTTCTCGTTCTCTTTATCTTCCGTTTCAGTTTCAGTTTTTTTCTTATTGTTACTCGGTGGTCCTTTTGCAGTTTTTGGTGGTGGTGGTGATGGTGTTTTTGCATCTTTCTTTTTAGCCTCATATATGCATGTTATACGCGGATCATCATGTCTTATTGTTATGGCATCACAAAAGGCAATAATTTGTAACCAAATTATTAAAAAATCAGCACGTGCATCGCGTAGATACTCCGCAAAGATATTCTTTGCATATTTGCATATAGGCTGCGTTTCCGTTTCTGTTTCAGTTTCTGCTTTCGTTTCCGTTTCGGTTTCGGTTTTTGTTTTTGTTGTTTTATTTACAATCACTTTATGCTTATTTTTTAGTTGGCTTAAACTATTTTTTGTTTTTATTTTTTTAACACTTTCAATATTTGCTGCAACATTGACATCATTATTTTCCTCATCGTCCTCGTCCTCGTCTTCATCTTGATTTAATTTACAATTTACACTTAAATTTGCATTATTCGTTTGCTGCGTATCTGCTGCATTCATCTTAACTAATAATGTAGTAGCACCATTCAAAATCTTTTCATCAGATACAATATCTTTTTCTTTATTAAAACAGCCGGTGGTGGTGGTGGCATTGTTATTATTGTTGTTATTATTATTATTGGAATTAATAGTTGTAGTATCAAGTGTATCTGTATCCTTTTGCCTGCTCCAACAAGCGCGACGCGCTAGATTCATTTCTTGTTGCAATGATGGCGTCGCACTATCATAATCCTGTTCGGTTATATTCATTTCATTCAGCATACTCAAAGGATATGCTGCAGCAGCTACGTTCTCGTCGTTGTTCTTGTTGTTGTTGTTGTAGTTTATTGCACAATTTTTTGTTGATTTATAGTCGCCTCCTTTTGCTGTTGCTGCTGCTTTTGTTCTATTTGCTGCTTCTTTTGTTGCTGGTCTGTCGTCTGTCGCTGCAATATTGATTTTTTGGCGTCATTCAGCTGTATATCTTTTTTGTTTTTGTTGCAACTAATTTTAATATTTGCAGCTATTGACATAATCAGCGTAAGCGTATCCTTTTTTTTTTTTTTTTTTTTTGGTTTTTTATTAAACGCTGCACTGTGTTTCTATTTTTTTTTTTTTAGCTTAATCCTAATCCGTCATATATATAAAAAAAAAAACAAAGTTTTTCGGCGTTTTTTATTATTTTCTAAAATATTTTTTGAGCACAGCACAGCGAAATTCTTATTTTATTGCAGCATAAGTAATTTATAATCCTTAAGTACGTTTACTGCAAAGAAAATTAAAAATAGAAAATTAATAAAAAATAAAATGATATAATTTTTTTTTTTTTTCGTTTAATTATTTCATCAAAGTCACAGCACCGCTCTAAATATTACGACCGACCTGCCACAATAACCAATTCGAACTGGTTTAAACCATTTCTAAAATACGCACCAAGTTAACTTGTTCAACTAAGAAAATTAAAATAATAAAAGCAACAGCGAAAGCAGCAGCAGCAGCAGCAACTTGCTAAACTGTTGATTTTTTCACCATTAAAAATTTATGTGTAAATATTGGCTTAAATGATTAATAATATTGCCAAAATAGATTGAGCGAAAGAAGCAAATAAATGATTAAATACATAAAATGTAAATTAAAAAAAAAAAAAAAAAATTTAATAATTGCACTTTAATTTCTTAAGTTGCCTGTGTTAATTCAGTATAGTACATCATATTGATAACTATGGTAAGTAAAGCACGTGATACACAATTTGAAGTCGCTTTGAAAATTTTAAAATGCTTTACGAATACAAAAGGTTTGTTAGCACCTTTTTTTCAGAATTTTATTAGAAACTTAAATACCCTTCATGGATGCACTTAAATACTACTATGGTCAAAAAGTCAGAAGAATTTTTAATTTAAACTTCGCGGGCTTAACATTTCGGGCTGGTTCTTTTTTTTCTTGAGTTGGCAGGACTGTTAATAACATCGGGCCTCAACGGACGATGCTCACATCCAAAAAGTAAAAGAACCAATCTCGTTCCGCAACCACCGTTTTCGACTGATTTGGCTCCGTGTGACTTCTATTGTCCATTCCCAAAACTCAAGAGACCACTCCGGGGAACGCGTTTCGAGTCGATTGAGGAGATAAAACATGAATCAAAGAAGGTGCTGATGGCTATACCCAGAAAGGGACTATTTGGACATGTCTCGAGGATAGGAAAAACATTGGCGTAAGTGTATTTTATCGGGAGGGGATTACTTTAAAGGGGATGAAATTGATTTACAAGAATAAATAAAGATTTTTCATTTTACAAACAAATTCACTTTGTAAAATGCCCACTGTAGTATTTCATGCAAATATAAAATATATATTAAAATATTATTATACATGCTCGGAATTTAACAAAAATCGGTCTGGATCATAATCTGCAAAGGTCAACGTAAAGTCAACAAGGCTTTCACGGAAATTGAGAAAGAATCCCGTTCGAAGTACTTTTCAATTTCGATGTTGCAAACTTCGTATATGCTATTTCGCACTCTATACGAATATTTGCTTACCGAGTACGAACAAGTGAAGTTTTTTACAGAAAAACACAAATTCAACTCTACAAGACGCAGATAATAAATGGCACAGAGGTAAAACCCATCTCAGAAGGAAAAACACCAAAAAAAAAAAATTGTAAGATTTTCTTCCTTTTATGCATTTGTGTACTTTAAAGAACTTTGTAATTGGGCGTAGCCAAAGATGATCTTCTATGATTGCTATGCAAATACTCTGTTATAGATCAGTCATAGTGGAAATAACCTTCACAATTGCAAACAGCTGTTTTTGTGTTTGAAATACTTATAACCTAGTCTTCTACATATTTTCTTGAGCTTGCTCCACAATTAACGAACAAAGTTCAATGCTTCTCTCTATATTTTTTTTTTGAATCCAGAAAATGGTAGAATAGTATTACCATAGACTCAACTCATTGCAAAAAACAAACATAAATAAATAATCGATGGGAATAATCTTTTAGAGAACACAGGTTTCATCGATGAAACCCACACAAAAAATGTTGATTCTACGACCTGACATGATTACATGATTTCAAAAGAAGAATTTCGATTTTTTGGCGTCAGAAGGACGAGCATGTATGACATTACTCGTAGTCAGATATCTAAATCTGTTTGGTTCAAGGTAAAATTTTAAACAATTTTAATATTTTCTCAAAAAAGCACATATGTATGTATAACCAAAGATTTTTTCCGTGTCTCCTAAATTTATTCCGTGATACTCGTTATGGTGTGCTGTTGTAGAATAGAAAAACATACTCCTAAATTGGAGTTTGAAATGTACTCTTAATAATCTCTTATGGTTTGCTGGGGACTTAATACATATGATCACTACTTTATGACGCACGAGTCTTAACGAGATAACTAACCTCTTTGTTATGTTATGTTTATCATTTGGGTAACGAAATAGAAAACTATGAAGCAAATCTGAGCGCCCGAGGGAGTACAACTTCCAATATTATTTCTGGAAGAATTATGCTAGTTAAAGCCCTGACCACGTCAAACAAAACTTAGCCATTACGGCTAACAATCTTTTGAAACCGCAATTTGTTAAGTTTTTCATAATCAAAATTTATCTAACTTTTAAAAAAGACTCAGCTTTAAGCATAAAAAGTGGTTATTCACAAAACACTGTTTTATAGAATAATATGAAAGAGTGCAGTGAAATACCACAATTAAGATCCTTCTTCTGGCGCATGAAAGTGTAACATGAGTACTGCTGGATACTAAGCAGTTTCTATACTGTGAAGAAGCCTGAACGTTTAATGAACTAAATAAATTTTATAGTTTCTTTAAAATCAGTATACCTTAAGTATATAATTATGTAGTGTATAGAATTATTTGTTTTGGTGAATTCGTAGGAGTATTTACTTAATTTCTTATTAAAAACTTTAGCGCCATAAACGATTAGCAAATTTCTTATTTACCTTTTCAACTGGAAAAAACCAGAACTTTTAGCACGTTTTTTTTCAATAAATGTGCAAAATAAACATTGAACACAAATTATTAAAGATTTTTTTATTAGGAGAACAATAAAAACAACAAAACAAAGCTAAGTTAATGCGTCGTGCAGATTTAGAGTGACCAAAATTTTTTAAATTTTAGATAAGCAAAAAAAAATTTATTATGAAATAATAACTACAAAAGTACATACCTAAGCATTGAATGCAGAAAGTTAGATAGTTACAAAATGAAATGGCTTCAAAAGACTTATTGAAACATCAAAGAAAAAGCGCTACTTGATATGAAAAAAACGTGCAAATATTTTATAAACTTAAACATTTATATAAAAATAACTTATCAGCGAACACAGATGATAAAATAACTACTTATTTTTTTATCAAGATATTCAAAGGCCCGCTTGTCTTTAGATCTTTATAAAAATAAACACACTTGAAACTACAAATTAAATAAAGGAAAACTACTAAGCAAGTTTGTAAGTGTTAACAAATAGTCTATTTGTGCAACAAGTGACATTCCGAACCATTGACAGTCTAAAGACAGAACAGGAAGATCTTTTTAATAGAATTTTTTTTATTAGACAAGAACAAATAAATTTATCAAAAATGCCATTGTCTAATCAGCAGCTGAAGTTAAAGGTGTTTAAATAAGTACATTGGAATTTATTATAAAAGATACTTTAACTGATAAAATGCATTAGAACGGAATACATTTTGCGACGTTATGGAAATTGTGCGCATCAAAATAAACAAAATACTACTAACGCTCGCTAATTATACAACAGTTTTCAAGTTCATTTTTATGTAAAAAGATATTCTTGTTATACCCGTTACACATAGTGCAATCGGGTATATACAGTTTGTCCGAATGTTTGTAACGCATTAAAGGAGGCATCAGAGACTCCATAAAGTATATATATATTCTTAATCAGCTCGATGAGACGAATCGATTTAGCCATGTACGTCCGTCTGTCCATCTGTCTGTCTATCCGTCTGTTGCGATGAGTTTTTCTCAGAATGTTTTTAGGATATTGACATGAAATTTTAAACTAAATCTTTTTGCGGTCGTATGCTGTTTGTCTGTCAAAATCAAGGTGCCACGCCCATTTTTAGCTATAGCCCCCATACAAATTTACCGCCCATTTTCAAATTTTTGTATGAAAATATGTATTATTTATGAATATATTCACTCCAAATTGCGTTAAAACACTTCTTATGTTATCCAGTGTCAAATCCAAGGTGCCACGCCCATTTTTAGGCATAGCTCCCATACAAACTTACCGGCCATTTTTGAGTTTTTGTAAGAAGAACATTTATTTTTTCTGAATGAATCCAATTAAAATTAGATAAAATCAATTTCAATGTCCCCAATGACACTATCGACATGGTAGGGATCAGGCTAATATAACATAAAGCATCCATACAAATTTGACCAAATTCATCCTGAAATTTAATATAAGCACCTGGTGAACATTTAAACTATTGAAAGTGTTGTGTAACGGGTATTTCAGCTTCGAAGTTAACATGTTTCCATGTTTCCTATTTTTTAAGAGAAAATATAAAAAATATATTTTTTTTTTTTTTTTATTTTTTGGGTTTTTTTTTTTTTTCCTCCGTCTTTCCGTTTTTTTTTTTTCTTTTTTTGTATGAATTTTTTTTTTTTTTTAGAAGATAAGATTTAAATTTTTAATTATTTTTTTTTCTTTTTTTTCTTTAAAATTTTTTTTTTTTTTTTTTTTAAAATCCCCCAAAAAAAATATTTTTAAATTTTGGGTTTTTTTTATAATTTTTTTTTTTTTTTTTTTTTTTTTTAATTTTTAATTTTAATTTTTTTTATTTTTTTTTTTTAATTTAAAAAAATATATTTTATAATTTAAAAATTTTTTATTTTTAAACATTTTAAATTTTTTTTTTTTTTTTTTATTTTTTTTAATAAAAAAATAAATTTTGGAAAAAATTAATTTAGTTATTTTTGGGTGGGTTTTTTTGGTGGAGATTATTGACTTTAGGGTTTTTTTTTTTTTTTTTTATTTTTTGCAAAAAACACTTAAAAATTTTTTGGGGCTTTTTTTATCAAATGGAGCTGCATGAAAAATTTAAAAATAAAAATAAAATAGTTTATAAGGCTAAACCCATAATTTTTGCTGTAATATACCTAAGGACCCCATTTCTTATTATAAATTTAATAAAATACTTATCAGCAATATACCCACACAATAACCTAACCCAATGTGCTGATTAGTAGAATATTTGTACTAAAAAATTCATATTGATTGCATGGCTAAAATCAATCGTTAAAGTAAGAGGTTTGTTCTGAATCATTTTGATAATAAATACTTTTCGAACCAAAAATATATCTGTTTATTTTGTTTAAAAACTGTCCAACTGTTGCGAAGATTTGTTCAGGCACTAAGATGCATGTTTCAAAGTAATGCTGATGGTTTTTTTTTTTTTTTTAAGATTTAAAAAAAAACCAATACCTTTTGAAACAAATCTCGTAAAAAGTTCAATAAACTTTTTACAATTATCTCTAATAAAAACGCATAACCGCTTGAAGCTAGTTAAATCAAACAAAAAAAAAAAAAAAAGGTGTTATCGGCGTCAATCAAAAAGCTACTTGAAAAGTAGCAACATTGTTTCTTCTGGCGACGACAAATTAATTTATTAACAAATAAGATTAAAATAAATTATTATCAGATAACTTTTTAAACCAGTTTTAAGTAAAAATTCACACGCTAAACTGCAAAGCAGTAAGAACTGGAAATGGAATTTGCATACGGCACACGCTTGGTTTAATTATAAAAATTATTGGATCCAAGTAAATGCCTTGTGTTAATATTTTATCTTGGCATAGCTCGATGGGTTTACAGTAAAATTATCAAGCTTTTGTTTATTTTAAAAGTATTTATTTATTTATTTTTATCTATTTACTTTGAATGTTTTGTAGTATATGTATACTTTATACAACTGTGTACATATTTTGTTTTGTATACATAAACGCGCCCACAAAAGGTCAAGTTTGTTATGATATTTTTTAGATATTTTTTTTCTATATTTACAAATATTACGTCTTAGTGTGGCGCGCCAAAAAAATCAGAAATATTGTTCATATTCAATAAATAAACCGAAATAGTTTTTAAATAAAAAGAGGAAGCAAAACATTTTTAAGGCGTATATTTTAAACTAATGAATGGCCTACATAAGGGTTCGGTGTTCTGGCATATTTAAATATAAACATAACGACTCGTAGCTAATTTATTTTTATCGGTTCAAGGAAGTACATTTTTTTATATATATTTATTTTATTTTAGCTTATCTACGTTTCGTAATGTTATATACTACTGATTTTATTTATTTTGCCATTTTATTTTTTTTTTTCTTCTTTTTTTTCTTCTCCAAATCCAAAGAACGTCACAATGGTGCCCAAGAGAAACGTGGTCACTCGGAATTTATGCATAATTGAAACTTGTGATAAAACAAGTTTTTTTATAAACTTTTTTTAAAATTTTCTTTATTTAGCCCTTCTGCTTCCTCTCTAAGTCGATGTCTTATAAAAAAAAGGAGACAGACAGACAGACAAACAGTTAAATTCACATTGATCTGTATTGAACCGTCTTCTAATCTTGAGATTAATTTTAAACAATTAAAGGATAAAAAATTTTATCGTTTATATCTATTAGATTTGGTTGCTTGGAAAATAGAGTAATGGGATTTGAAGTGAGCCACCGAAAGGCTTGAGACAATTACTTTAGTTCATAAATATTTTATACTATATCTTTAAAATTGGAAGCTACTTTCAAACATTTCGATAATTTTTCTGTATCATCTTTCCCTATGCTACTATTTGGTCTTGCTTACGAGCAAAAGCATTTTCATCCACAAATAAATTCCTTAAATTAAGATGTGGTGTTCTTCGAAACATTACGATCTGATGAACTAATTAACTTGATTCTAAACCAGATTATATGTTTTAAGATTTTAGGTCTCGTAGATCCAGGATACAAATAAAAAAATAATACCAATAAAAATCTTGCAGTTATCCAATTCTATTCCTACTCAATACATTTATTAAATAATGTTTTTTTCTCCGATGTAGGGTATATAAACCGATTTACAAGATTATTACATTACATATTACCGCAATAAAAGAAAAATCAAAACCAAAAAATAATGCGCATGTTTATGTCTCAAATTTTGGCACTGTTTCAAAAAATATTATTAAACAGAACAAGTTATTTTTTCTACTTTTATTTTTTGTTTTAAATATTATAACTAATAAATTTATATATTGAAACAAGAATGAAATACATTTACCGCGACATTGATTTTATAAAAAAAAAAAAAAAAATTCATAACAATTATTGATTAGCAATTTAAAATTATTTGTGCACTGACATTGCTCGAGATTCAATAACCAACAAACGTTAACTTTAACCAGTTAGTATGGGTTTTAGATACATACTTACGTGTGTGTGTATACACGTATGCATGTATATGTACATCAGTCAATATTAATATTAATTTTTATAGATGCGGACAAGCAAATGAGTTGAAAAATTAGATTTTATTAGATACGATATTTTACTATAGAAAAACTTAAACAAAGTTAGAGATACAAATTATTCATAAGCGTAAAAAATATTAAGGTAACGCGTGACAGTAAGAATAATATTTTATAAAAAGTGCAAAAGTTTTACAGCTACAAAATTTTATGACATTTTTTAACAAAAACCTCTAAAGTATCTTAACAAAATTGTTAAAATAATTGGCGCCAACAACTGGAATATTTAGTTTTAACGAGGCATAACTATTTAACATCACAAAGGCACTTTTTTTTTGAATATTTTAGAATGCAGTTTAATTTAATTACATTATGCGACAACGAGTAGACAATAGATACATTTGTATCTATAAAATAAATTCGCGTTTAACTATATGTATCTGCTAATTTTAATAATAGTTGAAAAAGTCCGGAACACACGAAGGCGTTTCCTTTGCATCATAAAATAGAATAAAAAAAAAAAAAAAACAGAAAAAGAGTTTCAAACTACGTCCCATAGATAATTTATAATAAATGTGTGCTACGTGTTTGGGATTGAATGGCAAAAGATATTAAATGAAAAAAAAAAAAGATGCAAAAAAAAAAAAAAAATTGTAAATTTATGCATAACAAAGTAGAAATGCTTTTTTTAAATGCGTTACAAAACTCGATATTTGCAAAGATAAAAATTTATAAACATTTTTTTTTAAATATTTGCAAGCGCACGGCTACGCAATTAGTACAAAAACTGCAAAAAGGAAAGATGAGCACCTTTTGAAACAGATTTATTGAATTTGTCTGCTTTGTATTAAAAATGTTGGTTTTCTTGATATCATAAAAAAAACTATTTGGAACAAAACGTATATTTTGGAAAATCAAGTTTTTGTTTAGCATGGGTTCCCATTGTTCTGATAGAATTGTCGTCTATATATAATAATATGATGATTTCTTTATAAATTCAGGCTCGATAAAGATCCCTAGCAACATTATGAATTTCAGTGGTTAGGGCCTTTTGAACTATTTTCCCAACAGATTACTGCCTAGATCAAGAGCAGAAAGCCTCTAATATACAAATCAAGCAACTTTTCAATCATATTTTTAGGAAATATTCTTCAAGTAGCAAATTTTCTGTAAATTTTTATTCAATTTGTCTGCTTTGTATTAAAAATGTTGGTTTTCTTGATATCATAAAAAAACTATTTAAAAACTATTTGGTACAGTAAACCGTTTATGAATTGTGGATGTTTTATTTGTATTTAATTTTATGGTTAGGGTTAGCGTTTCAATTTGGAATAAATGTTAAGATCAAGGTTTAAGATTTGTGCTAAGTAAGATATTCGATTTAGGCGCTAACGGTTGAGGCTAGTAATGATTGGAAATAAATTTCAAGCATGGGGTTAAAGTTTATGTTTGGGATTAGGTTGGGTCTTAATATTAAGGAAAGTTAAAACGGTTAGGTTAAGGTTTAAAGTTAGGACTACTACTGTGAACAAAAATGTGAACCTTTCGGGCTAGTTCTTTTTTTCTTGAGTTGGCATCTGGGCCAAATTTCATGTCAATGTCATTATCAGTAATATATTTACGCTTGTGTTTACCAAACGACCAAGAGTGCATTTTTATACCCGCCACACATAGTGTGGAGGGTATTATCATTTTGTCAGAAAGTTTGTAACGCATTAAAGGAGACGTCGTAGACCCTATAAAGTATATATATTCTTGATCAGCACGACGAGACGATTCGATCTAGCCATGTCCGTCTGTCTGTCTGTCCGTCTGTCTGTATGTATGCGATTCATTCGCTCAGTTTTAAAGATATTGACCTGAAACTCGGAACTTAAGCTTTTCTCAGGTCTAAGCAGTTTAAGTGTTAAAATCAAAGTGCCACGCCCATTTTAAGGTATAGCCCCCATACAAACTTACGGTTTTTTTTCGGATTTTTTCTATGAAAATAGCTATTATTTATGAATGTAGTTACTCAAAGTTGGAAAAAAATACTTCTAATGTCATCCAATATCAAATCCAAGCTGCCACGCCCATTTTTAGATATAGCCCCCATACAAAAATACCGCCCATTCTCGAATTTTTGTATTAAAATAGGTATTATTTATGAAACTATTCACTCAAATTTGGGTAAAAACACTTCTAATGACATCCAATATCAAAACCAAGGTGCCACGCCCATTTTTAGCTATAGCACCCATACAAACTTATTGATTATTTTCGAAAATCTATATGAAAAAGTAATTATTTCCAAATATATATTTATAAGCCACTTATGATCACACATAAACTATTCAAAGATTCGTGTGACGGGTATTTAAGCTTCGGTTCCACCGAAGTTAACGTTTTTCCTTGTTCGATTTTTACAATGTCTGATTTAATTGAGCAGAGAAGTGTCATCAAATTTTGTTTTTTGAATGGAATAAATGAAATAAAAATGTTGAAGAAGGTTTACGGGACCGAGCTCTACCAAAATCAACAACATATGATTAGTATAAATTGTTCAAAGAAGGTTGAGAACGTGTTGAAGACGAAGAGCGCCCTGGTCGACCTTCGACCTTAACGGACGATGCTCACATCCAAAAAGTAAAAGACTTAGTGCTTGCACTCCGTCGATTAAGCTGATGAAATTGGCGTATCGAAAGGATCAATTAATACCATTTTAAAAGACGTTTTGTGCCTCAAACGTGTCAAGTCTCGATTGGTACCAAAAATGCTGATTTTTTTTGAAAAACAGCGTATTTTTCTTCGTGACGTTATTTCCAAATATCCAACTATCATCGTTTCGCAACCACCGTATTCGCCTGATTTGGCTCCGTGTTACATCTGGCTATTCCCAAAACTCAAGAGACCACTCCGGGGAACGCGTCGATTGAAGTCGATTGAAGTCGATTGAAGAGATAAAACATGAATCGAAGAAGGTGCTGATGGCTATACCCGAAAGGGACTATTTGGATAGGATTAGAACATTGTCTCTAGGATAGGAAATTGATTTACAAGAATAAATAAAGATTCTTCTTTTTACAAACAAATTCACCCTTACCTTTTGTTCACAGTAGTATGTTATAAGGCTTGTAAATTTGAGTAAGGAATTAGGAACTAGAATTTGAAATATGTTTTAGGATAGTATTAAAAGTAAAGCTTATGCGTTAGTGTTGAATTTTAAAGAGATGCAAAGAAGTTCATTTGGCAAAATGAACATCTATCAATGATTGCCAAAAGCAAGAACCAAAAGAAAAATTTCAATTGCTGACAACATTATGTCTTATTTGAACCTTTTTTTCTTTTGCCCGACCTAATATGTATACATATAATGAGAATTTTAAAAGTAATGTTCATAGTTTAAGTAAAAATAGGAATTTTCAATAAATACTTTTAGCTCATTTACCTAAAAATAACTGCAATAATGTGTTCCAAATTATCTGACAAAATAGCAATAAACTCCATAAATTAAGTGTAGAAGAAACCATAACCAAAATATATATTAAAAACGTTGTTGAATAGCTGAAAATAGCTACAAAACTGGATGGCATGGGTGCAGCAATTTTACTTGATGGTTTATCTATTGATTTTTACTTATTTCTTTATTGCGTTATGTATTTCTTTCTGCTACAATTATTTTTAAGTCATTTTTTTTTTTTTTTTTTTCTTGCTACTTTTTTCTTTAGTCTTGTAAATATTTTGAGTTATGTAAGTTGTAATTGGGTAAAATATTTGTTTAGTTTAGTTCTGTTTTGCTTACAGCTCATCGCCTATGCAATGGCAGTAAATAAAACATAAATTTTACAAAAATATATTTGGCATAGAAACAACAAAAACAAAAGAAGAAAAAAAAATAAATATGCAAGCAAATACTTTAAACAAAATATAAACAATATTTCGCGAGGATCGATTTAATAAATCTAGGAATCACTGCCTCACTAAGTTTGCTTCAAATTTTCTGTGCAGAGTTTTACAAGAGTCCAATTCATATAATTTTTAAACACACCTCTTCTATCTTAAAGAAATATATAGCGATGGGCAGATTTTCAATTTTCACGCGTGTAAAGTCTTACTTCATGAGCGAAAGATAAACTTTCATCTGTTTTTTTTTTTAGCTCTCTCAACACACGATCGCAATACGTTATATCATGAGTGTGTCCATCAATGGCTTATAGCTTACGCTATCTAGTTCTTCAGAGCTGACTTGACAGAAGGACATGTGTTGTGTATGTGCCTCTGACTTTGTATTGTAAATGCCGATATGTGTACGCATTTATACAAAGAATAAATAAATAAAACAAATGTTAATATTTTCGTATTACATATTTTGGTATTTTGAAACAGATGTTTTAATGATATCACTACTCTTATTCTTGTATTACTAAACTACACGAGTACAGTTGGATTTCGTAAGTTCTTTGTTCAGAATCTATACGTAAGACAATTTAAATAAAGAAAAGAGATTACCTTGACGAAACCGAAACGTTTACACTCATTATGAAATATCATTAAATTCAGTGGTAAACAATTAGCGGTCTGTAAGTATCTAATCAAGATGTTGAATAAAATTTTTTTTTTTTGGGTAAATGATAGAAACGGTACAACGGAACTTTAAAAGACAACAACAGAGTGTCTATTTCATAACAGAGTACAGTAATGTTCAGAAAACCGTCACAGGGTGACTTATTGTAGATAAACAAGCAAAAACGTTAACTTCGGTAGCACCGACGCTCAAACACCCGCCACACGTATTTTTAATATTTTTCTTGAAAAAAATGAAAAAATGGAAGTTAAGTTTGTATGGGGTCTATATGTTATAGTGGCCCGATCCTTGTCATATGGGTAGCATATTCATAGGATAACAGTAGAAGTGATTTTACCCAGATTGGAGTGAATATATCCATAAATAAGAACTATTTTCATACAAAATCTGAAAAATGGGCGCTAGGTTTGTATGGGGGCCATAACAAAAAATGGGCGTGGCACCTTTCTTTTGATATTGGATGCCATAAAAAGTGTTTTTAGCCAATTTGTAGTAAATAAACTTATAAATAATAACTATTTTCAAACAAAAAATCGTAAAAAAGTGTTAAGTCTGTATGGGGGCTACATCTAAAAATGGACGTGGCACCTTGCTTCTGACATACAAACTGCCTAGGAGCTCAAATAGCTAAAGTTTAAAATATCAGGTCAATATCTTTAAAACTTTCCGAGAAAAACACATTGCAACAGACAGACAGTCGGACATGGCTAAATCGATTAGTCTTATCGAGCTGATTAATAATATATATACTTTATGGGGTCTCCGATGCCTACCTTAATGCGTTACAAACTTTCCGACAAACAGATAATACCCTTCACACTATGTGTGGCGGGTATAAAAATATTTAAACAAAATTTAGTAAAGCTGAGTCAAATAATTAAACAAGTTTTCTACACAAGACTCGTTGTCTCGATTTTAGAAACGATTTGAAGAGACATAATAAATTAAAAAAACGAATGTCAAAGGCATTAACGAAAATCACAATTGTGTTGGGCAAACCCGGAATATTAGCAAATACATTAAAGAATATATATTGCACATATTGTAAATAAATCAAAAATTTGTACATTTTCTTCATAATAAGCCGCGACAGTATAGACAACTTGACAAGCTGCTGAAGGCTTTTACCAATGGCGCCGACATTTTAGCAATTTTACAAAAAAAAAAAAAAAAACAGAAAAAAAAAACTTCGCCGAAATGTAGAACACAGATAACTAGATTAAGATTGGCGGCAACGATGAAATATGTTCATAGATACCAAAAAGCACTCTGCTTTTAAATTATAAAGAACAAAAAATGACAAGAATTTCTGATTAGATATACACAAATTTTTTGGTATTTATGTTTTCTATTTAACTATTATCAAAAGGATTTGTGTAATGGTCAAGAAAATTGGACAAAACAAAGGCTTAAATAGCTTAAAAAACAATTTTTTTCTCGTTTTGATATAAAAAACAATTTGATAATTTCGGAATTTAGTTTAAATTGAAGCATAATAAATATAAAGCGCCTAAAAAATATTTAAAAAAAAAAAAAAAAACATGCGTTCTATTCATGAATTTTTTTATACACTTCAAATATAAACATATGAAGTATTTTAATTTTGAAAGTTAGTTTATAATACTTAGAAAGAATAATAATAAAATAACGTTAACTTCGGTAGCACCGAAGCTCAAATACCCGCCACACAAAACTTTAATTAGTTAATGTACGATCATCAGTGACGTAGATTATATTCTGCAAAGGGGTTGAGTAGGGACAACTCATGTTGGGGCTTAATTAAGACACGTTTATGTAAAATTTCAACCTAAAAATGCATATAAAACAATCGAAAAAGAAAAAAATGTGAGGTGAGTTTGTACGTGGTCTGTAAGTTATAGTGGTCCGATCCATGTCAATTGGTTGCATATTCATAGGATGACAATAGAGATTATTTTACCCAGTTTGGAATGAAAAAAATGGGAGCTATTTTTGTATGTGGGCTACACTCAAAAATGGGCGTGGCAACTTGTTTTTGACATTGGATGACATTAGAAGTGTTTTTACCCAATTTGAAGTGAACACAAGCATAAATAATACCTATTTTCACATAAACATTCAAAATGGGCGCTAGGTTTATATGGGGGCTATACCTAAAAATGGGCGTGGCACCTAGGTTTTGATATTGTATGCCTTTAGAAGTGTTTTTACCGAATTTGAATTAAATACATTCGAAAATAATTATCTTTTTTTCATACAAAAAAAGTCGTAAGTTTGTATGGGTGCTGTACCTAAAAATGGGCGTGGCACCTTGGTTCTGAAATACAAACTGCCTAGGATCAAAAAAAGCTTAAGTTTCAAATTTCAGGTCAACATCTCTAAAACTTTCCGAGAAAAAACGCATTGCAACAGACGGGCGGGATTAGGTCAAAATTATATTCTAAGTCCGTCTGTTTGTATTTTTTTTCGACTCTTTTTATTACTGTAAAGAGTATTTCAACTTTGTTCCTATCAAAGTAAACACGACCATTTATTCATGTTATTCATGTTACACATTTAATCATTTTAAATTTATTTCTGTTAATTACCTCATTTAGTGAGAAAAAAAATATTGAAACTATTATATTTTCAGACTTTAATTCTAATTTGGGCCGGCCAATTTATTTGGTAATGATTCGTTACAACATTTATTCAGAGTGTGATAAAAATAATATTTTTTTGTTGCTGTTGTTATTGTAAATGGGCTTTAATTAATCAAACACGAAGTGTTTTGCAAATATTATAAACTGTGTAAATACAACAAAAGCAAAATCAGAAAAAAAAAGCGTAAATTGATAATGAAATCAAAACTGATTGATAACTTAATTCCCATCTAATAAAATTATATATTATCGATCTAACTATCTACATGTGTGAATGTGTGTGTGTACCTTAAATTTATGTAGACATATATGTAGGTACCTAATTATTTTTTATTATATGGTAGCTGCTAATGTGTAGTAAGTTTGTACATTAAAACCAAAATCAATCAATTTGCCCGAAATAACAAAAAAAAGAATTAGTAAAACGTGATCAATGTGAACTTGACTGACTGACCTGAGTCATAAACTAACAAAAATAGTAACAATAAACAGTCACACTAAAAGTTTAGCACTGGCATAAAAAAGTTTTCAAATGACATTTAGAACACTATTATAGACAAACGGAAGGTCGTCAACATCGACTGGAGTCTTGGGATAAATAAAATTTATGCATGCCAGGTAAGATGGGGTGTTATGAGCCAGCTTTAACTCGAAATTTAAAGGAGATAGAAAGGTTTTTTTTTTCTATATTTTTGCTACTCTTTTAGTGAAGAGCGCAACTATGATATTCCATCTATTCGAAAATTTGTCTAAAATCATAGTTAAGTTGGTTCACTTCACAAATTTATTCTAAATATGTATTCTATTAGTTTGAAAAGCCGTTTAAGCTAGTCCAACTATTTGAAGACGTTTTTTTAAAGCGACATGAAGACTTTTAAAGTTGGTTGGTCCAATCCTATTATTGGCAATATTACAAATACATATTTATTGGTCTGTAAATAATTTTTTTTTTTATTGTACAAAAATTCTTTAGTTTTTAACGAATTAGTGTAAAGGATTCTAGGAATAGCATAAAATAGTGCAAGAAATTCGTACCAATGAACATTTTTAAGGTATTTACAAAGCTTTTAATGTAGTCTTATAAAAAAAACACTTTCAGGATAAAAATAGTGTTTTCTCTAAAATAGAAATAAAAGCCAGTTTCAATTGGAGTATAAAGTGTAAAACAAGCTACGTTTTTCGAGTTGAGTTAAACGTTCATGGGGTAAGCCAACTTTGAATTCCGCAAGGTTTAAAAGTTTCTCTACCCTAGATACATTTTTATGTTGCAGAAATATGTTAGTTGTGCAAAGTCAACATTTCCAAAGAAGTTTTTGTTTGCTGTAAAAAAAAAACCTGGTTCAAGAACAAATAAAAGCATTGTTTCCAATTTCACGAAATACAAATCTTTCGGTGAACATGGCAACAACTTCAGTGAACAGTCAACGACCATTTCAATTAATTAATAATCTTATTGCATACCAGACCGTAGCTTAGCAGTCAAAACATTATCAAATTTCATATAGCAAATGGGTACAGATTTTTGATTAAACAAATTTATTCATTACACCCGTCACACATATTGTGAAAGGGTATATTCAGTTTGTTAAAAAATTTGTAACGCATAAAAGGAGACACCGTAGACCCCATAAAGTACATATGTATGTATTCTTGATCAGACGAGTCGATCTAGCCATGTTCGTCTGTCTGTCTGTCTGTCGAATGTTTGTAGTTACACGTATCATTTCTCAGTTTTAAAGATATTGAGATGAAATTCAAAACTTAAGCTTTTTTCAATGCTGAGAAGTTAAAGGGTACCAAAGTGCCAAGCCCATTTTTAAGCATATCGCCCATACATTTTTCAGTTATTTTATCAAAAAAGGTTTACTTATAAAGCGATATGCGTCAAATACAGTAAAAACACTTCTAATAGCAGCCCATGTTAATAGAAGGACCCATCCAATTTTTAGTTTTTTTATGAAACATTCGCTATTTATGAATCGATTTATTTCGAATAACAAAAATTAATTATTGTAGCAGCCAATGGGACACATGATTAAAGTAGGATCATCATATAAAGCATATATGTAATACTTAACCCTTTTACAAACCGAACACACATATGTATTGTTTAAGAAAAAATAGTATACTCATCGTGTGAAGGGTATTTAAGCTTCGGTTCTACCGAAATAAACGATATTCCTTGTTTTTTTTTTTTTTTTACAAAGAAAACAGTTCATCTTTATTATTTTGACAGTGAACATTGAGCTATTTAAAAAAAAAAATAAAAAATAGCTACAATTTTTTTTTTTTAAAGAGAAACCAAGCTTAAGCAAGGGGCTTATCTCTGTCGTGGTTAGTGAAAAAAATTTTAAGAAAAAAAAAATAGGAATCTAAATGCGGTCATCAAATGACGAACTGCGACAGTTCAAAGCAAAAACAACAAACAAAAAGCTTAGCAGACAGAAAAAGCATAAACGGAAGGTTTCGACTGGACAGGATTCATACTTAGGCCGACTTAACTTAGTGAACACCAAAAGTGTGGCATGAAATTTACTTAGTTTTTTTTTTTTTTTTTTTGATATTTTGAAATATTATCTTACAAAAGAAAGATTATGCAAAATATATACAAAACAAATAGAAAAAACAGTAAATAAAGCGAAGATTGAGCGCTTAATACTCTTCAAATAATATAAAACAAATATATAATATGTTAACTTTACGATGGAGCTATGGGGTCTTGAACTATCTAATCCAAATTAAATTTAAAAATTAATATATCTAAATATAATGCAGAATTGTAAAAGGTATACACCAGTACATCAGAAATGAAAAAAAAGGAGAGAAGTTGAGAATTTCTATAAAACGCATTATCTGGATGACTATATACTCAAATTATAGACTTCCCTGATTTGTCAAGTGGTCTTTTACAGACGATTTAAGCATGGTACTAGAATAGGACATGATTTAAGGAACATACATAAAAATTGTGTTCAGGGTATCTCGTAATCGAGTACACTCGACTGCAGCATTCTATTTTGTTCCTTTTAATTATACAAGAAGTAAGCAATCGGTCGTGGGTTTTCTGAGGATATTTTCAGCATGCACTAACGCGTATGTTACTTTCAAAAGAAGGAGATGCATACCGTCTAGTATCAAAAAAAACGAGAATTTCCGAAGGCACAGTGTTCTTAAGTAGCTCGGTCTATTGAAAATATAAATTCTTATGACCACACTTAAAAGATATTTTAGCTAATATTGGACTATTTGACTATATCATTTCAACCGTTGTTGGACGATATTTGACGCAAAGATACACCAACCTCCCCTTTAAATTGTTTACGTGATTTCTATCGCACGTTGCATTTTTGGAATATATTATTTCGTGAAGCAGTTTTTTTTACCTTCTGATGATTTTGACGGGAGAATATTTTAAATTGAAGTTTTGTAGTTATACTCTTGGATTGGAGAGCCACAAATATATTCACATTTTCTTTAGAACAGTAAAACCTTTAAGTTTCAACTCTTAATACAAAACTTTGTTTATATTTTAACATTATTCGAAAGCATAAAAAGCATTTTTAATAAACTAATAAACCCATTAAAACTTCATAGCTGTAGTGTATAAAAACAATGCTGTGCGCGCTTTTTTTTTTAATATATTTTTTTTCTCTTTGTTGCCAACTGAAAAATCAAGAACAAAGTATAAAATAAAAAAAAAAAAAAAAATTCAATAAGAACGACGAAAAGCATAAAAAACCACAAAAAAAATGTTTTTGGAATACAAATTTATTAAAATTTCTTAGACCCAGACTAAAAATAAATGAAATACAAACACAGATACACACAATCACACACACATATGGAATTACACAAACACAAACAAAGCAACATATATTCGCTGCTGATAATAGTAAACACCCTCAAGTACGATTATAAAAAAAAATATATATATATATAATAATTTAACAAAAAATTATTTTTAAGTTTTTAATTTACGCACGTTTTGTATTTTTCCGCTTTTCCGTTTTCTTATTTTTTGTTTTTAGTTCTTTGCACTTTTTCTTTTTTGTTTTGTTGTGCTCTTTTTTTCTTCCTCCGGCAGCGCTCAGCTGTGTTCGAATGCGAAATTTAAGAATAAAGCCAGCTGCCGTGTCGCGTCTGTTTTTGTTGTTGTTGTTGTAGTTTTTCCAACGCTTTTCCTTTTTTCACAAAATGTTTATACAAAATTTATTTTATTTAAAATAATTAAAAGCGCTGCCAAAATGTTATTTTTCTATATTTTTTCCTTTTTTCAATTTCGTTTTTATTGCATTTTTCTAAACACAAGCGTTGTTTTTATTGTTGTCTTGAATAAAAAATTATTTTTAATATTTATTCTCGTCGTAGTATAATAAAAATACACATAAATATTTTGACTAAACAATGCACATAAATTTTATTTAATAAACAAAGATTTTTTTTAACAAACACGCGCGTCTCTTTTTTTTAACAAAAACTTCGAATTGAATACGAAAAATTTTACAATAAAAACAAGAAAAACCGAAAAACGCCACGCAACAACACACCGGAAACAAGCGAAAACAACCGTCACCGACGACGTTCAGAACTCATTTGGCAAATATTGCGCGAGTGCGAAGAGAAATATATTCGAAAAGCGTGTAAAAAAAAAAAAAAAAGAGATGGGCAAAATTTTCTTTTACAACAAATTGTTCTTTCTATCTCCCTCTCTCTTTCTCTCTCTCACAATGAAGCTAATGAGAGCGCAGTTGCACGCGTGCAATTGTTGTTTGAATTATTTGAAGCAAACCTTGTTGTTGCATGCCGGTGAGCGCTCTCTTTTTAATCGTTATTTCGGTATTGTACAAATTTGAAATTTGATTTTGTTGTTATTTTTTTTTAAATTATTAACTTAGCCAAATACACTAAAAACAAGGAAAAACGTTTACTTCGGTGGAATACATGTTACACAACACTTTTAATAGTTTATATGTTCATCAGGTGCTTAGATAAAATTTTACAATGAATTTGGTCAAATTTGTATGGAGGCTTTATGTTATATTAGCCCGATCCTTACCATATCGGTGTTTACTTTGGTGGACATTAGAATAGATTTTACCAATTTTTAATTGGATTCATTCAGCCAAAATAAATGCTTTCATACAAAAACTCGAAAATGGGCGGTAGGTTTGTATGAGGGTTACACCTAAAAATGGGCGTGGCATCTTGGATTTGACATTGGATGACATAAGAAGAGTTTTTACCGAATTTTGAGTAAATATATTCATATTCAATGCCTATTTTCATAAAAAAATTTGAAAATGGGCGGTAGATTTGTATGGGGGCCATACCTAAAAATGGGCGTGGTACCTTTTTTTGACATTGGATCACATAAGAAGTGTTTTTACCTGATTTTGGGTAAATAATGCCTATTTTCCTACAAAAATTTGAAAATGGGCGGTAGATTTGTATGGGAGCTATGCCCAAAAATAACATACAAACTGCCTAGAACAAAAAAAAAAAACTTAAGTTTAAAATTCCATGTCAATATCATACAAACATTCTTATTAAATGGCATCGCAACAGACAGACGGACAGACAGACAAACAGGCGGACATCGCTAAATCGATTCGTCTCATCCAGCTGATCAATAATATATATACTTAATGGGATCTTCGATGCCTCCTTTAATGCGTTACAAACATTCGGACAAACTGAATATACCCGTTTACACTATGTGTAACTGGTATAAAAACAATTTTTTGGCATAGTTAAAAACTATGGGCACAGAGTTGACACCTTTAATACCAATCCGAACGAACTCACCATTATCGCTGAAACAAAGCTTTGTTACAAAAAGTATTTTCTTTGATTCATCGGTTTTCTTGGTATTAGAAGACTCCAAAAATTAATCACAATTTAAGTTTTCCCTGAAGCAGAGAGTACGAAATATTGGATCTAAAAGGGTTTTGATAATCGTGCTGGTGCATGGAATACCCAAAAAGTCAAAATCAACTTATACCCAGGACCTAACAAAGAGGTATTTTGTTGGAACACAGAACGTAGAGCAATGGCATGATATCAGTCTTCAAAAGTATACTTTGCTTAGTTTTACAAATACGTCATATAAAAAGTTTTTAAAATGGGGCCACTTTTCATAAAAATTCAGAACTTTGGAAAAGGTTATATGGTGGCATGTGTAATAGTTAGGGTGTTCACAGTGCGGTGATACTTGTCATATTGTGCTACTTTAAAGTAAAACTTTTGTTGTTGTATTACATATAAAGCAAAAGTAGCAAAATATCACAACTATCACCGCACTGTGAACACCCTAAATGTGACAACCCTAACACCCTAAGAGTCTGAAATTATGTATTTATTTTGATCAACGTTTAAATTATTCAAAAAAGGATTTGTTTTTTAGAAAAAAATGTAATATAAGATATATAGTCTCCGAAATGCTCAGTTTTATACGGCAGAACGTCAAGACAAGTAAATGAAAAGGCACACGGACGAAATTAATTCGGTTCAGCTTTTAATGGTGATTAAGAATATATATATATATATATATGTATACTTTATGTATGTATACTATATATATATATATATATATATATATATATATATGAATACTTTATGGTACCGTGTATAAAAATGGTGCTTGTGACAAGTCTGACAAGGTAATCTAGTAAGATTCTTGATAGCAATATGACCAATTTATTCTGAATTAAGAGGATCTGATTTAGAAAGACATACACAATATTATAAGTTTTTATAGATACAGTAAGCGTTGAATTATAATTAAGTTTTCTTTTCTGTTTCTCTAATTTTTAAAGTAGTTAGCAATTTTGCGACGCACTGCACCGCTCGCATGTTGCAATGTTGCCAGATCGCAAACCAAATATAACGATCTATAATAAAGCGAACGTTACTTTTCAAACGATAATTCAATTTCATATGAAATATGCATTGCACGCAAGTGGTTGGGTTGGTATGTATCCTTTTAATTAAGGCACGGGCGCTATCAGAACATGAAATCATTGCCAAGTACACACTTTCACCATGAACTCACTCGCGCGAAGCTTCTCAATTATAATGAATTAATGCATATAAAATAACAATATATATTTTTTTTTTATGCCAAGTGTAAACAGAAAAATTGATTTTTCTTTGCTGTTCGCTGTTTACAGTTGGCTTTTGCATTCGCATTGTGCCATTTTAAATACTTATAGACAACGACGACGACGATTCTAGGTACTTCTACTTCTGGTTGGATGCCTGCGCGCAAGAATAACAAAAACTTAATTCAATTATAATTATTTTATTCAGTTTCCGTTCCCTTTTCAGGGGCAACTGTCGTTCAGCTGCATACTTTTACGTTTTTGCATTGAAATTTTCAATATACGAGTACATCACATCACACAACACTATCAGCAGCAGACATACTATAGCAGTAGTTGTAGTAGGTACCACAGAGTTCATGGCATTTCCGTATACAGGATTGTAGATAGATGAATATTGATTTTAAAGCAATGCGCCACTTTCGAGCCAAACTATTTCAAAGTCAAGCTAAACACAAAAAGGCTAAAGTGTGGGCGGGCGTGCCAAAAGTGGGCGTCTTTAGGCAACAAACAAAACAAAAAACAAAAATGCTGATAATATAAACTAAACTACAACAGATGAAAAGTATCTATTCAATTGTTTTATTTTATGTATGCATTTTCGTTTTATCCTTGTACTTGAATGCAATTGAAAACGGCATTCAAAACTTAATTCAACAACTACAAAATTATAGCTGTTGCCGCTGAATAATGAATTAGGAACAATTGCTATAATGGACAGACAGACGGACAATCTTTTTAAGCGCATGTAACGCGACGGCAGCAATCATTAAAGCAACTTTTAGAACTATTAAAATTTTAATGATGACAACACAACAGAGTATTCAATGCTTTATAGATTTTTTTTTGTTTTTGTTGGTTCGATTACGTAATATTAAAAAAGAAAATTATGTAAATTATGCTATAAAAAGTAAAACTTTTGAAACACATACACATTTAGTAAGTTTATAGTTTAATGGTTTTCTAAACTAGCTAGCTAAGTGGACAGTTAAATTTTATTTTGCTTATTAGAAACAAATTCTGCTTTTTTATGATGAGTGCAGTTTAATAAGTAAGTGGGTGGTTTCCCCTCTAGATTTAGAGTATTTTTAAAAAATTAGAAATATATTTTTGGGAAAAATATAATATTTAAGGGTATTTTTGAAAACGATTTTTCCAGCAGCAGGTCGTTCCGCCAATTTGAGATATATTAAAATAACAATACATTTATAACTACGTAGTGCAAGGTGAAACCATGCCACCAGAAAAGTAAAAACACTCTCAGAAATACGTATGTAGCTAACAGGATGTGGCTTATTTTGAACGTTAGTCTTGAAACAATTAAAAACAAGGAAAAACGTTAACTTCGGTTGAACCGAATAGTTTGTTTATTATTATCAATGGCTTAGGTAAAATTTGGGAAAGGGGTGGGTGGGAGTCAATAGTCCGATAGAACGAAAGATGAGACACAATAATGGGGCTAAATTTTAAGCTAAAGACACATATAACAAACATTTTCTTTTTTAAAAAAAAATCAGAAAATGGAAGGTGTGTTTATATGGGAGCTATATGTTATTGTGGCCCGATCTTTACAATATCGGTCGTGTGATATTACAAGTGTTTTTTCCCAGTTTGGAGTAAATACATTCATACACAATTACAATTTGCATTCAAAAATTTTAAAATGGATGGTAAGTTTGCATGGTGGCTACATCTAAAAATGGGCATGGCACTATCATTTTCGATCTTAACTTAGTCATTGCCGAGAAAAGCTTAAGTTCCAAATTTCAGCTTAATATCTTTATATCTTGAACGAAAAAGATGCATAGAAATAGATCGATTCGTCTCGTCGAGCTGATCAGAAATATATATACTTTATGGGGTCTACGACGTCTTCTTTAATGCGTTACAAACTTTCAGACAAACTGAATATACCCTTCACGTTATGTGTGGCGGGTATAAAAATTAAAATTTCAGTAGATTTAAATTAGTTTTAAAATAAAGATGGGCCCAGAATATTTAGGCCCATGGGATCTGCAATAATATCTGATTGAGAAATGCGGCGATTGAAAATTTCCTAGTGCTATTTGTTGGTTTCTAGCCAGATAGATAAAAAAATTAAAAAAAAATTTAAGGAAAGGTTGGGAGATTATCAAACTCAGAGCTAATTCCGCAAAAACAAATGCAAGTTAATGATCTTAAAAACCTCTTTAATACTTAAAAACAGAAATTTGATGTTTTTTGTACAAATATTTTTTGAGCAGACGGAATATCTTTTTTTCTTAATGAGTTTACAGCTCTTTCTGAAGCTATTAACGTATATAAATATAAAGCAGTGTGTGTGCCAAATCATTATTGTTGTCCTTAAGGAAATACAAATATTAATCGAATAAGTGTTATTCGATAAATTTGATGTGTCGTTTGCTTACCATTCCAAACTTTTTGTAGTCATATCATAGTAGTGCTTTTTAAGGAACAAAAATTGACAAATGGTTCAAACATTTGGGAGTATATCCGTATAAAAATGTTCATAGCTACAGCAAGACTATGAATATTGGACAAAGGTTCAGAATTCTTACTAGATTATACTACTTTTTTATTTGAATAGTAACGTCAACTTGCAAAAGAGGTCAACGGAATTCCCAATTAATAAAAAAAAAGAGCTGTTGTTAAAGTCTCTTAAGGCCAAGAAACGAAAGTTGAATTAACCCATAAGATGGAGTCTTTGAGCAAAGGCCAAAAAAAACTTCATTTTGAAAACAATCCAAAGAGTTTCTATTTAATTAATTTTCCTATTTATTATATTTTCCACATTCTGTACACTTTTTTAAATATATCCTTTTCTTTAAATCATGTGTACATCCTTTACATCATATATGTGCATATGTGTATGGATACAATACACAAGGACTTACGTAGACTATTTATAGAATGTGCATCCTCGTGTCACACAGTTTCGTCAGAAATAAATATAACTGCAAAGCATTCAACTCAACTTTTTGTTAAGACAAAGAACAATTGGACAGAAACTGCAATACGAAAAATTATTACAATTCTTTTTTTTTTTTCTCATTTTATTTTAAACCGTGACCATGCACGAGGCCAACAAACACGCAATATGACGTCTACAGAGCAATCAAAAAGAGATAGCAATATAGTGTATACTGAGACAGGAAGAAGAAATTATTATCATCATAAAAATCGTTGCCAAAAACTATTTTTCAATGTTATTGTCCGCATGACAAAATAATTTACCCACAAACATGGCGCCTACTAACGGGTCGGGCGCATTATATAAAATAAAAGACAAGCATTATTGACGATAGTAGATGTACATATGTATGTAGGTGTATGTATGAATATACACACAATACACATACATACTTATACCATGTGAGAAATGACGTTGTATATAAACTTTATGTAAAATATACAAATATATATAAATGTTTCTTGTTATTGTTATGGCTCAAAGTTATCATTCTGAATCCTGACGTAAAAAAAATAACATCAGACACGTTTAAAATAAATTTTTGTTGTAATGTTAATTTACAGCGCGAGAGAATTACATTGCGGTTTTGCATTGCGCATGCGTTGGAGCAGTACAAAACATATGTTTTCCATTTAAATGTTGTTTGTTTGACAGTTATAGCGTCTAAGGAGAACGAGATTCTGGTCTTATAAATTACATAAAAAAATAAAAAAAAAAAAAAAACAGCATGAGTGAAACCAAAGCACAGTGATTCTGGCCATAGACAAAAATTAAAATCGAAAATATGTATGTTATTATTTTGGTTTCGAAAGACACTACTTTATTTTGGAAAATATTTAATCAATTATTTCAGATCTATCAACACAAAATCTGGCCGTGAGGAGACTTTCTTCATCCTTTTCCAAGCTCAAAATTTTGTACAATATTGTAAAATAATTTACTTCAAAAATTGTGTAACACAAAAAAATCAAAAAAGAAACACAAATGGAAATTTTTTCTAAATTTTGACATGGTTTTTTTCATTTTGACAGCATAAAATATGTTACTCTTTCAAAAATATTTCATGATTCTAAAGGAATTGGTACCCGAAAACCTGTCATGGATTCCAGTGCAGACGTCCAACTCTACTAAACTAAAGTTTTAAAATAATATCGCTTCAAAAATAATTTTAGCCCGCTTCCTAAATTTTATAAGTGAAACCACTGTGCCATGTCTGCCTGTTATCCTTTTTTTTTATCTATGTGTTGTATGCCCGCTTTATAATTCTCAAGTATATTTTGAATACTTTGAACATGCTTTATCGGAAATGTCTTTGTTGAATTAAGACCTTTGAAATGATAGACTTGACAAACGACAGCAATTAATTATTATGTAATTATTTAAATAAGTTTTGTAAGAGTGCATTTATTATATAACATTAATCAAAACACTGATAATAGCACAAATATTTTATAATTTTGGATAAGCTTACCTTCATATTATTGTTTTTAAAGAATCCTAATCCTAATGCACGCCATTGAAACGCCTATTTTGAACAGCTATAATTGAATTCGTTTAGTATAACTAAAATAATAATCTTGTTTTTTTTTTTTTTTTAAATTTAAAGAAAATTCAGTCCAAAAATTGCTTGCCACTTTTGATTACAAAACACCAAGCAAAGCAAAGCAAGCACAACAGTTTGGAGTCGAGTCCCAAGCAAAGACACGCACGAACACACGAATTTGATTTTTTTTTTTATATAAATGTCCTTCACGTCTAGCGCCTGCTTGGCTATCACTTTAGTAAGTTGTCTCCTGCTGCTGCTACCACTACTAACGCTGCTTCTGCTTGCCACGCTTCTTAAGCCAATAATTGATTTATGCAATAACTCGAAGATATTTTCATTTCTTATTTTTAACTTTTTTTTTTGTTGTAACTCGCTGTGAGACGCAAATTTGGTTGTAACGCGCCGCTTCTTCTTTATAGCGAACGTTTTAATACATTTGCATTTGCATTAAACTTGCCGTTTTCATATAAACAGCAAATAATTTTATATTGTGAAAATTTGTAATTTTGCTAACGTAATGCATCTGCCGCCGGGCTGCCATTTCTTTAACACGACGCGCACTGCAGACTGATTTTTTCTGTACTGCTTGAAAATTTTGTTCGCTTATCCTGTTTGATATAAGAAAAGAGCAGAGCAGCAGCTGTTACGACGCTGTTATGCTCTTTTGATGTTAAATTCTAAACTGTTAATAGATAGAGGTGGCTGAGGTGAAATCCCATGTACCCCACACAATAAAACCCCATTTTTCGACCACTAAAGATAACATCTCGGAAGTGAACCTTAAGTACATGATTGGCTCTGAAGAATCAAAGCCAATCGGAAGAGTTAAGGAAAGTTGAGGTTTTGAGGGACATAAGAGATAAAGATTGCTCAGCGATTTTAACTGCCAACGTTTAAAGTGCCTTAGTCAATTCGATCTTAGTGTACCGACCAATAAGATTTCGTTGGTTTTTACATTCCCTCAATTTGAGAAAATGAAAACCGATCTGTCACGAATCTCCAGCTGCACCAACAGTTTGCACGCAATTAGTACAGTATGGATCTCCGCCTGGAATACACTACAGAGATCAGACAGACGAAAGTACTCTTTCACTGCCAGGTCCTTCGAGTGTACCCCACACCGCATTCCATCTTAGACCCGTCGTGGTAAAGCGACAGACCAGCTTCACTCTTCAGCAGCTTTACCATCACCAAGGTATTGTGGCTTTAAAGGATTTATTGAAGTCGGAAGTTTCAGACAGAAGCGCGTTTTCGAATGCGCGATCGGCCATCTGCTTCATGAATAGGTCAATGGGTAACAGGTATAGCATGACATTTAGGGCCTCGGAGGGACAGGTTCTAATGGCCTCAGTGACCCCAATACAAGCAGATCTCTGTACCCTAGATAACTTTTGGATGTTGTAGTTGTTTTTAAGAGCCGGCCACCAGGCCAGAGCTACATAACAAAGAATAGGGCGTACTACTACAGTGTATAGCCATAAGACCATTTTCGGTAAGAGATCCCAACTACGACCGAATAGTTTGGAACACTACTAGAAAGCAATCGTTGCCTTCTTCACTCGTTCCTAGATGTTGTCTTTCCAGTACCACCTAGCTTAGGAAGTTGAAAAATTGGAATTTTTGTACATATAATAATAATAAAAAGCATCAGCTCTGTTTTCTACAGGTTAACTCCGAGGCCACAGCTAGTGGCCTATCTGCTAAGTTTTCCCGGAGCCCCTTCCATAATATTACTTATCACGGAAGAACAGAGACTGGAGCCTAGTACCTCCGATTTAGTTGGATAAGTATAGGGTTTAGGGTTAGAAGCCACAAAGTGCCAATAGCCCAGTATGTCCTTCTATTAAACAAATTGACCTAGCTACTTGCTCGGCCCTAGCGGTTCTGATGGGATGCACTGTTGGTTCAAAACTGCTGCAACCCGGGGACATGGACGTCCATAAGGATATCAAGAGATTCAGTGGCAGTACCAACAGATCTCTGTAAAAGAGATATGTTGGCATGTCGCTTTGCCATCAGCTTCCTTAACCTGGCTGATTGTCCAATATTTTGTATAGACTCGCAGAACGTTTGCCAGGATACTTTCTTGGCTGCGCGAACTGCTTTTTGTACCTACGAAAGCTATCTTTGTAAGCTTGCAATTGTTTAAAGAATTAGCACTCATTAATGGTTCTCCTAGATTCCTTCCTGAGTTTGGTGAGGTCACTGTTCAACAATGGAGCTACCGATTTCCTAACATGGCGAAAGGGACAACAGGCCTCAAAGGCTCTGTTTAGTGTTTTTTTTAGTGTTTTTTTTTTCTTCAAATAATAGAGAGCCTTTCTCTAATTCTTTGATCGACTCGAAACTGGAAATGGGAAATTCCCTAAAGCCAGCTTGGGTGACTCTGCAGAATCTGTCCCAATCTGCCCACTTTGGGGTTCCAGTACACATTGAGATTTGTCGTTGAGATATTGAGGTCGAACAGGATATGCCTATAATCGGAAAGGGACAGCCTGTCCGACACTCTCCACCGATCAACTCTAAGGGACACCTGCTCAAGCAAGAGCAACTTGTTCCCAACCTACGAAGCTTTCCGTACTAGGAAATTTGTAATGTACATTACAAATTTGTAAAGTTGGCTACATGAATTCTGTAAAATAAAGTCAAATAAACACTCACCTAGATCGTTTATTTTGCTACTCCTTCAAATGGAATGTCGAGCATTGACATCGCATCCGGGGATGCGGTTCACAACCATTGTCCTGAGCTAGGCTTGCTAGTGCCTGCACCTCCCAGGGCTCATGGAGGAGTCAAAGATCGATGTCCTCCTCGCCAAGAAGAACACTCGAGTTATCCGAGGCGGAGCAAGAGTGCCTAAAATTTATCTACACGACTCCCATTCTCTTCCTCCATCAAGGTGTCGTCCAGCACCAGGTTATCCAGCAATCAGTCTGCTTCCTCCAGATCGAGACCGTCATCTGAAGGGGCTTGGCCGAAGACTTTGATACGTGCCTTGCGAATATCATAGTGAAGCATGCCACCCTACGTCTCTATTGCTGCCACGCTCTACTAGTCGATTAGCAGGATGAAAGTCTGGGTCGTCTTCTGGGCCTCCTCTGCCTTGATGATCGACCGGTTTGCCATTGGGACATCGAGGTCTCCTAGGTATCTTACTGGCTGGAATAAGCTTGAACTTCAAGCCATCCCAGAATTCGCTAATCTTAGCGAGCGCCTCCAGTAAGCTTACTTAGGAAGCCTTATCTTCGCATCTCTAAGAACACTCAAATTTGGGATTCGATTCACCCTCTTCCAGCCTATCCAACACCAAGTCATTAAGGCGAGCCTCGATCTCTTCCCATTTATCCATCACTGACGGATTTACATCTTCTTGAAGGCCGTGGATGGCTGCTGGACCCTCCTCTGGGGCCCCTCTCGCATCTTTGGCTTTTTTTGCAGCATTTGAGGGTTCGTCCGCGGACCTATTGCGTTTGAGTGAGGCCTTCGCTGCTGTGCTAGTTGTTTGGCGTTCAGACAATTTTTTAAAGAAAAATTTTCGTTGCAAGAGTTGCTGTAATAAAATAAAAAAAATTCATTTAAAAAAGCCCGATAGCTATTAAACAAAAATTTTATAAGCTTTAATTAAAAAAAAAAAAAAAGAAATCAAAAATCGGTTAAGAGTTGCGCTCTCAAAATCAATTTTTACACGCCTACTTTTTTTTTGCCCCACTGTGCACCGGTACTACCTGCCACTATATCTGATAGTGTGTCACGACTAGACAAAGAGATGCTGTCTAGTTCGGTTAGGGACAAGTTATCCTCCTCTCAGTCCCGATAGCTCCGTTCTAGCTCGGTTAGGGACAAGTTATCCTCCTCTAGTCCCGATAGCTCCGAACCAAACGTGACCGTTCGCTATCCGTAACCCGCGACCCGTCCAGTTCCCACAGCTATGGGCCTCACAAACCACTTCTCATAATTCTGCGAACCAGAAAACTGTAAATACTCTTTGGTAATTTTTTGATTAAAAATAGCAGTAAGTGCAAACATATTTTAAATAGTTTTCCATACTTAGAGATAAATGCATTACATTTTATAATAGTATATTACTTTCAAAGTATTTAAAAACTTAAACTATAATTTTTTAATTTAATAGCATAATGTACACAGCGCAGTAATGGGTTAATACCATACAATGCATGCCGTTAAAATCTGAATGAACAAAGCGTATGGCAACACTGAATTAACAGTCAATTTAAATGTAATTAAACATTCAAGTAGACGGAATCAGCTAGCAACAGCTTACTGTTTTTGAAGCTTATAATTTAAAAAAAAACATGTAAAAAAAATGTTCTTCACATGGTTGATAGTGAATAAAATGACGCTGATATCTACCGTTTTAATCATAACGATCAGAACCAAAGCTACCAGAGTTTGTAAAAAAGATATTTTATATAAAAAAAAAAAAAAAAAAACAGAAGTTTAAGATGACAATATCTTCAAAGCGGTATGATTTAGAAAACATTTGATTTAATTTTTGGACTCTACTTAAATTTTTATATTAACAATCATTGACCACGGTTTTACGTTATGGCAGACGCTTTTCTGTTTTAGTACCCAGTCGCCAAGACTGGGAACTTGGGACTCCATGTGGGGGACCGTCTGTGAATCATTGGTACACTGTCGGCTCTCACACAGAAAGTGGCACCGGTGCGGGTGTCTTCGGACCCAACACTAGAATCTCGATATCATTTTTAAATCGTTGAATTACTTTTCAAATAACTTCTTATAATCTTAAATTTGTCAAACAGTTTAATTATATGAAAAGACAACTGGTTCATATGGTATATCAGCACTATTATTTAAGTTCATGCGTCTTGTGGGCGTCGTACTTCCGATCAACCAGTTATTCCTAAACTGTTTGAGAACTAAAAAGAATATAAGAATTTATTTGAAAAGTAAATTACTTAGTTGAAGTTATTTCGAAAATGGGAGTCTGGTTGTAAAATACGGAAAGCTATAAATTATATACATGTAAATCAAAATATATCTTAATTTCTTTATGTCAAAATAATTATGCTGTTCAGTCCAAAGCCCTGTTGGGGATATACTATGCATAACATATGTTAACATAGCAGCGTGTGTTTAAAGTGAAATGTTCTCACTCTGTTAACAAAGAACCGTTATCAGCAAATGTCTATAATGAATGCAAGTTTACTTTGTTTTTTTTTTTTTTTTTTTAATATAATTTTTTTAGTTTAGCTGCATTAAGCCAGTCAGTGCGTTGGTTCATCTGCGTTTGTAATCTGTAATCTTTAGTGTTTTTTTTTTTAATTGTTATGTGTCGTCTCCTGTGACAATCGACTGTGAATAGAGTTGATTCATTAATTTTTGTGTAGTTTCTCTCTCTCTCTCTCTGATCCCGGAAGCATGGCGTCAGGTGCAGTTTTCTTTATAATTACAATACCAACAGCAGCTGAAGAGCAACGTCTGAAAACTGAATTCATAGCACGTAAACTAGACATTCCAGCCGATCATGTAAATGCAAAAAAAACTAGCTAGCCTTGCAGGCGCTAATGGTTCCGATGTGCTTGATACGTTAAGTCTACAAACACTAAAATTATTAACACCTTCCGCCATCAATGAATCGCAATTCAGTAACCTAACGCAGCAACGACGTAAATCCGAACCAGAGGTGCAACTCATACAACTGAATAATACGATGCCGAAGATGCAAACAGCAAGTGACAGCCTAAATAACAGTACCACAACTCTGAGCGAAGCTGATGGCACCGCATGTGAGACGGAAAGTGCTAAACTAAAATCGGACGAAAATTTGCGTGAATTATTAAATTCCGTAAAACAAAAGACACAAATGCGACAAAATGATGCTGAATTGGGTTTACCACTTGATGCTGCAATGGAGTTGGTACTACGAGAAATACTTAAAAGATATAAAATCGAAAGTGAAGTTTGGACTAAGAATATTGATGGTCGCATTTACCAGGTAATTTGGAATACAATTAGGAATCGAAAGGAAATCTAAATTAATTTTTCATTTTAGATTTCATTTACGGTCGAATTTAATGAAGTCTATGAGAATCTTTTTGACAAACTACACGAATGGGGCATTGGTGATCGTGAGGGTTCCTCTGTTTCTGTAATGAATTGCATTGCATCTAAGGTCTTTACGCGTAAAGAGGAGGAACTCGAATCGGAGCTTGAAATTGGCAAAGAGTGCGTGTTTTTTTCTAAAATAATGCGAAGAATTTTATTAACAGAAATATAACGTTTACTTTTAGAAATATAAATGCTCATAAGCAGGGCGTTTGGAATCGTTTTATGAATTCCGTACGTGCACGTCTTAATGTAGCGCAAATAGTACGCGATGTACGTCAGGATGCAGCAATAACTTTTGACTATGTTATATTGCTTATATCGGCAGCGTATGTTTTAATTTATTAAATTAATTGTAACTCTTTCTCTGTTCAAAATATTTACGTTTATGGTTCCCCAGACATTGCTGGTCTAAAACATTTAAGTACTTCTTTACACATAAAAACTTCCATTTCGCTTGAAAATTCAATTCTGTGTCAGCTTTTAAGTTGAATTTTTAAATACTGTCAAAATCCATAGTAAGATCTAACAATGATTGCACGTAATAACTTTGCAGAACTTTAGAGTAATCTGGTTCAATCGACCTGTGACATAGTCTCCCGAAAAGGCACTTATCTAAATGTTTTCAAAACTTTTCAAAATATGTTTCAAGCCAAAAATATATATAAAAATAAAAATCATATAATGAATAGTTCAACCGACCCAAAGGCCCCATCCATAAGTCATGTTTTCGGATCATAAGGAACATGCATATGCTTCAATGGGTCTTCATATTTCTTTTTTCGAGAAACTTAGACCTAGCTGCTACGTAATCTTACCAAATTTCAAAATTATGCTTCAACGGTTTTTGATTACTGTAGAGACCTCCAGTCTATGTTTTCAATTATGTAGGCCCTATGCTTCCTAAGATACGGTTATATTCCAAGTTACATGTTTCGTAATTTTTTTTTTAAATCCTCTTGAAAAGCATGAGTGAGGGAAAAAACTTTTTTTTTTATATTTAGAATATTTTTATACTTCACAGCATCTTAGCATCTTTTGGATTGGTGGAAGATAGTACCATATTCCTGGCTTCTAGCATGTTAATATCACCGCTAATGGGTCCAATTATAGCAGCCATTTTCGGCACAGTAATCAAGGAACGCTCACTTCGCTCTATAGGCATGCGGAACGAACTAATTGGTATATTGGTCGCAACATTTGTGGGTTTTCTATTTGGACTCATTGTTGGCACTACGGATGAACGTTATGGCATTGGTGAAGGATTGACAGAGGAAATGTTATCACGCTGCGATTTACATTCGCTTGTTGTGGGCGTTTTTACTGCAATACCATCCGGCGCTGCAGCAGCCATTGGCATATTGGGCGGTAATGTTGGTTCGCTTGTGGGTGTGGCAATTAGTGCTTCGCTATTACCGCCAGCTGTAAATTCTGTACGTCGTAATGATTACGTCTTTGATAATTTTCCATTAACTTGTTTTTTTTTTTTTTTTAAAGGGTTTACTATGGTCGCTAGCCTGCATTTACAAGTTTTTCGAGAGCGACGACTCGCGTTATTTGTTTGTAGTAAAATCAAAACAATATTCCGATAATCAAGCTGCAGAGTTAGCCATACTGGGTAGCATAAGCATGTGCCTTACGTTATCCAATGTGCTTTGCGTTTATATTATGGGTATTTTAGTGTTAAAGGTTAAAGAAATTGCACCGATAATAGGGCGCAACAATAATCTCTTCTGGAAACATGACATAAAAATAGCACGTGATCTGACAAAGAACGGATTGGTTTCTACGGATGCTGCCATAATCGATGAATTTGCAAATTTAGCCAAGGAGGATCAACAGGCATTGGGCATTAATTACGATTTTCTACGTAAGTTGGATGAAGTTAATTATCAGCATACATGGTCACCACTTAGCAATCGCCATGGATTCGAGACGCAAAATAAAGAGGAACGTGATACTTACACGACAATACATCGATTAGAGAAGCTTTATACAACTATATCGAGTCCGCAGGAGAAACGGTAAATATGTCTAAAGAAATTAAAAAAAATTATTAATTTTCTTTTTTTTTTTAGCAGACGTTTCAGTTTATCGCGACGTCCAAGCGGTTTGGAACGTACAAGTGATCTAACAAATAGATACAGAATATTATTGGAGAATGTAATAAGCCATTTAAGACAATTGCGTTTGAATAAATAATCAATATTTATTTGTTTTTTTTTTTTTTATAGCGTCCACGTCGTGCCACATTATCAACACAAAATGAACATCCAAATGCCACAATCGTTCATGATATACCCGAAATTGTTGTTGATTTATGTCCAACGATAGAAACAACCACGAAACGTTTTACAGTAACACTGGCACCTGAGGATCCACTCTTGAAACGACGCTCAATAAATGAGTAGCGTTGACTATCTTATACGATCGATGTTATATGTTACGCAAAAATATTTATATCAAATATTTACTCTTTTTTGTTCAATGTTTATGTATAATTAATATTTTGTATTTATTTATTTAAATTATAAACAACAGGCAGCAATAGGATTTTTTTTTTTTTTCAATTGCACTATATATCTATACCGCTCGGTCCCTGGCGATCAGACTTGACCTGTGCACGTTGTCGCTTGTGCTGTAAACGCTCGCGTGCTGCGCGTTCGTGTCTATTTAAAATAAATAAACAAAAATTAATAATGAATTAAATGCTTATATATGTATGTATGTGATGTGATAATACTAGTTTATATCAAAAATGGGATTCTTTCTAACCAACATATTTACATGTATTTGGGAGCGTATATTCCAAAAATGAAACATTTAGAAGATGTCATCAAAAAACCATCGATATCCTCTTAATGGTTCTTAAGAAAAACTTTTAGTGACCATTTTTTGAATCAACGACCCAAACAAACCATTTGCTAATATTTGTAAACCAGTATAGTTAATCGGTCTACTCAAGAAGGTGAACAATTAGCTTCTAAGCAGTACTTTTTATGTACATTGGAACCAGCTATACCGGAAGAAAATCCACGTCGGAAAGATGTTTTATTATTTATAATCTATATTTTATAGTATACCTAAGAGTTGCAGGCTTTATAAAGTTTGGAAGTGTGTATATAACAGGCAAAAGTAAGAGTGCCTACTTCAATATATCCAGAGAATATAAAAAAAAACGCGGAACATTGGATGTCTTATATAAAATTAAGCTAAATCCACAGATTGCCCATGACCAGTTACCGTAATAGTCTAGTAAGTTGTTGTTATTTGATAAGGAAACATTTTTAATAAATAGATAAGTTACCCTTCTAAGAAACCATTCTCGAAAGGTTGACAGAAAGTTGATTAAGTAGTATTCTACCCCAAAAGCTTTTGATTTTTAAGCTAGACCAACTAACAGACGTTCCGCAAATGTTTTTCATGTACATACCTACGACGTAGTTTCTCTAGCGTTTCCTCAGAAGGTGCGGCAGCTTCAACTTCTTGCGCTCTAATAATTGTGCGTAACTTTTCCAATGCATCTGCAAGATTCAATTGTTGCGAACGCGTCAGGTCACTCTTAATGGTGAAGTAGCCTTCTTTGGTTATTTTGTTGTGTAGCTGTAGTGATACTAAATATTAAATCTTAAGTTTATTAAATGAATTTAAAACTTCACATACAACATTTAATAATTTTTGGCGTGTTTTCTCCGATATCCATTGCGCTTCTGCTATTTTAAAGCGAACATCAACTTTAGTGTTTACGCAATTCACGTGCTGCCCACCCGGTCCGGAGCTGCGACTGTATGTAACTTCTAAAGCATTAATAGGTATATACCCGGAGAATTTACCATCTTTGCTTGTGGGCTGTAAGTTTTTTTTTATTTAATGTAAATGTTATTTAATTTTTATTTATTCTTTTTTATTACCGGCGCGGGTGTGTAAAGTTGTAGGCGACTTTTGGGATAGATTTTATCCAGTGACAAATCGCTTTTGTATGAAAGTTTGCGTCCTAGCACTGCAGTAGATGTGTATGTTTTCTCTAAGCTGCTATGGCGCAGCACGCGTATAAAATTGCCACAGATTTTATTCATTTTCAAATTCAATTCAAAAATAAAATAAAGTTTTCTCTGCTTCTTGCTGCAGCACTCAGCTGTTAGCTGTTAGTACACATTTCCGGTTAGTTGTTACATATGTATGCGCTGGCAACCGGAAATACAACTATGAAGTCTTTTGTCAAAACATGGCATTGGATAGCGCGGCGGAGCAGCATAGAGTGGTAAATTATTATTAATTTATTTACATAAAACATTCTATAATTTACATTTTAAAGTCGCATAGCGTCATCAAAAATCCTTGCCCCAATATTATACGCGAGCGTAGCGCAGAGATTGTTTCCGGCGGACATGTGTTCTACAATCCAGTGCAGGAATTTAATCGTGATTTAAGCGTTTCTGTGTTAAATGTTTATTTTCAACAATTAAACAAAGAACGTGAAGCACAGCTGCTTAAAAAACAACGTAAACCTAATGAAGATGGAACAATCAATGCGGCGCCGCTGCCAGTCGTCGATTATGCGCCAGGAGTGCGATACAAAAATGGTCTACGCATATTGGAAGCGCTCTCAGCAACAGGTTTGCGAAGCATACGCTACGCTAAAGAAATTGCAGGAGTACGTGAAATTGTCGCAAACGATTTATCCAAACAGGCAGTGGAATCAATTCGTGAAAATGTACAGCACAATGGTGTAGCCGAGCTTATAACGCCAAGTTATGCGGATGCCATGTAATTAGCCCTTGTTGTTGTTTTTAAGTCTTCCTTGTAAAATTTAATTTTATGTTTGTAGGACTGTCATGTACCTCTCAACCATGCCGGAGAAACGTTTTGATGTTGTCGATCTCGATCCTTACGGCTGTCCAAATCGCTTTCTAGACGGCGCAGTACAATGTATTGCAGACGGCGGGTTGTTACTTGTCACTGCAACGGATATGGCCGTGCTGGCTGGTAACTCACCGGAGGCATGTTTTGCCAAATATGGCAGCGTACCGCTACGCATGAAATGCTGCCATGAAATGGCATTACGTATATTACTTAATTGTATTGAAACACATGCCAATCGTTATGGCAAGTATATTGAGCCGCTTTTAAGCATTTCAGCGGATTTCTATATACGTATATTTTTACGTGTGCATACCAGTCAGGCTAAGTGCAAGTATAGCATGAGCAAACAGTCCATGATCTATCAGTGTACTGGCTGTGATACATTTACGCTTCAGCCACTTGGTATTATAAGACCAAATCCAACAGAATCGAATCCAAATCAGGTTAAATTTGGCATACCAACTGGTCCAGCGGTGGGCGCTACATGTGAACACTGCCATCATAAGCATCACGTAAGTGTAATAAAAAAAATCTTAGAATTCACTATAAAAACGTACATTATTCATCTGTTTAGTTAGGTGGTCCAATTTGGTCTGCGCCAATGCATAACACTGATTTTGTGCAACAGCTACTAAATGCTGTAAACCAAACTCCATTAAACAATCTTGGTACACAGCGTCGAATTGTCGGTATGCTATCAATGGTGTTGGAAGAGTTGCAAGACGTGCCGCTATACTATACGCCGGACAAGCTTTGTAATGTACTCAAATTGGAAATCGTACCAATGATGAAATTCCGTTCGGCTCTACTGCATGCCGGATATCGTGTTTCCTATTCGCATGCAAATAAAAATTCACTGAAGACAGATGCGCCAGCTTCAGTGCTATGGGATATATTACGCGCTTGGAATCAGCGACATCCAGTCAAAGCTGAACGCATGTTGGACGGTACACCACTTAAAGCAATTCTTGAAGTACCAGCAACGCAGGATTATAATTTTGATGAATTGCATCCTGCTGCAAACCCAAAAGTCGTAAGCAAGCGCTTTCACGTTTTCAGGAAAACCCAACGCCGCATTGGGGCCCGGGTACACGTGCAACTATTATGTAAGTTGATAAAATGATATAATTTTCAAAACAAGATTAAATTACATGTTCTTTTTTTTTTATTGTTTCTTTACAGGATTGGTGACAACAAACTGCCAAAGTGCTTTGCAAATCAGAATAAAAAAACCAAACACAAAGCCAAGCACGCAGTCAACTCAGCTACTTGTGTAGCTACGCCGGAAGAAGCTACAACAAATGACACACAACCATGCAGCAAAGTGCCAAAGCTTGAGGATTGACATGCAAGAACTTTGTTTTCGTTTCTATTTTTATATTGTAGTATATTGCATTACTTTGTAAACTTCATAACAATGACGTTATCCGATCAGAGCGTTTGGCTATATATATACAATTTAACCGTAAAATCATTAAGCCGTTTTTTATTAGTAGCGGAAGAAATTTCCGTCTGATGACTGTCGTGAAAATCCATTGTTTACTAACTGATTGTGTACACCGCTACAGATAAGCTTAACGCTATGTGGATGAATTTTCTCTTTGACACCACCTGAAAATATTATGATTCCAATAAATCTATCCTTAATCAATTTAAAAATATCAAAAACTTACCAATTCTAAGTGGATGATCTAGTACCGCAACATGTGGTGCGGGCACAGCTATTTTATTATTCAATATGCGTATGTTTTCCATAATCATTGCACCTGGTTCCTTGCCACCCATTGCCTGTGACCAACTAGTGGCTGCGTCACAAGTTTCACGCTGCAATACTGAGTCTACTTTCTCCGGAAATGCTTCACGGCTGTGATCATAACGCGAACGTAGTTGTAAATCTAACGAGTCACGTGGTATATTTGGATATTGATGGAATCTATTGCTACAACGCACAGAAGCCATTGTCTGATGGTAATAAAGGCGTTCATGTGGTGGTAGACCTTCATGCCAAACTTTGCCTGCCTTAACTGGCGGCGGTTCAGGCATTGGACATATATAAATGCCTTCCGCGTTCAAGTCAGGCTGATAGGTATCATTGCGTACCATGAGTATTCTTTGTTTCTCATATAGCGTCATTTTTTACTTTTTTTTTTTTTTTTTTTTTTTTTTTGCACAGTAAATGTTTTTTAAAAAATATAAATTAGCTCTGTTCGTCAAGTGCGAAATAATCTTTTTGTATATATTTTTTTTTTTTTTTTTTGGATTATTGATAAAATTTTCGAAACATACTGTAAAAAGAGTTGCTTTCTATTTTAAGTTCAAACGTACAAATTTATACATTTCGGTGGCATTGCATTTTCAATAAATAAGGTTGCTATAGTAAATTCCGAAAAGTTTCGACAACTACGAATGTAGTATTGCTAAAAGTCTTAAAAAATGACTCGGCGCTTTGTTTTTTGTAGCACACTGCTTTTTATGGTCTTAAAAGCTCAAAAATATGTTCTGAGATTACCTTGACGATAAAACAATAAAAAAGAACAGAAACAACTTGTTCACAAAATTTTGCACCACTTCCAATGGGCAAATGTATTCCAGTCAAGCCATGCGCTATCGTCAGGGAATAGTGTCTTTTAGAAATAGTAATGTCTGGCTAGCGGAGAAAAGTACCCATTTTAACTTTTTCGGTTGGAATTCAATCTTTTTTTTTTTTTTAAACCAAAAATAATTGTTTCTTTTTTCAGTTTATTTCAATTTTGCTCGATTCTGGACGTAAATTCTTTAGTTTGCGACTCAAACGCATCAGTTTTGATCTCCCTTTGTAATTTCATTACCGTGCAACACACATTTGCTCCTACCAACTACAAAGCATAAGCTCGGATTCGCGAGGTCTCTGAAGCATGCCTGAAAGTTCCTGTTTGTTTTGCACGAGAATTATCTCAATGAGTCGATTTTTATCTATAATAACAATAAATAATAAATGCTCTACGCTTTAATAGGATGTCTCCACAAATCAATTGGAGTAAGTGGAGTGTGGACCACAGTCCGAAGAATTTGATTGGCTAGAACTGATTTCCACTCTATTGACTGTGCTTGTTTAGTCATTGTGCTACGAGTATGTTGTATGAGAAAGGCGAAACATTAATGGGACTTCATCTACCACCTCATCATATTAACAAACTCACGGAATCATTGCTTCCTAATATCATTGTAAGTCATCTGGAAACAGCCCGTGGCCATTATCAATGCACTATTTCTAAAAGATTAGGTGTCCATCATCGTATTGTCTTGTATGTGGTAATCAAAGTATTTTTGCTGCTGGCAGTCGAATGACAATATTAATTATTGGCTATATTGTACACACACAAGTATTTAATAAAATTCAAAGTGAACTCTTCTTATTTGAAAGCAGCAGCACATAACATTGACAATGTGCTACTCTACCTTGCAGGTCCAGTGATCGCAACCTACGCTCATTTAGTTTACTACTATAAAATGTAAATTCGTCAAAAATTAGCTTTGAATACGCCGAATTTTCACACATATAAAAACTGTGTTTCGGCTTCGTTCATCTTAGTCTGCTGCTTACTGTTTAAGCGTTGGTTTGTTGCTGATTTGAGCTCGGCATTCTAGAGATTATTTTTCTTCTGTATTTGGATATGGAAGCAAAATTAGTTTCTGTTAGTGTGCGTGCAGAATGGAACGATAGCTTTGCTCGTTTCTATGTTGAATAGCTGTATGGGCTCAACGGGTGAGAGGAGTCACTGTTCTGGCCTATAGAACGTTTAAACACAACGTTTGTTTTCGAATAAGCAAGATAAATGAACGTTTTTTTTTTTTGTAATTGATCTTTATTAAAAATTTAAGATTTACTGAAAAAAGTTTTATATGAGTATAGATAAGTACAAATACTTACCCCACTCAACGCGTCTTCAATACCCAAATATGTACGCACGACTCTTCATAGTTTGGCAGTCCGCTCTACGCAAGCTCAGTAATCTATCCTCATCATCATCATGGTAACCTGTGCTGCAATGTCAAATTTGAAATGTGACGCCCACCAAGACAGCAAACAGCTAACAATCACAGCAAACGTATAGAATACAGCAAAGTGAAGAAAAACGAACAGCTAGAAGCTATGTTAAGACGCGTTCGCGTTCGGTTATAATGACTGCAGCTACGGCGCCAACGGCTACACGGCAACAACAGCAACTCCAGCAGCAACACAATGCGCGCGCTACTAATAACGACGAAAATTAGTCTATGGTTGTTGTTGTTGTTGTATGCGGCAGCAAATATTGTTTTCTTTTGTGCGTTTTTATATTTTTTTTATGAAGAATTTAACGCCGGCGTGCAGCAATCAGCAGCGTGGCCCAAATAACTTAGATACTTTAACGAAGTGAAGTTTTCTGCAAGCACATACGCCAAAAACTCCGGCAAAACAGCAGCAAGCGCTGCATTCAATACTGCGTTACGCTCATCTGCTACACCAACGTCATTAATTGACCATCACATGAACGCCTCACGACACTTTCAGCAATCAACAGCTTTACTCATACATTTTTTTATTTTTCTCTCGGCCTGCATGTATACAAAAGTGGGAAGTATGTTAATACAATTAATTGCAATGGAAACCCATTTATAAAACAACAAAACCAAAGAAAAATAAAAAGACAGAAAAAATAAAGGCATATATGAATCTAAAACTTGTTGCATTCTAATAAAAAAAAAAAAAAGAAGCGCTTGAGCATCTTATTTTAACTGAAATTGTGTATTCTTTTCGCAGCTATTTTTGACCCTTTCGTTTTGAGATTTGTAAATATTTTAATTTTATTATTATTATTTTTTTCCTTTTTGGAAATCTACAAATATATTTTACGCTTTTTTAATACGCTTCTTAAATAGTTTATAAAACTAAAAATATCAATTGTAGTATTATGCACTACAATTGCTGGTTTTAAGTGAAATGTTGTTAGTCATAGGAATTAATTCGTGAAGTTCTTCTTAGATACAATTATAATAATAATAAATGCGCAAAATTCGTTACGCAAAAAGATTTAAAGTTTAAATTTTTTATATACACGACGAACATATCACTAAGTTTTTTTTTTTTTTAATATTAAAAGTTTTGCTGTGTGTGTGTGTGTGTGTGTTTAAACATAATTAAGTGGCAAATATTAAAATTATTTTATTATTTGATTTTATGTATACCTGCTGTGTATGTCACTACAGCATTAAATTGGTGCTGGAACCAAGCGTGTGAAGTCGCGCAAGTTCATAAAAGTAAAACCAACTGGAAATAAAAAACGAAAATATTAAAATTTTTAACCAAATTTGGTCATTTATAAAAACTTACACATATTCCTGTTTGGTCACATAAAAAAATAAACAAAATTAGTTTTAACAACGCCTACGTTGTAGCTTGATATTATCGAATCAAACAATTGAGTTGTACGCCCACACAAAAACAATGATTTATCTTTTATTTAAGAGCGACTACGACTACGTGATAAGGCATTACCGCCGCCTATGCCACCTCCAGAGGCTAAACCATTACGACTCGGACTACGACTCAATGAATTGCGTGGACTGCGTGAAAACTTGGTGCGTCGCACAGGTGATCGGCTAGCGCCAGAACGTGAACGAGAATATGAACGCGGACGGGGGCTTCGTGAGCGACGGCGAACTGGTGAACGTGAACGGCGACGTCCACCACCGCCGCCGCCTCCACCACGACGATTATTACCACCGCTGCGACGATTCGGTGAAGAAGGTCTTCCGTAACGTGCCATTTGTACGCGTAATTCCCTGCCATCTAACATGCGTCCATCCATGGCTTCAAGTGCATCCTCAGCATCGCGTTTGTCATAGAAGCTAAGTGGAATGAAAAAAAACCACACAATGAAACATAACCTCAAAAACATATTAAAAAAAAAAAAATGTTATACTTTAAATTTGTCGTAATCTAAGTATATTGACTAGTACAGATTCGTAGGCAACAGTTGCAATTTGAAAACATTTTATCTAGCATTATTTACAAGCAATCAAACACAAAACATGTGTAAGTTCACAAAGAAAAAATGAAATAATGCAAATTATACTACATAACCTCAAAAAAAAAAAAAAAAAAAAAAAGTTAATTTTTTTCACTTACCGAACAAATGCAAAGCCACGACTTTCACGTGAATAACGATCTCGTGGTATATAAATATCACCAACTTCACCGCAACGTTCAAAAACGCGTCGCAAATCTTCTGGCGTAGTGCGATATGTTAGATTATCAACCTAAAGGAAAAAAAAAAGTATTGGTTAGATAAGAGCAATATCCGCCGCGGACGCCATATTGTAGCAAGCGGCGTCAACTTGGGCGTATTTGTTGAACAGCTTCTTTTTTTTTTTTAATTTACTTACTTTCAACGAAACCATGCCATCGATTCGTGGAGGCGGACGTGCTGCACCACCACCACTCATTTTATTTTATTTTAAACGCTTTAAAACTTAAGAAAAACAAAAACTTTTACTTTTCTATAACTCAACACAAAATGGCGTCCAGCCAATTCACGAAAGAAAATACACACGTCTGCACTCAACGATGGCAGAAACTGAAAAACGAGTTGAGTTTCGGCACTTTAGATCGCAGTGTTGTTAGTTTTTGTTTGGCGCTGCCAACTTATTCAACTATTGCAAACATGTGGAACATGACATTTAAGGCAAATACATATTTTAACGAGAAGAAATGAGATAGCGATAATTTATGTAAATTAGTTCGTATTTACAACACTCTTTAACATTATTATACGCAGTCATTTACAACACTAAACTTACACACACATACGCTCGAGGTCCGTGATAGATTGTACACGTTGCGTTGTCGTGCGAATTTTTAATAATTATTCGGAAAATACTTTAATTTGTGCGCATCTACATAAAAACAAGCCTGTGGCTTTTACTACGTCCAAAGCATATTTCAGGTAGATGCAAATTCGTGGAAAAATTTCTAGTGATTTGTAAAATCTGTCAGTGAAATTTGACAACATACGAAAAACGTGATTAGTGCAGCAGTAATTCGGAGGAGGTGAAAGCGACAAGAAGTACGAAGTAGCAACTGTCTGCCTGTCTTTCTTTCTTTCTTTCAATCTGATCTGACGGTCTTGGCAGCGTATTGTAGCGTGTGGTGTGCAGCTTTTAGTCGTCTCTTTGTCGTCGTCTAAAGAAAACAAAACCCTAAACGTTAAAAATAAAAATAAAAGAAGAAAAAAATAAAACCGTCTGACGGAACGTAAGAAAACAGAGCGTGTCCGTCTGTCTGACTCCCAGCAACTCCACCGCGCGCGTTCAACGTCCTTGTCTCTGTGTCGTTTCTAAGGAGAAAGATTTGAACTAAAATTAGATTGGAAACGTCCTCGTCGCGTGTTACATTTGCACCAGTTCAAAAATTGTACGAATAAAAATTTAATTCATAAGTTAAATAGTGAAAACAACAAAAAAAAAAGTAATTTAAGAAAATGGCGCAAGAAAATGCAGATATATCAACAAAATTCTCAACGTTGAATGTAAACGCAGTTGAATTTGTGCCGAGTTTTAGCTACAATACTGCATCGTCTGTTGCAGCAGCACCGCCGCCCAATGTACCGCCGCAACCACCTGCGGCAACGGTTGACAATGTGGCGCCCAGTTCTGTGCCGGCATCGGGCAGTGCTACGCCAGCGACAACGCCTGATTCTACGGGTTCGGGAGGTTCAATAAATGCACTGAATATTACGGCAGCACCAATTTCAAATGGAAATACACCATCTCAAGGTTCTCCTGTCAACACACCCAATTCTACTGCAACTACTGCGGCAGCGGTATTGGCAGCGGCAGTGGCGCCAGTGGAAAACATTAATGCGGCGGATAAAATTGCAGCCAACAATGGTAAAGTACTTTTTCTACTTTTTTAAATGATTCTATTTGTTGTTTGTCTGTGTATGTGTGTAAATTTGTTATTACTTGATTCTTGTTATTGTTTTTGTTGCTGCCATTCAACTGTGGGTGGTTTTGGTGGTGGCTTCAATTAGTTCGAGCGCATTGAACTCAATGCCAAAATGACGTCACTCTGCGTTGGCTGTTAGGGAATACCAAACAAAGAATTGCGCTTGACTATCTTGTTACTGCTGGTGTTCACTCTTTCACTGTAAGACTGTGGGAGTTATTTACCTGTTTCTGATGCCACTCTTAAGCAAATGTCGTATTTTACCTAACCTCAAACGTTTCGTTTGCCATATTTATTTTTTGCAAATATTTGTACTGTGAAATACAAAAGTATATGACTGTTTTGAAATTCTACTGTATATCTTAGCGCAAACTAAGTGCAATTATTTCTTAGATTATACCTTTCATATAGTATAATTCCTTTTATACTGGTAAACTATATTTGAAAATTTCAAGATCTTAATCTGTAATGCAAATTTCCATTCAAAAATGAAGATTCTAATGATGTATTCAAACTTTTGAATATATATAATAAATAAATCTTATAAATCTGTTTATCTAAAAATCGCTTAATTTAGTGAATTTTTATCGCAAACAGCACAATAATGTCTTAATTAATTTTTATAACTTAAATAAAAAAAATAATACTCATATATGTTTTACCCGGATTGAAAAGCATCTAACAATTCTTCTCACATCTTTTTGTCTTCCTATCACAATTCTAGGTAAAATCAGTATATCGCTTTTATTGTAGGATCCTTTGTTGGTTATGGCTTCTAGACTTTAACTAATTAAACTAGAACTAATGATTGATACGTTTGTGCCGTTGTTTAAAATTGAACTGAGCTAGAATATTGGAAAGCAATTAAAAAAAAAAAGTTCATAAAAAGATAGATAGTAAACCCATGGTACTATTATTGTTTTGCACTTTTTCTTTACTGAAAATATCAAACTTATTTCACTACATTAGCTTACTTTAATATTTGCTATTGTTAGTTAACTTTTGTACTGCACTGTTCGAAATGCATGAGTCTCTTTCATTAGAAATTTCGATGAAAAATGTTTTACGTTTACCTCGTGTGTGTGTGTGTGTGTGTGTATATGTATGCATGTAAGAAAAACCTATAGCGGCTTGTTGCTACCTATTTGGTTAAATTTTCCACATTACTATTTGTTTTTTATGTTGTTGCTTTTGTTTTTTTTGTACTTTTGCTTTGTTAGCCATTTTATTCGTTTTTTTTTTTTTTTTTTTTTGCTATCTTGAACGCTTGTTGTCGACGTCGACAAGCAAATGATGCGAGCGAGTAAATGTTTAAAACGTTTTTCCTTTTTTTTTTTTTTTTATTTATTTATTCATTCATTTCGAGTAATGCGTTCATTTGCTCGCTCTGCCGAACGTTCACCGATATTCATTCAATTTTATTCATTCGGTTTTTTCGAAATCTACTTAAAGCAGTTCCTTCTGGATTGAAGTTGTACTCGCTTCAAATGCTTCGTTCGATTGTTCATTCCAAACGATTGTTGAGAGTAAAAAAAAAAAAAATATGGTTATCGCGCTGGTGTTGCTTTATGTTGTTGTTGCTGGTATATCTACTTGCTGCTCTCAGCGTTTTGACGACGCTCCATATTTTTGTTGCTGTTTTCTTGACAGCCACATTTTTTTTTTGTGCGTTTTTTGCAGTTATTTTGCGGTTCAAACTGCTTCAAACTTGATTTTTTTTTGTTAGTTGGCTGCACATACTCACTCGTGGCCAAGTAATGGTTTTTTTTTTTATTTTGCAAAAATGTTAAAATATTTTTTTTTACATAAAGTAGAGTTGAATTTGAAAGATCAGTGTCAACATCATTGGAACTTTAAATTATTATTTTTAACATAATTAAAAAAAATGTTTAGAAAGGGAGGTGGTGGCGGAACACGTTATATTTATTCAAAAAAAATTGGCAGTAAAAGTTAGTAAAAATAATATTTTTTTTATCAATATTCACAAACTTATTTAAAAAAGTGCGGTAGGATAAAGTTAAAATTGGTTAGGTTTATTTGAATCCTTTTTTTGTAAACCCACTTAGGGGCAATTTAAAATTTTTGTTGTTGCATTTTTGACTACATTTTTAAAATTCGTGCTAATTTTTATATTGAGATAAGAAGCAATAAAAAGTGTAGACACGACAATTAGTCATACTCATTGTTTGTTAACTAAAGTCTGGAGACAGAACTTGAAAATATTTGATTTAAAAAGGATTCTGTTTTATATACATATTTCCTGAGTTTTACACAACTCTACTTTGAGAAGCGAGATATCTTCATTCATTGCACACAAATGTCTTTTAGATATGTGTTCTATTGGATTTCCCATCAGTGTCCATGGCCGGTTTCTATTCAGCTTTAATATTGGTTCTTATATTCCTTGATTTGCCCCAGTCTATTAATATCTTTGCATAGCATGCTGGATTCTTTTAGGCTGTTTCTATCGTAATTTTCTTTACCAGAGGTTCTGCAGAGGCTTGAAACTTCTAAACCTATATTTAATACTTATAGAGCGTTAATAATAATGTAAATCGTGTATGATCTTTTATAGAAAATTTGCTTCATTAGCATTGAATAGGTGAATCAATATAGCTCCAATGATGTCACGATTTTGACATTCAATGCAATTGCGGATGCGGTAGTTATGATATCGTGCTACCTTTATACCATTAACAAAATTCAAACTTAACAATTTATTAATGTAATATGTTTTCGTTTTCAAAATAATTACAGAGAGTGATCCTGCGGACAGCTGGGATGTTGAGGATGAGCCTATCATAACTCCTGAAGATGAGGAAGCCGATGATACGGAATTCACTGAAGGTGAAGCAACGCCCAAGGTCTCAAAGAAAAAGGTGCCGAAAGTAGAAGAAAACCGAAGCAAACGGGAACACGTTAATGTTGTGTTCATTGGACATGTTGGTAAATATGGAACTTTCTCCAATTGTTATAATTCCAAATGTTAACTTTCTCTTTTTTCCGATTATTATTTATAGATGCTGGTAAATCAACAATTGGTGGTCAAATTATGTCATTGACTGGCATGGTTGACAAACGTACACTGGAAAAATATGAACGTGAAGCACGTGAAAAATCACGTGAAAGCTGGTATCTCTCTTGGGCACTGGACACAAATCAGGAAGAACGTGACAAAGGCAAAACAGTTGAAGTAGGACGTGCCTTCTTCGAAACCGATCGTAAACATTTCACCATACTCGATGCACCCGGTCACAAAAGTTTCGTACCGAATATGATCGGTGGCGCAGCACAAGCAGATCTTGCTGTACTTGTAATTTCAGCGCGAAAAGGTGAATTCGAAACGGGTTTCGATCGTGGTGGGCAGACGCGTGAACATGCTATGTTAGCCAAGACGGCAGGTGTTAAGCATTTAGTGGTTTTGGTTAATAAAATGGATGATCCAACAGTTAATTGGGATCAGGCACGTTACAACGAATGTAAAGATAAGATTTTACCTTACCTCAAGAAATTAGGTTTCAATCCGTCGAAGGATTTAACCTTTATGCCTTGTTCGGGTCTGAGTGGCGCCGGTTTGAAGGAGCAAATCCCAGAGGCATTGTGCCCATGGTACAGAGGTCCTGCATTTATACCATTTATTGATGAGTTGCCTTCACTCAATCGTAAAGTTGATGGACCATTTATAATGCCAATTGTTGACAAGTACAAGGATATGGGTACGGTGGTAATGGGAAAAGTGGAATCTGGTTTGGCACGAAAGGGACAAAATTTATTAGTCATGCCGAATAGAGTGAGTACAAATAATTTATTAAATCATTTTTAAATAATATTGAATTTGTATTTTTTTTTTTTATTTGCAGACACAAGTATCTGTTGATCAGGTATTCTCAGATGACTATGAAGTAACATCTGTGGGTCCTGGCGAAAATGTTAAAATTAAGCTGAAAGTATGTCTAAAACACTAATTTTAAATTTATATTTATTTAATCTGAATACGTTTTATTTTAATTAGGGCATCGAGGAAGAGGATGTTTCACCAGGTTTTGTGCTCTGCGATGCTGGTAATCCCATTAAAACCGGTAAAATCTTTGACGCTCAGGTAGTAATCTTAGAACACAAATCAATTATATGTGCGGGTTACTCAGCGGTTATGCATATACACTGTGCCGCCGAAGAAATTACGGTGAAGGTAAGCTTTTCAGTTAGGAAAATATCTAAAAAATATATTTATATACATATATATATATATACATTTAGGCACTTATCTGTCTGGTCGACAAGAAGACTGGCGAAAAATCAAAAACACGTCCAAGATTTGTTAAGCAGGATCAGGTTGCAATTATGCGCATTGAATGTTCCGGAATGATTTGCCTTGAACAATTTAAACTGTTTCCGCAAATGGGTCGATTTACGCTAAGAGATGAAAGTAAGCATACACAACATAAATATTAATCAATTTATAATTCATATATTTATACAAATTTTATTTATTTTCTCAGACAAAACCATTGCTATTGGCAAAGTGCTGAAGGTTATCGAATAAATTGAGCCAAGCTACATTCGTGCGACCCGCCTTTACTTGTTCTAGAGTACATCAATAATTACGAGAACAATGTATTATGGTCTCAAATTATTAAACGTACATAAAGCATCAAAAATAAAACTAATAAATGGTTTACAAATCAACAAAAAAAAAAAAAAAAAAAACACACACACTACACGCCTATATACACATACAATATATACACAGAGAGAAAGACACCACTCACACTACTCGGTTAAATGGAAACCTGCAACGTTTCTCTATCTAGACTCTTCTTTAAATAATTAAATAGTAATTGATCATGATGATAATAGCAAACGACTTTAAAAATATAAATATATATATATATATATATATATATATAAAATGATGAATAGTAATTCAAAAAAAATAATGATAATAATAATAATATTTCGAAACTAAAAAAGAAAAAAAAGAAACAAATAATATAAAAAAAAAAAAAAAAATATTACAAAAAAAAAAAAAAAAAAAAGAATAAAATTTATATAAAAATGAAAGTGTAAAGCAGATTTATATATAAATATGTTTTATTATAATTGTAATTATAATTATTATTTTTTTTGTTACAACAAAAAGCGAAAAAATTTATATATAAAAACATAAAAACAGCGCATAATATTATGTATAGAAATATATAATAACAAAAATAGTAATTAATAATGCGATATATATTATATATTTATGCCACAATTTATAACGTTTTGCCACTTTTGCGAAATCGTTGTTTGCGTTTTATATCATTTATACCTAAATTTAGTTAATTTTCTACGCTACGTTTTGTAAAGAATATTTTAAATTTGTATTCTAAAGTTTTCTTTATATAAAAATGAAAATATTATGATGTGTACAAGCGTTATAAATGGATTTATTCTTTTTCATATTTAATCAAGCAATTTTTTAATAATTAATACTTTTACAATGTTTACACTAGCTGCTGCTTTTTCATAAAGCTTTTCCTTTAGAAAGATAAAATTTTCTCCACGTGGCCTTTTAATCGTTTGCTCATATAAGATTTCATTAATATATTTGTAGTTTAGTGTAGTTAGTGTAAACATGTAAAACCATTAAAAATTTGTTTGTACACAAACAATAAAGAGTCACTTAAAACATGCTTTTTTTTTTTGAATATAAACAAAATACGCTCATGAATAGATTTGTTTTAAATTTTATTGAAAACTTCGTTGGAAAAAAATATACAAATAAATTTTCTTTAATTCAGTCAATTTAGAGTTTATGCTTTTCGATAAAATAATTTAAAATATTTATATAAAATAAAATTTACTAGGTTCGGGCAGTGTTCGAAATTGTGTTCAAAAACATGCAGCAAACATTCGCTTGTACACACTGTGTACTTATTGTGCGTTCAGATTCACTGATATACAATTTTAGTAATCTTTCAAATTCTTTCAATAATAAAGCGTCTAATTAAATTTTTTCGACTTCACATTAAAGTTGTTCTGTGTAATTTCAAATATTTTGTCCAACTCTAAAAGACCTGGAAATTAATTTTTTTTTTTTAATAAAAAGCTACTCTTATTCTGACTGAATTTAAATTTTAGTTATTTTTTGTTAGTAACAAATTTAAAAGCATGATTATCTTTTATATAAATATATTTTTATTTACTTACAAATTTAAGTTCAAAGTTAATAAATTATGATAATTCATGAAATTCGCATTGTAACAAGCCAAATTACACTAAAGAAGTAAAAAGTGAGCTAGTGTAAACAGGGCTAAAGTTGCTATAAAATATATTTTAAAAACTAATTTTTTATTTTTTTAAAAGTTGTAGGCCGAAAAAAAAAAAAAAAAAATATATTTAAACCGTGAAAATAATAAATGCCTTTGCTGTTTATAAAAAAGCCAAAAAAAAATCTTTTTTTTTTAAATCTAATAGTTGCATTTACAAGCTTAAAAAACTTTTTTTAAACAAAGCCGTAAGAAATTTACATTTATTTAAAATTTCTTAAAGCTGGTTTCATCAAAGAACATTTTTTATATTTTTTTTTATTAAAAATTAACTAATTATTGTGTAACTTTTGTCTTCTGTTGATTTAATTTAAATGTAAATTTAATTGTTATAAAATATACGTGTACAATTCCATTTATTGTAATTGTGTAATATTTTCAAGTTAATCAAATTAACTTGAATGAAAACAAACTTGCTTTTTTAAACGCTTTGCCGCTCTCCTCTATTGAAACTTGAAAAACATATATAAAAAAAATAAAAAAAAAAATATTTAATTGTTAAACCTAGCCTAGCTCAGATTGTATTCAACACGGTTTGAGCTCAAATACGACGAAATAAAACTGCAAACGCTGAAAATGTTTAAAAAAGAAAAAATTTATATAACTAAAATAGAAATAAAAAACTAAAATCGAAGCAACCGTAAAAATATGATAAAACCGATATAGAAGCGATTTATAATTAAGCATTATATAAACCGAAAAAAAAAATTTAAGAAAAAAGAAACTGAAATATTTATACACCATTAAAAATATTGGTAAAAAAAAAAAAGAAAAGAAAAAAAATTGCGCATAAAAAAAACATTTTTTATTATTAAAAATATAAAACGAACCAAAAAACGAAAAGATTTGTTGTTTTTAATTAATAGAAAAAAAAAACACTCACACAACACACACAAGTGGTCTTGACTTTCCACTAAACAAAAAAGATAATTGTTTGTTCATCAGTTCTGCTTACAAACTATAAGATTTATTAGTCATGCCGGTTTGAGTGAGTATAGATATTTTTTTAAATAATTAATAAATAATATTTATTTTATTTTATTTGTAGACAAAAGTATCTGTTGATCAACTGTTCTCAGTCGTGTTTCACCAGGTTTTGACCATAAGCTAATCTTAGAACACAAATCAATTGTGCGGTTTACTCAGCAGTTGTTCTATGTCGAAAATAAGACGACTCATATTTATATTTTATGGTGCAGCGAAGCCCCTAAAGATTATCATGTATTTTATATGGGAAATTAACACTTTTTCGTATACTAGCGTATACCCGCGGCTTTGCAACTCGTTTTTTTTTTGCTTCTACTTGTTTTAAAATAAATTGGTAAAAAAATCTATTTTGGATTATCCAATGGGTCCCAGGTCCATATTTCGGAAATCCCTTGAACACGCTTAATATTTTTGTAACCATCTTGCAAATGCGCCCAGCTTCAAGTCTCTATTAGATATTACTTTTCATGCTTTACGGCCCCCATTAGGCACCGGGATAAAAATTGACCAAAATCCCGTCTTAGCGCTTACCTTAAATCTAAAGACAAAAAATTGGTCAAATGTGGTGATTTAGTGTAGAAACCTGGAAAATGAATATTTTTAAACCGGATAAGCATGTTTCTCTTTATAAATGATCGTAGAATAATATGCAATCATTATTTTTTAATATTAACTATTTTTTACAGAATTAAAAAAAAACAAACCCAAAATCGTAAAATTAAGAAGAAAGCTAAAAACATTACTTTTTATTACTTTTATAAAAAAAAAAAATAATTTTGAAAAATAATATATGATTGGATGTCATTCTATGATTGTTTATAAAGAATAACATCGTTATCCGGTTAAAAAATATTCATTTTCCAGGTTTCTACATTTAATAATATCCGATATAGAACATTCCTAAGGGGTGAGCGCATAAAAATTTTAAATTATTTTTCATATATTTTTGGACTACTCTAATGCATATGCACTGTGCCGCCGAAGAAATTAGCAAAAATTATAGTTTATTTGAAACAGTTCTGCTCGACGAGTATAATAGAGATAGAGTCCCGAAAGTACACATTTAGATTTTATATACTCCAACAATAATGGAATAATTTTATGTTTTTTTTTTTTTTTTTTTTTTTATTTTTAAGTTAAAGCATGAATACAATTAAAATGAATTCATGCAAAAAATTGGCCAGACTAGAGTCATAACGCCATACAGAAATAACAATTTTATTATATAAATTTACAATTTAATGTTTATATCTTTGAGAAAAAGAACTATGTCTTTGTAGTTGCTTGGTGATTCCACATTAAAAAACTCCATTAAATTATTATTGTTCTTTAGTGAATTATAATTATACCTAGTCGGGTCATATTTCCGACATTGAAATATTATATGGGATGCATCCTCCACACCGTCACAAAAACTACATATATTGTCTGGAACAACATTCATTTTATATAATGTATTTTTATCAAAAGAATGGTTAGTTAATAGTCGATTTATTAGCTTGATTTCCGAACTTGATAGATTGTGTTGCTTGGTCTTAAACCATGGTTTGTTAACGGTATGTGGATACAATTTGCAGAATGTTGAGTTTTTTTCAGTACAAAAATTGTTGTACTCCCTTGACCATTCAGTCCATAGGCTGTTATAAATGTACGTAATAGCATCCTTCAAAGTCCATTTTATATTCACATACGTCCCAGAAATTCTTGCTGATTTTGCAGCCGCATCAACAATTTCGTTTTCTTTGAAATTTGCGTGACCTGGTATATAATGAAAGGCAACGCTGGATATACTTGAATTATGAATTTTTTCTAAGATGTTACGAGCAATATAATTATCAGGTGCGTCTGCCTCCAGCAATAGTATTGCATTAAGACTATCCGTTAGAATAGCGACTTTGGTGAAGTGTCTTAATATTGCTAAATCTACAGCTAAGTCAATTGCTAGCAACTCTGCTGTTAACGATGAAGTGTTTCTATCAGTAAATACACTTTGAATATAATTTGTTTTCGCATAAAAACAAGCCGCACCTGTGAAACCATCTTTGACTGATCCATCCGTAAAAATTATTTCAAAATTGTCCATGCTTAATAGGTTCAACTTTTCTAACCTAAGTTTTTTTATAATGTCATTGTTTGCCATATCTTTGTTTTTTTCTGCGCCTTTGTAAAAATCAGAGTCTGCTGATATTTTTGCATTAACGATTTTTCCAGATTGTATCCAAGCAATATTTTGAAAAACAACACTAAATTTTCGGAAAACCTTCCAATAGCTTGTTTTGATCTCTATTTCAGAGCCATTAAGAGCATTTGCTGCAGGAAGTTGATAAGCAAAAATTTTTGCAAGTTCCTTTGCTGTATAAAAAATTATCCTTTTATCGGGAGGCAAATCGCAGGAAAGAATATAAATGTAGTTAACCGGCGTTGATCTTATGAGTCCCAAAGCTTTTCTTAAATGGTTATTATAGCATACGCTCAGCTTTTTTAATGCTGTTTTATTAATAATTGCGAATGATGAACAGGCATATTCAAGTTTTGATCGAGCAAAGCTTTTGAATAATTGTAGAGCCCTGGCAGGATGAATTCCAAAATGGCTGCCACTGAGAATGTTGAGAAACATAGATGTTTTGTTGCAGGATGAAATTGCATGGCTCACATGACTGTCACAAGAATTGTTTGCTTTTATAATGCGCCCTAGATATTTGATGTTTTCCACTTCAGGAATATTAATTCTGTCAACAATAATATTCAGAGATTCCCGTCTACTACTAAAATGAATAACATTTGATTTAGCCGGATTAAATCTTAAATTTATAAGATCGCAACTTTACTTGAAAGTCAATATTTTGTTGTTTAAAAAGTCTCTGGCTTTAGCAGCATTTTTATGGTAACATACAATAAAAAAGTCATCTGCATATTGGAATAATGTACAGTTTTCATTGTTCAAATTATGTAGCTCAGCAGTGTATAAATTAAATAGTAGCGGGCTAAGAATACTTCCTTGACATAATCCTTCATCAACTTCTTTTTGTTGATTATTCATTATCAATATTCTCTTACTCAAAAACGAATAAATCCAAAAAACAATAGAAACGTCAAAATTCATGTAACTAAGTTTACTGATTAATATAGAAGTCTTGATTGAGTCAAAAGCTTTTTGAATGTCAAGGCAAGCAGCCATTACTGTATAACCATTTGCTTTAAGTATGCTAACTTTATTAATCAGATCGTTAATACACATTGCGGTGGACATATTTTTCCTGAAAGCATAACTTCTAGCAGGTAAAAGGGAGTATTTGGTGATATGAGTATCTATCCTTGGTTTTATTAACCCCTCCATTACTTTTGGCAAGATATTCAACAAACATATGGGGCGATGATTTTTAATTTCGGATACATCAGTGCCTTTTTTTGGAATAGGAACAATTTTAATTTTGCGCCATTCTACAGGAATTTCTCTTTTTGTCCAAATTTCGTTAATAGCATTAAATAGTGCACGCTTACCAGTATCCGAAAGATGAAGCAGCATATTATATGAAATTCCATCAAGACCATTAGCTGAGTGTATGTTTCTGGTTTGTAAAAAACTTATGAAATCATCAAAAATGAAGGGAGTAGGATTGCTGTTCTCATCCAAATGTAAATTAATAGTAGGAAGTTGAACATTTGTTGATTGTGGAATCTCGGAAATATAATGAAGATATTCAATAGCTTGGTTGTCAGACCAGCAGTTTTGCTCTTTTTTCTCCTGCTTATATTTTTTCACGTGCGAAACTTTTTGCCACATTTCTCTTATGTTAGATGTGTTAGATATCATGTCTATTGCATTTTGAAAGCATTTTCTTTTACATAGTTTAATATGTTGGTGTAATACTATGTTTGCATTAACGTAAGCATAAGCATCTTCAATTTTTTTTGATTTGTGATATTTGAGACGCAATGCATTACGTACCCTAAATAGCCTTGAAGTTTCTGGAGTCCACCATAGTTTGGGTTGATATTTGTTTCGAGAATTAATTGTTATCGTATTACTGTCAATAATATTCTTTATCAAAATGGGAAATTCATCTAGGTTGAAATTTTCAAGTGTGGATACATCTTGAAGAACATTTTTATGAATAACTTTTTTAAAATATACGGGAATAGCTGAGTAATTGTTCACTTCAATAATAATTGGCTTGTGGTTACTGTTTGTTATTTTTACATTAGATGCATTCCACGTAAAAGTGTCTGTGGTGCTATTTGTAAAACAAAGATCCAAAGCAGAACTATTTCTGTGAGGTGGATTAAAAGTGTGAGATCCATTGTTTAAACATGTGAAATTTTCGTTTAACATTGTATATTCAATAAATCTACCCTTGGGGCTAGTTGCCTCACATCCCCATAAGGTAGATTTGGCATTGAAGTCTCCGCATATTATTGTTGTGTTTTCATTAGTCGATCCATATAAAAAGATATCTTGCACAGATTTTTGAAAGTCGTTTTGAGACATAGTTGGAGTACAGTAAATATTTAACAGATTTATGTTTCTTCTTAAATTTGTTGTCGTAATGCCAACAGTATCACTTGCATTTGGATTTACTTTTATTCTATTATATTTTATCGACTTACGTATATAAATGCCTACTCCACCATAACCATCTCTTCGTGGCTTAGAAACAAAATTATAACCTTTAATGCTGCAGTCTGAGTTATTTTTGATTCAAATTTCCGAAAGAAGTGCACAGTCGATGTTATTGTTTATCATATATAGCTCTAACAGGTACTTATTATTATAATATGTTAAACTTTGTATATTATATTGTAAGATTCTCATGATGTTAGGTTGTTAAATCAGTGTCTTCTTCTGCAAAAATGCTTGCAAGGATATCGTTTACATATTGAAGATCTTTTTTTAGTTTCTACTGTTTTACTTGTATTATTCCAGTTCGTTATACTTTTTTTAATGATATTAATTACATCTTGAATATAGTACTGAGTATCTACTTTTTTAAATGAATGTTGAGGAGTGTACGAGTGTTCTTTTAGAACAGCTCTGTGCGCATCCATAGTTTGTTCAATATTTTTTAGTTCTCTTTCCTTATATAAATTTCTTTTTACCACTTTTGAAAATGAATTCAGTGCATGAATTTCCTTGGCAGCTAGTTCTGTGTTATTGTAAATATTTATAGGATTCTTCTTAGTCCATTGTGGTATCGGGAAATCCAAATTATAATTAAAATCAACTTGTTTAAAGGAATTAAATAGGTGAGGATAACGTTTCTTAACTTCTTGTCTTGACAAGTTTTCAACAGCCATGGTTTTATTAATTGCAAAAGCTTTCTTCCTTGCAGGACAGTTTAAAGAATTTGCCATATGATTTTCTTTAAAATTAATGCACTTAATAAACGTACAGGTAGCTTCACCTTCATGTTCTTCTCCACATTTAATGCATGGTTTTTTGTTGTTTTTACAGTGCAAAGCAAAATGACCAAACTTGAAGCAATTATAGCACTGGCTAAAATGTACAAAAAGGTTGAACCTCCACTTTACAATGTCCAAGAACAATTTCACTAGGTAATGCATTTCCTTCAAAAACCAATTTCACTCTCTGCGTTGGAACTATTATATCCTCCCCTTGCTCATTTTTTCCTTTTCTTGTAACTCTTATAATTTCTTTGATTTCAATTGGTGATTCAATATTTTCGTATAAATCATCAGTAGTGATATCTGTTGGTACTTTGAAAATTAATCCGGTTTTCATCACAAAATGCTTAAGAATTTTTGAGATATAACCGTTTTTATTTAATTCCGAGTTATTAACCAGCTCATTTGCATTCAGACCAGTTTTGCAGAGAACTTTGCATCTTCCATACCCTATTTTACTGACTTCCAGAATTCCAGGTATTTTGAAACGTTTAATTTTCATTGAGAGATCTATTGGGTTTATTGCCTTTTTTTCATTTTCATTCCATCTTGCAAATGCGCCCAGCTTCAAGTCTCTATTAGATATTACTTTTCATGCTTTACGGCCCCCATTAGGCACCGGGATAAAAATTGACCAAAATCCCGTCTTAGCGCTTACCTTAAATCTAAAGACAAAAAATTGGTCAAATGTGGTGATTTAGTGTAGAAACCTGGAAAATGAATATTTTTAAACCGGATAAGCATGTTTCTCTTTATAAATGATCGTAGAATAATATGCAATCATTATTTTTTAATATTAACTATTTTTTACAGAATTAAAAAAAAACAAACCCAAAATCGTAAAATTAAGAAGAAAGCTAAAAACATTACTTTTTATTACTTTTATAAAAAAAAAAAAAATTTTGAAAAATAATATATGATTGGATGTCATTCTATGATTGTTTATAAAGAATAACATCGTTATCCGGTTAAAAAATATTCATTTTCCAGGTTTCTACATTTAATAATATCCGATATAGAACATTCCTAAGGGGTGAGCGCATAAAAATTTTAAATTATTTTTCATATATTTTTGGACTACTCTAATGCATATGCACTGTGCCGCCGAAGAAATTAGCAAAAATTATAGTTTATTTGAAACAGTTCTGCTCGACGAGTATAATAGAGATAGAGTCCCGAAAGTACACATTTAGATTTTATATACTCCAACAATAATGGAATAATTTTATGTTTTAAAAAAAAAAAAAAATTGAAGTTTAACAAAAATCAGTTTAAAATTAAAATTTTAATTTGGGTAAACATTTCTAAAGCTTCAAATTCTACGGAATGAAAAACATTGTCTTTATAATACATTACAATTAGAAATTGCACTTTATTATTTGTACTTACAAATCTAAATTAACAAATTCATAAAACAAAATTAGTTTAGACTACATGAAAATATGGAACCGATAAAACATAAACATATACATATATATAATGGACTATGCGTCCTCAAATTCATAGAGACGCGTTTATATGACGCGTATAGCCAAAAAACTTGGTTACACAGCTTATCCGAGCGATCGAGTATAGATGGCACAAATAATGCTTGCTAGGCGAAAGCGTACTACTGTTTCCTAGATAGCAGTGGTGTTATGGGTTGATTGCGACGTTCTTGCTCTTCCAAACGTTTTGCTTCTTTTTCGCCGTACAAATCCAAATTGCGACCATAATACCAAACAAGAAGATCAAAGATTACACCAAGTACAGTGAGCACTACAAAAAAGAAAGAAAGTAGTTAATTATTAAGTAATATAAAGTAAAAATAGAATATATGAATATAGATAAAAAACCAACTCACCACATGCCATACTATTAACGCCATAACGAAAACGACTCTGATCGTACAACTGACAGTTTCCTTTGCCATTACAACTTTCCGACCAGACAAGACACGTTGAATCAATAATACGTCCAAAGATAATTGGACCCGGTATAAGTGCAAATAAACTGATAAACATAAGCGCTAAACCCTGTGCAAAAGATTTATCCTCAGTGGAGACAGCGCGATAATTAACCAGCACATTGCCGATGCGTCCAGAGGAACCAAACCAATTGACAACCATTGATGTTAAGGAGAACATCCAAAATGCTAAATTACAATTCTTGACACAAACTCCCGGACGTAATATATCACTAATGGCATCCAATGAACGTTTGCCGCGTTTCAATATATCGAAGCTATCATCTTGATCTTCGCCTATGGTCGTTAATTCATCGAATAAGCTAGTCGTGGTACTGGGCGTTATTTGTGTAGTTGTTGTAATTGTTGTTGTGGAATGCAATAATTTTGGTAACATATTTGCTAGTAAATTTGAATTTTGTGTTGTTGTACTTGCTGTCGTAGTGTCCAGTGGTGCATAAGTAGTGCTTGAGCTTAATGTGGCCAAGCAGGAACAATTTGTAAAAGCCTAAAAAGATAATATTTACTAATTATTTACAAAGTTCTTTAAAACGTAATTCAATGACTTACCTTCTGCTCCGCATTCCAGCTGCTGCAACCCGCATGACACGCTGAAAAGTATGTCGTATCACTTGGTTCATGACAGATCGGCGAATACGGTACTCCTTCACATGAACAATTCGCATTACATTCTGATGTTAGATTGAGTCTATAAAATAAATATGATTTATTAAAAGAATATTTTAAGTATTGAGAGAGTTGCGCCGATATATCTATTCCTGTCTAGATGATATATTATCTGTCTGTCCTGTCTTGGTTGGCAAAGTTTTTATACACATAGTGTAAACGGGTATATTCAGTTTTCATTGGCATTGGAGACCTTATAAAACTTTTATATATTTTTGATCAGCTCGATGAGACGATTCGGTTTAGCCATGTCCCGTCTGTCTGTCCATCTGTCTCTCTGTCTGTTGCGATGCGTTTTACTCAGAATGTTTTAAAGTTATTGACAAAAGCTTTTAAACTTGAGATTTTGTTGGTCCTAGGCAGTATGTATGTCAGAATCAATGTGCCACTCCCATTTTTAGGCATAGCTCCGATGCAAATTCAACGCTCATTTTTGAATTTTTGCTTAAAAATAGATATTATTTCTGAATATATGCACTCCAAATTGAGTAAAGATATTTCTTTTGTCATCCAATCTCAATTCCAAGGGCCACGCTCATTTTTAGGTATAGCCCCCAAACAAACTCACCGCCTACTTTCGAGTTATTGTATGAATTCAATTAAAATTTGGTAAAATCAATTTCAATGCCCACCCAAGTGAACACTATAGATATGGTAATGATCGGGATAAATATAACATAAAGCCTCCATATAATTTGACCTAATTCATCGTGAAATTTAATCTAAGCACCTGGAACATATAAACTATTATAAGTGTTGTGTAACGGGAATTTCAGCTTCGGTTCCACCGAATTTAACGTTTTTATTTGTTTTTAAATCAATCTGGAGACACTGTATTTGGCACAGACTACTCTGATTGTGGTCCTAAGGGTTTATGAAGCTTGGTTAAGAGCGGACAAGTATAAAATCAAGGAGAAGATATAGCAAGTTGCTTATATTTGTCCGTTTCTAGACGCTTCCACTGTCTGTTCGCTATAGGAACATGTTTATCTTATTATTAGGAGGACTTTACAAAGTCTATTTTAAATTATTTACTTTTGTTTAAAAACAAGAAATAAATACCCGTCAAACGAAACTTCGAGTAGCTTGTTTATGATCATCATGATATATTAACTCTAAAATGGGGTGTAGGTTGGAATACATATTATAGTGATTTGATCTTTTTCAAATTCAAACTGAAAATATAGGTTACCATTAATATGAATATGAAATAGGAGCTTAAAAAATATACATTTGTTCATAAAATTTGAAAATGGCCGGTAATTTTGTTTGGAAGCTATATAAAAAATGAACTTGGTACTTTGGTTTTAACATGTAAACTGCCTAGGGTTGAGAGACGCTTATGTTTCGAATTTCAGGTCTTTTAAACAAACTCTACGACACACTATGTTATGTGTTGTATGATCTAAAACTCATTCTATATGCTTCATATAGATTAGCCAAAGAGGTATTTCGTGGTATAGTCTACACATTTTTTTTTTTAATTTACATTATTTGATATCTCAACTTACTGTCCCACATGCGCCACAGACACTGAATCCGGACAATACATAAACATATATGAAATCTGTCCAATAATATAGATAAAACCAACAAAAACATTCCACATAAGCACCTTTCCCGGTGCGGGTTTTTTCTTCGAGATAACAAGTCCAGAACCAATAAGTCCAACGACCATGCCTGCAATAATATTTAAAAAAAAATAAATAATAAAGCTTTCACAGCAACTATTTAAAATATTTGTTTTTCTTTTAATTTACCAAGTATAGAAATTGGACCAACAATAATTGTAGCACTCTGTGCCGACTTATGAAATTGCACCTCCATATATTTGGTTAAAAATGTCATATAACCAGCAGCGCCAAGTATATAAAATACACCAGAGATTATATTGAAAATCAATAATTTATTTCGCAATAGACGCATTAATGCTTTAGGAAAATCTTTTAATTTCGGAAATTCCGCATTTGTTGTAGGCGCTATGGTATCCAACGCCATATTCGATGAGAAATTACTACCAAGTGGTACACCTTCATCGGATTTAATTTCTTCATGGCGCAAAACACGTGGCGTATGTGAATTATATTTAATTCGATTATTATTATTGTTGTTATTCTTCGGCAGCTGTTTGGGAAAGAGTCCAATTAAACCAGAAAATAGCACCATTAATGTACCCAAGATCATCCAACCGAACCACCAGGCACCAAGCCAACGTGGATCTTTATTATCAATCAATGGAGTCTTTGTTGGATCAATGAACATATTAAGCGAAATGTAACCGAAGAAGAAGCCTACTATCGGACCAATCATGCGTAGCGTCATTGCAACGGCTAACATGAGCGGTGTATTCGTTTTCTTGGTGTTATCATCCAAATACGTCTGACCCAATGAATAGTAGAGTGTATTGCCTATGCCCAAGACAAATTGTGACAGAAATATGAGCACAAGTGGCACAATTGAGAAGAGTGTATCGCATTCTTGATTCAGTTTAGGATCACCGCATAATTGTTCTGTATGCATTCTAACCGTGGAGTTCTGAAAATGAAACATTTTAAAAGTTAAAAATGTTAAAATTTTTTCTATGCAATATAATTTGTCACTTTTTTTTTTTTACCACAATCGAAATTGTATTGCTTGTACTATTCTCCATCAATTTTTGCCATTCTGTATTATATTCTTTGGTTAGCTGCAACGCCTCAGTGCCGGCGCCAAAAATGAAATGTGGCAACGCAAGTATATAACATGACAGACCGCAGAAAACGATGCCCCAGGCAATCCAACGAGGACGATTACGTTGTCCACCCACATAGGATAGCACCAGAGACAGCATAATCTGTGAAATTTCATTGCCACTTAGTATGATGCCTGAAATGAAATAGATGAATATAATATTATAATAAACGTTTGTAGGCATGTTCGATAATGGGGAGACCAATCAGTAACCGGATAAACGTTAATAAGTGAGCTGGTGTTGAGCACTTAAATAAATGCTAAATCAGGTAGTCCCGCCAATAGAACAACCGGGCCCCGCGAACACTCTTTACATGTTTAGAGTTCTTTCAAAATGTTTTCGAATAGCTTGATTATGCTCTATGAGACGAATGGAAATAGCCATGTCCGATTGTTGTTATTATGGTGCGTTTTACTCGAAAAGTTTGAAAGAGTTTTAAACTTAAGCTTTTTTGGTCCTAGGCAGTTTGTATGTCATATCCACAAGCTGCCATTTTTGTACTCTCTACCCAAAGGGTAAAAGTTTATATTTAGTTTATGCGAATGTATGTAACAGGCATATGGAGGCATGATAGACCCTATTAAGTATCTATATTCTTGATCAGCATTGATAGGAGAGTGGAAATAGCTATGTTCGTCTGTCCGTCTTTCAGTCTGCCATACTGTCTGCCGTATTAAAACGATTATCTCGAAGACTATTAGAGATAGAGCTACCATATTTGAAACGTAGACTCTCCTAAGCCGTCAAGTATGCACTTGCAAACGGGTTTTCTTTAATCCAATTTTAAGGGGTATCCATAAAAAAAATCTATCCCAACATTTTCGGATTTTTCATAAAAACGTCTTTGTTTCTTACTCTAGGAAGTCTAAATTTAGTATAAATTATGCCTATAATAGTCCGAACGAAATATCCCATAATGGGTACGTATATAGGTAGCCCCCATACAAATTTATCCCATTTTTAAAATTTTTGTATGAAAGTACAACACCATAAACTAAGATAAGACTTAACTACTGATGGGTAGTCTTACCATACAAGACTTGTGCCCATACAGGGTATGTTCCAGTCGAAAAGCAATTACACTCAAGAAGTATTACTTCCGATATGATAAGGATCGGACTAATAAAATATACAGGCCTCATACAGACTTGATCAAATACATCGTGAATTTTTATCTAAACCTCTGGCGAATATATAAACTTTTAATTTACTATTAAAAGTGTCGTATGATGGGTATTTGAGCTTCGGTCCCACCAAAGTTAACGTTTTTCCTTTTTTTTTTTTTTTGGTCGAACTGTGTTATTTATTAAACACTCACCTGTTGTCTGACTTGGTATCTTGAAGCGTTTCTCGAGCGTTGTTAGTGTAACAACAAAATACATATAGGACATTGCCTGTATGGTGCCCAGTAAGCCGTAGACCATCATAAACATTTTTGTTGTTGCATATTTTTGCATCCATGCTGGATGCCAATTAGCTAAGCCGCATAAATATTGTCCTGCAGGTGGTGATGGACGTTCTCGCTCTCGTAGCTCCGCTTCCGGCATTTTGTTTGTTTATTAATTCACCAAGGATAATTTATTAATAACAGCCACACTATATACACTTCTGTATGCGTTTGTGCAATTTTTTTTATTTATTTTTGTATATATTATATATTGTTTTAATTGTTTACAATTACATTTGATTGGTGATGTACTCGTTCGCAAGATAAGATTAGATACTTTCGAAAACTGTCTACAGCCATATCAGAAGCACCCCAAAAACAAGTGGCAGCTCAGCTGTAGTGACACAACAGAATCTATAAATCAAATAGATTGAATATGTTTACACGTATTTAAGATAAAAAGTCACTTTTCGAAAAATAATAAATATTAAAAAAAAAAAAAAAAAAATGATGCAACTTCAATGCTTGATCATTGTTTTATAAATTAATAATAAACATAATAATAATAATAAAGTTAATTGGTGCCACAATAATTCTTTATCATCGTAAACAGTTTAAGAAATTTCAAAACATCATGACTTCGAAAATTTTTCTTAAAAAATTTGCTTAAGAACTAAGCCACACGAATTGGCATATTTCTTGCCGAATTGTTCTTTTTTTTTGATAATTATTCGATAAGATTAATATATATTTTAGTTTTAGTCTGCCGATTAAATATATTTTTATCAGGAGCTCTATAAAATGATTGTACATTATTTGTATTATCAAGCATAACGCAATTATTGAGGACAATACGTAATACGCGGATTGCCTTTTATATTATATAACGAGATTCCCAGCTATATTGCACATTTTTATCTAGATATGTCTCTAAGCAGCCACGACAATAAACAATTACTTTTAATTAAAGTATCCTCAAGTCTGCTTATAATTCATATTCAAATGTAGCCAAATATATAAATGCATTCGAAATGAAAAATAATCATGTTCTATAAGCTCGTCTACGAATTTACTAGTACCCTGTGTATATGAACCATTAGATTTTGTTGTATTATTTGATTACTTTGGTACAAAATGTTTAGTATTCTTATTTCAAACATTCCAGAACTGAACCAAATTTAATAATTTCATTGTAGTCCGGTCAATTTAGACATACAAATTGTGGTCAAAAAACAATAATTCCCGGAGAGCCAAAAATTGGTGGAGAGCTTGGGTTTACCATACAAAGAAGTTTTAAAAGCCCCATCGATCACAAAAAAAATTTTCCACCCCCTTTTCTCCTTGAAATAAAGTTTTAAAAAATTAGTTGAATATCAATTTAAAAATGTGACTCTTAGAATCAAGATATCTCAGGAATGGTAACTCTTAGGAAAAAACTCATGAAGACCATTTCTGTAGAAAATTTTAAGATCTACAACTTTTTTTTTTTTTTTTATTTTTTTTTTTTTTATTTCCTAAACCCAAATTTTGACCTTTGACCTCGAATAACTTTTGTAGCACATATGGGATCGATGGGGACATTTTAAAACTTTATTTGTAATGGTAAACTCCCGGGGATTATTGTTATTTAAAATGTCTATATTGAACGGACTATTGGGATTAATACTAAAATTTATGTTTATGAACTTCAAAATTTGAAAACTTATTTGAGTTTGGAAAATTCAAATTTGAGGTCCTACTTTGGGAAATATAATATTTTGTGAACACTGCTTAGAGTATTTGAAAGTAAGAAGCAGAAAACATTTTCTGGAAGCATTGCTCTGCTAATTCGGGAAGAACCCTAAGCTTTATAAATTTTTTTTTTTTTTTTTTTTGTGGGTTAATAATTATATACAAAATATATATTTCCGACATTATTATTTATATTCATTATTTATGTTTGGAATGTAAAAAAATTATATATTCTTAGTATTGGTTGAAGGGTTGTTGTCAAAACTTTCTATTAATAGAATTTTTCGTCATCAATTATTAACCTAGGTAAATTTATTGCAACAAAAAAATTGTATCTAATTGTTCATTGTGAATCATTTGCAATAAATATATGAGTAGATACCAATAATTTATCATTTAAAACTCATTATAGAAATTCACTTTTTCATAGTAATAATTTTTTTCAAATTCATTTGTGGTTCCGCTTGCATTTTTTCGGATATAAATATCTTATCAACCGTCAACGATTTTTGTTATTGTCGATTATACTCGTACATAATTCTTGGTATTGACCAATTTGTTATTGGAACTAAATAGAACTGATATTAAATGTATTGTATATACTTTATAATAAAATTCTATAAACAATTTTTAATTTTTATTTATATCATAAAAAAATAAGGGCAACACTTTGAAAGATTAAAAAAAATTCTTCACTTGTCTCTAAAACGTTATGCAAAACGAAAGCACTCAAGAAAATAAGTTCCAAGTTCAATCCAATTTTATTTGATTAATTATAAAATAATGTATACACTTTTTTATCAGATTCTTAATATTAAAATAATCTTATCGACGACACTCGAAGAAACTCTTTCGATTATTATTTTTTTTTTTTTATAGAAAACTGGGAACTCACTATAAAAATTTATATAAATAAAAATTTTTTTTTTTAATTTGCCGCAACTTTTTTTTTGCGGAAAATAGTTAAACCGTACAAGCCAGCCCAAGCGTAGCCGTGCGAATGAGCGAATTCCTGACCGTTCCGTTCCTGACTGCCTTATTAACTGATGGCGCAGTAAAGTGGTAACTTAACTGATTATTATTATCGTTCGATTTGGTTGGTTGGTTGGTTCGTTTCTTGGCTCTACTGATAAGCAGATAAATTAGCGCACTGCACGGTTTACGGACTCAGTTAACATTTATGGCTAACAATTACTCATGCGCGCACGTGGTGATTTGTATACATATAATTTTTTTTTTTCGATAATTTTAAATTGAATCGAATTGCCGAAATCACGATTTATGATATCACAGTGGGTGAGTAGTGGGTTTGCCAGGTGCCTGCCTATATACACATATATGAAGGTTACAAACAGACGATAATAGATAGCAAAAAATTATGTACATACTCGTATGTAAAAAAAAATTTTGGCTATTTTTAAAATTTGATTTGAACTATTCTACGTAGCGCAAGGGAACCGAACCGTTTGACAATGACACTATTATGCGGAATACACACGCCACGCTGCTGACCCGACTAAATCTCCGTGTGTTGTAGGCGTTTGATATTGTTTTTTTGTTTTTGTTGTGGTTGTTGTTGTCGTTGTTGATTTTCAAACTATAGTTACCGATCTGACGGTCGGGACGATCTTTAATTCTCAGCCGCCCGTTGTGAACGAGATACTACATTATATGATTGTGTGCGAGTGGCGAAGTGTAAATATGATTAAATTTGAAAGCAAGTGAATTAGACGAATTCGTTTGCAATCGCTGTGTGAATTCAACTTGTGTGCGAGGGTTGTATGAAGAATTTATTAAATTGTTATACCCATTACACATACTGTAAACGGGTATATTCAGTTTGTCCGAAATTTTGTAACGCATTAAAGGAGGCTTCGGAGACCCCATAAAGTATACATATATTCCTAATCAAATCAATGAGATGAATCGTCCGTCTGTCTGTCTGTCCGTCTGTCTGTTGCGTGGTGATTCATACTCTCAGTTTTAAAGATATTGAGACTGATACTCGAAACTTAAGCTTTTCTCAGTCCTAGGGTGTTTGTATTTTAAAATTAGAATGCCACGCCCACTTTAAGGTATAAAAACACATCTCATATCCCAAGTGCACTCCACCGATATGACACGGATCGGGCCACTATAGCGTATAGCCCTATAGTAACATACCTCTCACTTCCTTATATTTTGAAGAAAATTACTGTTATAGCTGTATTTTTATACCCGCCACATATAGTGTGGAGCGTATTATCATTTTGTCAGAAAGTTTGTAAAGTATATATATTCTTGATCAGCCCGACGAGACGAGTCGATCTAGCCATGTTCGTCTGTCTGACCGTCTGTCTGTATTTATGCGATTCATTCGCTTTGTTTTAAAGATATTGATCTGAAACTCGGAACTTAAGATTTTCTCAGTCCTAAGCAGTTCAAGTTTTAAAATTAAAATGCCACGCCCATTTTATGGTATAGCCCCCATACAAACTTACCGTTTTTTTCTGATTTTTTGTATGAAAATAGCTAGTATTTAAAAGTGTAGACACTCCAAGTCGGGTAAAAATACTTCTAATGACATACAATATCAAAACCAAAGTGCCACGCCCATTTTTAGCTATAGTCCCCATAGAAACTTCTCTATTATTTTCGAAATATTATTTTCATATATAAATTGGTATAAATGTCTATAAGCCACTGACGATCACACATAAACTATTCAAAGATTCGTGTGTCGGGTATTTAAGCTGCGGTTCCAACGAAGTCTAATCATCGTGTGACGGGTATTAAAGCTTGGGTTCTACCTAAGTTAACGTTTTTCCTTGTTTGTTTTTACTTTTTTTATTGAATTTTTAATGATTTTTTTTAAGATTTAAAATTTCAAAAACACACATTGCCACATATGTACATACTATCTAACATTCAACCATCACCTTTGATATACAAATCGGGACCATCCGCATCGTCCATGCGTGAATTGCCGGATATATCAACGATCATGAGAATACCAAATATTAAAATGCCAATTAAAATCGCACCACAAAAAGTTCCTGCTAGTATATTCGCTGTAAAAGGACCCGTACAACTTGATGATTTGCTAAATTCAAATGAATTTTTTGGCGTTGGTGCATTTTTAAAACCTTCCATTTGTATATGATCGATAATCAGTACAGCGCCGCCTTTTCCATAGGCTTTAAGAGAATTGCATGTAAAGGACTTGCCCTGTTCTAAAGTTAGAGGAAATATGCCAAACGGTTCTTCATTGACTTTGAAATTTTGTATAACATAAGATTTTGTATGTTTAACTTCGATCAAATCCATTGTTATCTTGTGTGGCGTCGAATCAAATTTAACGGTATAATCATTACTACCGATGTTCTGCGTGGAACTAATACCAGATATCATAATCTTTTCTAGAGAATTCAGTGGATTGTTTGAACGTTCAAAATTTTCTGTTGCATCATCGTTGCCTGTGCCGGGTTCAAAGAAAATATTACGATAGCGCAAAGCAAAATGTTCGGTAAGTAAAAAAAATTCCTTAATTCCTGGACTTGGATTATAAGGTTTACGGCCGTGCTTGATGCGTGCTTCACGTGCATATGTTGGCGTCATGGTTGTTGTTGTGGTTGGATTTGATGTTAGAGTTGTTTCCTTTTCTGCATCGGATTTAGCTTTCTCCTTTTCGTCATTCAGCAGTTTTATTGAGTTCTTTAAATTGGATTCTACAATTGGAGATGAATGCTGCTGATGCTTGATGCGCTCAATGTCCCAGAGTGAAATTGGTGCCTGTGCTCTTGGATCGCTTTGTGTTGTATAGATTTGTATAACACCATCTGGACAATTAATGCGATCCTGTACATCGGAAATGGCTATATCTAAAAAGAGTTCATTAAATTCTGAATATAAGAATGTACAAGAACGTAAATCCTTACCATGTGTTTGCAGCATTTTCTCGCGGGGCTTTATGTAATCGTTAAATTCATAAACGTAAACTTTTCCCGGAGCACAATTCAGTGCGTTTACCTTTGGCTTATATCCAGATTCATCGAATTGCTGCCACATTATGGGTAGCGGTGCAGCTTTTCGTATTGCCTTTAATGGTTCATTTACCTGCAAGTAAAATGTCCTCGGCTGCACTTGACTCAAATATGAGAAACAACTTTCCGTTGTGTACATTTTGCGACAAAGCAAATCCTTCGATGTGAGCTGAGATTGGAAATTAATCTATTTAAATGGAACGCTTCAAGCGATAACCAGTTGACTTACTCTCTTCTCCATGAACACCACCAACATGTGTTTGCGCATTAAAGCGGAAATCATTTTCTTAAATTCATAATGCTCGATAACACGCAATGCAGGTATTTGTGGTCTGTAATTTATAAAATAATAAACTTTATTCAAATTAATTTGAGAAAGTGTAAAAACATACACATCAACTCCCCACAGTAGCACTGGTACAGGACCCGCAACGGAGTGGGCGACAATTGATAGTAGCAGATATATATAAATCGGATACATTGCTTGTGAGTGTATGTAAAAATACTTTTTGATTTTTTTTTTTTACTTTCACACATATATGACACTCAATAAAAAGGCTAACTAGAGTATATATAATTAATCATAATTAATGATTACATCTAGAAGCAACTACTATATATCAATGGATCTTCTAACTGCGTATTAAAAATTCGCTAAAAAAAATAAATTGGAAAGGTCGGAGAGACAGGGTCTATTTGAATCAAATACTGTTTTGGACACCCTGAAGCGTGATGCAATTATATCAGGTGAAGTACTCGGGAAAACTTGTGGTGAAAGTTTGTGGTGAAATACGTGAATGCACGAACTGATGCACTGCATTTTATTTTGAAAGAGAACAAATTTATTTTTAACCAAAAAGAACGCTGAAATCGAGTATGCTCGACTGCAAGATACCCTGTACCCAAACTTTATGTACCTTAAGTTCTATGTTATTACCAGACCTTATTGTATTGGATTTTCATACAAAAACTTGAAAAATGGGGTAATTTGTATGGCGGCTTATACCTAAAACTGTTTTTGTCCTACCCATATTAGGACATTTCATTGGGACTATCATTGGCATAATTTATATTAAATTTAGACAATGAAAATCAAAACTTTCTGAGCATAAAATATTTTTAGAAAACCCTCGAAAAAAGATAATAAATAAAATGTCTTTGCAATATCGAGAAAGTTGAGTAATCTCTGACACTTGATTTTGGTAACAAGACCCATCTTCAGTTTAAAGTTTCCCTAAAATGTACTAATTGGAAAGATAAGCCGATGTAGCTGAACTCTAATATTAAATCGTCTTTCCAACTTACGATTTTCTCAAGAGTTCCTGAAGCGGAATACAGACCAAGAGTTTACGGAAATCTTGATAGAAGCAAAGCGAACAGCTGAGTGGTTGAGTCAAGTGTTTGAGAAGGTATCGCTACATCCATTAACATTTTTATTTACATTGCAGTGTATTTCACGACAGCCTCATAGTACAATCGATTTGTTGAAGAAGGTATAGAGGTAACTGGAACTGGATCATCAAAAAAAAAAAAAAAAAATACGCTTTGTCAATTGATCCTTCTTATTATGCGAAATATTTCAATATTTTTTTGATCAAGGTTTTATATATATTTTATTAAATGTGTGTTTCTCCATAATTCTTACTTGAACACCCATTATAATAAACTACACCGAAACACTGCCATCTCTAGTATAAAAAGCTCACTCATTTATAAGAGTATTAACCGAGAATGTCACGATAAAAACTACGGCGAATTCGTTGCTTATTATTTCACGCGAAAATTCAGAGATAAGGCAAGGCGTTCTGTTCTATCTTATCAAACGTTTGTCCTAAAAGAATTCTAGGGTAACTGAAGCGAATTTCGTGAGCATACAAATTAGTCATTTAACGTATTCGAATATAGTTGTAACGCTTTTTCCGTACAATTTTCTTTTTATTATCTGTGCACAACAAGTGTTTTTATTGTGTTGATCATGCAAACATTAAAAATTAAGTTCGAATAAAATTGAATCGAAGATAAAACGCGAACGAAATACTTTATACCTACGAAAAAAACAAACGTTTTTTTTTTATTTATTTTTATAAAATATGTCGCAAATGCAGCGCACTTCCGATTTATCACAGTTTGCGGTAAATGTGAATACGAATGGTATTCCAAAGGATACAATTGATTGTGGTATACTCGGTTTGGGTTGGTGTCGTGGACCCACTTGTCAGAAATATGCGTCTACGTACATTTATCATTGTGCTTGCCCTTGCCGGAGTATTGCAGGGCGCTTGTGAAACATATTTTCGCATTTCAGCGAAACAAGCTGCTTACGAATTTGATTTTAATCCAATAATTATGGGTGAGTAGTAGAAGTACCGCCTGAAAGAGAATAAAAAATCGAATCTACGAATCTACGAAAATACGACATTACTAGCAGTTTTCTATCTAAAGTATTTGTCATAGAATTTCAAAATTATGTTAAAGGCGACTCGTTTTACTAGTTTTACTATTATTAATTTTGCGATATTGTTTATGATTTTACTTTATCAAATTCGTCATCGTCATTGGTTATTGATGTTGTTTTTGTTATCGTTACCAATATTCGTATGCGTAATTGTATAAATAAGAGTTTCATACTAGCCAAGACATTTTTATTCACAAAAATTCATGGTGTTTTTTTTTATAATTAGAACAATACATATCAATTTAAGCAACAATTTCCGGAGTGCTTGTAAAATGTTCCAACGGAAATGGAGAATGTGGAATATTTTGCTTTGGAATATGTATTTCTTTTTCAATAATTCTGACCGCAGATGCAACTTGGTGCAGACTTAGCCAATAGATTGTTTAAAATCTTAAAGGTTTACTTTTCCGTCTTAAATATTTTTTAAAAACAACCAACAAATGTTGTTTTTTTTTTTGTAAGCGAAATAAGTCTTCCTGATTCCACTAGCTAATCGGTAGCATTTTGAGAGTGTTTGTTTTAGATTTTCTCATCTTATTCTGATTAGTTTGGGTACTCAATATTGGTGCAAACTCATCTATTTAGTAGAGAGGTTAATCTCGTTACAGGAGAGCTCGATATGTTGTAGCCACTGCCAAAAATTTTTGTCAAAAAAAAACTAATTCTAACTTGAACACGAGGGAAGAAAATCTAAAAAATTTGCACAAAAAAACCAAAAAAAAAGCTAACAAATTGTTTTATAAATTTTTTAATAAAGTAATGACGCCCAACATAAATTTAAAGCAGTTTCATTAATTCATCTAGCTCTGTGGCGCCATCTTCCGATTTGCCTTCATACGACTTGGTCGTTACAATCATGCGTAGATATTTATTAGGAACTACGTAGTCAAAGCAGCTTTTTCCAAGTCTTCGCAAGCCATATCTGTATATTTAACCAAAAATTAGTAATCTCCTGTAATATTGCTGGTAATAAAACTTTACCTTATGCATAGAATGCTATTGGTCGTGCTGAGGTTCATTGAGTTCCTTAATTTGGATTTGACTACATTAACTTGACTGAAAACCCGCTCTATTTCCGCGTTTGACTACGGCAATGACAACATCTGAAGGGCAATAGCTGCCAGCTCATAAAATCTGCGGTTGCCACCAGAATTTTTGTAAAAATAAACTTCACTCTAAAATTTATTGGTGTCGTCGACGTTTTCCCCACTTAATAAGCTGAATATTATTATATTGCTGTTGCACAAGTCCTCAGAAAAATGACTCGCCAGAACATTTTTAATGATAATGCATTTTGTTCGGTGCAGCATTAATCACCCTGCAGATCCACCTTCAAAATATTTAGTGCACAAACGGCCCAAATGGTCAATTTGTGCCATTGCTGTATGTTCAGCAATAAATAAATAGGCAGAGCGCTGCTTCCTGCTCCATAGTTTGGACAGGTAAAGTGGCAAAGTCTATTTCATTTTGTTGTTTGTATCCTGTAGTATTCTGTAGCAACAAAAAAAAAATAAACCAACTAGTGCGGTTTATTTTTTTTGTTGCTGCATGAGCGCACAAATCACTAATCTTGGCTGTTATAGTGACTTTGTAGTAGCTGCAGTAAACTTTATCCAAGCATTGAACTCTTCGCTATTCAGCCAAGCGTCTCAATACTTTTGCTTATATTCTTTTGGCACTAAAAATTTTTAAAATTATTTCACTGATTTCAATTATTTCGCGCACTTTTTGTATAGAGATGGTAGTTTGCTTAATCTAGTGGTGACATTGAGCCAATATCGATAAAAAAATAGTCATGTGCTTGGCACAGTTTTACATTTTAGTGCAAAAAGTGGCAACTTAAAAAAAAAAAGCTTAAAAAAAGCCAAAAACTTTGTAAAAACGCCAGAATTTCCGCTTCCCACTGTTTACAAATTTTTTCCCGCTTTCGGTCTTTGAAAACAGCCAGATTTGACGGGAAAAAAGCTAAATTGGCAGCACTCGCGACGACCGAATTTCGTGAGCGTCAGAGCGACGTCGCTGAGCGCCAGAATTGGTTTTACTTTTTAGTGCATCGGTGAGCGACGAATTGCAAACAATACAAAAAATCTGAGCAGAATCTTTAATTTCAGCTGTTCAAATCCGAACCGTTTTATGGAACGACATTCATAAAGAGTATACAAATAAAAATACAATTGAAAATGAATGGAATGAAGTAGGAGGATTGGTGGTCCCGAAGGATTCTGTATAAGTGATGAAACTCGCCATACTCATTTCTCAATCGATTATTTATACGCCAAACTTACGCCTTTCTAATCTTTTTAATTGCCTTCATTTGCTGTAACGGCTTTCAAGCAGATTTCAGTAGAATTTCTCTAGAATAAGTCATTTTTACAACTAATCAAGTCGAGCGATGTCGCTCAGTGCGTGGCCATCTCACTCAAAGCGATCGCTCATCAACATCGCTCAAGAGAGCGTCGTTCAGTCGCTCATCGCTCAATGCGTGGCCGAAGCCTTAGAGTTCTTTTGATAAAATCTATATATATATATAAATGTATGTATGTTTCTATGTATAGAGTATACGTTGAAACCGTCCCCACCCGGGGCCCCCCAAACCGGTTACATTTGAAAGAAAACAAAGCAAGTAGAGTCTTAGACCATTAAAACAATGCATTAAGCACTTTCGGTTCATTTAAGAAGTCGATTTTCTAATTTTCCAATACAAAAATATTTTGCTTTCATCTGACAGCTTTCCCCATTATATTTTGAGTAGAATAAAAAAAAAAAAAAAAAAAAATAAAAATGCCATCAAAAGGAACTGAAATTGCACAAAACACAGCAGATGCGAAACGGAAAAGAGCTGAAAGAACAGCCGAAACGCCCGCACAACGTGGTAGCACACGCCGGATATCTGCTAGTAATATTATATAATAAAGTTAGAAATTAATACTGTCAAAAGCACAACATTTTAAGAAGCCAATTTTGCGTAAAAGAACTTTACTTCTTCAAAATTTGAACATTTGGGCTAATATCAGTCGACAAAAATAATAGCGCAAGTTGTAGCCTTCTTTAGGGACAAAGTATTGTTGGAGAGTACTACAGACAGGTCAGATCATCGATTTCTCAAGTCAACTAAAAAAAAAAAAAAAATTAATAAATAACAAGAAAAAAAGTAAACTTCGGTTGAACCGAAGCTTATATAGCTGTTACACATCATTTGACGTGAATAGATCTTCGTGTGAAGCATTTGTATTAAATTTTATCTTAAAATAGTAAACAAATTAAAATAATTCTTAAAAATTTTGAAATTCGCTGTCCGATTTGAACCAATTTTAAAGTGAAGATTTAGCATGGTATAAGAAGCATTTGTACCATATTTGAAACCATTGAATACATTTTTTCTTATAAGAACTTTACAAAATGTTGTACTTTTGTATGGGAGCTATACCTAAAAGTGGGCGTGGCATATTGATTTTAACATAGAAAGTACACAGGACCTAGAAAAGCTTAAGTTTAAAATTTCAGCTTAATATCTTTAAAACTGTGCGAATAAATCGCGCAGCAACAAATAGACAGACGGACGGACGGACAGACGGTCATGGCTAAATCGATTCGTCTCGTCGAGGTGATCAAGAATATATATACATTATAGGGTCTACGATGCCTCCTTTAATGCGTTACAAACTTTCCGACAAACTGAATATACCTGTTTTACGTTATGTGTAACCGGTATAAAAATAAATAAAATAATTATCTAAATCTTTTTATGTTATCACTCATTTCCAAGTTCTATCTGCAAAACCATTTGATAAAGCTTGTAAGCTTTCTAAAAATTTTACCTATTCTATATTCTTTTAAGACAAGTCAAAAAAATCTTTTATTTCCTTTCTTGCTAGCTATGTTTGAGTTCATATTTGTTAATCAATAAGTTTCAATTATATTCGACTTCACTTTCAGATTGGCTACTCGTCAGCAGCGGCATTTTCCAGGCAATCTTCGCATTGGCTTTCGCACATTGGGCACAAAAATTTCATGCCCTAAAATGGCTTGTGGGCTCTTTAATGTTTCAATCGGCGATGTGTGTTATTGCAGTTATACCACAAATATCGAACTTGTAAGTAAAACGAAAAAAGAATATTTAAAATAATCTAAAATACTAAAATATAAAAATTTTTCTTTATAGTTCGAATGGCATAAAACCGCAAAACGAATTACTCGACGCAAATCTCTGCACTACATCATTTGCACAACTGCAACGTTTAACGCTGACACCACAGCAAAGTAGTGTAGCGACGCTAGTTATGCTCTTCGTTTTACAGTTAACTCTCGGAATGGCTACGCTCGCCTACTATACGATTGGCGTCACTTATGTCGATGACAATTCGCTCTCAGTCGACAGTCCTGCAGTGATTGCGGTAACACTGGGTGCACGCGTCTTCGGTTTACAAGTCGGTTCAATGATTGTCTTGGGTATTAGTGCCATAAATCTCGGTTGGTGGTTAGGATGGGTCGTTCTAGCGCCGCTAGTTTTTGTTAGCGCTGTGCTGCTGGGTCTATTTCCGAAAAGTCTACCCAAGACAGTAATACATCAAGCGGCGCAACGTATTATCGAGGCACGTAATGCACATCGTTTCGGTAGCCAAATGTCTACGTACATTGATGATACGGATTTTATGCCATCGATAAGGCGTCTCTTCAGCAATAAGCTGCTCATGTTCAATTTGATCAGCGTCATGTTTATACAAGCTGCTGTGGTCAACTATGCGCTGCAAGAGGAGAATTACTTGCAATCGCGTTTCTATTTGCCTTTCAATGAGCAAGATGGCCTGCTGCAAGAATGGACTTCGGCATTTATTGCGTATTTTCTTAAACCGCCAATAATGGCTGTTGGCATTTTACTAGGTGGCCTGGTCATCTCAAAGGTACAACTTTCTGCGCGTAAAATTGCTGGCATAAATATTGGTCTGGGCTTGCATTTGGTAGCAATTTATGTTGCTTTTATATTCATAAAATGCGATGTTGGAGCCATTGCTGGCATACAGGCGGGCAAGCTAACGCAACCCTTTTGCTCTACGGAATGTCTCTGTAAACCGACCGCATTTATGCCAGTTTGTCCGGAAAATAGTCGTGTCACATATTTCTCACCCTGCTATGCCGGTTGTCGCAATAAAACGTCAATTAATAGCATCGAATTGTACGAAGGCTGCACGTGCCTTAGCGATTTTAATGCTGATCCAACGCATCAAGTAAAGGCAACTGCAGGCGCATGTAGCGCTCCGAATTGTCAGAAAATGTTAATGGTCTATCAGGTACTGAGTCTCTCGGCGGCGGCACTTTTGGGCATTGCAATAATTGGCAAAACTTTAATAACGCTGCGCAGTGTTCTGCCACAGGATAAATGTTTGGCGCTGGCATTTGAGGTAATGATTGCCGGCTTTATTACTTATGTACCTATTCACTTGGCTTATGATGTGGCAACGCGTGAGTAATCGCTTTATTAATATTAATCTTAAATATTATCTTTACTAACACACTCACACACACACACACACAGGTAGCACCTGCATTTACTGGTCACCCAACTATGAACGCTGTCTGCTACGTGAGACACCACTGCATGGCAATATTTTGGATACAATGACTGCCAGTTTGCTGTTTGTTGCTATACTTTTTGATATTTTAGTTTTTATCTATGCGAAAGGCTTAAATATCTACAATTGCAAAGTCACCGATAGCGATTATAATCCAGCGTTGTATTCTGCACTACCACAATATGACTCAAACAATGCTGGTCAGCAGCAACAACAACCACAACAGCCGCTTACCATACACAATGCCATTGGTGGCAGTCCAGCAACAGAAACTACAACAAGCGTTTCGCCACCACAGCAGCAGCAGCAGCAAAAGAGTAAAGATCAACAACAAGAATCAGACAAAGGCATCACAGTATTTCGTAATCCGAGCTCATTGACTAATTCGTCAGCGGGTGAACAAAGTTTAGTGCCGCCCAGTGAAAGTGGTGTTACTTATGCACAGGTCGTTTTTCCACCTGATCGACATAAACCAAATGATGGTAACAGTAGTCCCAAGCGTTTGGCTGTACCTGCAAATGTGCCATTACATCATCTTTCTGAATCGGATGTACGCATGCAGTTGGGTAATCTGAAGTCTTTTGGTGGTGCTGCTGCAACTACTGACGCTGCTGCTGCTGAGCATACAGAAGGAAATGCTGCTACTGGGAAAGATGTTGTCGATGACCCAGTCAAAAATGTTGCTGTTAAAGGCGAAGCACAAGAAAATGGTAAACGTAGCGATGGTTTTGGACGTGGCGCAGTGCCTAAGCTACCAAAAACACCACCGCCAACTGAAACTAATCTAGATGAACTTAGACCACAGAGTCCGGAAACGGATTTCTAAAAATTCATTAACAGAGACAGTATTTGCTGCATACATACATACATACATACTATACGTTTAAAAATAAGCTCTATAAATATTCAAACGAAAAATCGAGCAAACATATTTGTAAATTATAATTTTAGGTTAGAGTTTTCATGTCTTCTACAAGTAGTGGCTTCTTATTGATTAAAGCTAAAAAAATATATAAACTACAACTAAATGCATTTTAAAAATATAAATTCTAACAATCTGGAGCACTCTAGCCTAAAAAAAAATGTTGTAATTGTAAAATGTTGAAATTTTAACTGATGCTAATTTGGGGACCGTGCCTTTTGTATAGAGTATGTATACACATTAACGGATCTGCCATGACTTCTTTTACATACAGGCTTAAATTTAATGTAATATTTTACTCTTCGTGAACAATGTATAATATTATGTATAAAATAGTCTCACAAGTGTTCAAAGTAGCCTCTAGCTAATCTTAACAAAAAATTATGTTTCATAAATCGACCAAAAAAACCAGTAATGCTCTACTACTTAACTCTGCTCTACGTTTTTTTAGGATAAAAAATTTTCTATAAGATCGAATATTATCTAGAGTTGAAATCGTTGATAGCTGGCAGAAAAGAAGTTATTTCAAAAACGTGCGGCCTCCCCCTCTTGATTGGCTAGAAAAAATAATGTTAATAATATTTAAAACTTTACGCGAAATAACCTGTTTCCGCTTCACAGGATTAGAGGAGTGACTGTGGGGACCGGACGGGTAGCAGGTTGCGGATAGCTATCGACCATCCATATGAATATGGAATGAGTGTGCGCTGTAGTTGGACGGGGGCTCAACATAGAGCGCTTTCCAGCCAGGTCTAAGTGATGGTTAGCACTGAATAAGCGAAAACGGGTGTCTTGCAAATGCAGCATTGGCAAGACGATTTGTGGTGTCGTCTTCCTAAGTTTACACCTCACCTCTCTGTTCTATTTTCTCTTTCGTCTATTCGTCTTCTGCTCTCTCTCCACATACTATCTTCTTAATTTTCTTCACGCATTTTCTTCCCCTGGGCGGGACCAAGGTGTCAGTCGACCCGTATAAATAGTCTGGAGGACTCAGGCGCCTGGCGGCCGTCTGTTCTAACCAGCCATGCCCAGATGGAGCGGACCTCTGCCTGGGTGGACCCTTTCCCTTCTCCGCAGCTCGTGGGATGAAATATGGATGAAGAAAATAAAAACAAAAAACAAGAAAAAAAACACAAAAAGAAAATAGGGTAACCGGATCACCTAAGAGACCGGAAGGAGCCACAAGTTCCGTAAAAAAATGCTATGCCACAAGCGAGCTCTCTTAGTAGGACAGCCACCAGCGCCCAAAATCCACTCGTAAGACAGAACAAAGCACAGCAAGAATTGTCAGGCCAATCTGGTGCTCCCAAGGCGTCGACAAGCAGAAGTGTCACCGATCAGCTACCAGCGGTTGGAGCCTCCGCAAGTCAGGCAGCCGAATGAGTACTTGTTTGCGGCAGCGCAGAGAATTTTGTGCGTCCGGATCCTTCTAAGGCAATAAGAAAAGATCGTAGTGTAGCATGTCGTTTACAATCTAGTTTTTAAACAAGTATACTTGAAAATACAGGAGGACATACGTTGGACGAGTTTAGTCGTACCCGACTTCAACATCGCCTTGTACGGAGCAAATCAATCGAAAGACCAGAAGATCCTCGGTGTTTTAGATTGGAATGACGAGTCCGGCAGAATTCCCAGACACCAATGGAAACACTGGCCTTCTCAGATGCAGGATGGTATCAAGGTAACATCAAGGTTGTGGCGTAGGAGGATGATGCTGCAGTGCATGAGTATCTTCGAAGCCCACAGACCCCAAGGAAATGCTGGAGACGTTGAAGATGCAGAATCTCAGCCTTCCTAAACATAACTAATCATAACTAGAAGGTAGTTAAACTAGAAGAAGAGACTACGAGGGCCACAACCCAAGAGATCATTCTTCTAACTAAGAAGAGTCTGTAACATCTTAAGACGAATGCGGGAAGAGTAAACTATGGTGTTGATAAGGTTTCTCTAAAAGTTTACAAAACTGATACTACTGCTGAAGGTAACCTGGCACCATTTATTACCACAGACCCTCCCAGTGGTGATGAAATGGAAGCAGAAGAGATGGGGGGAATAAGTCGCCGGAGGTTATGCCTCTCTGTTTCAGATTTCGAGTCGGACATTGTGAGGCTATACGGCAGCAATATAGCTCTTCCCAGTGATGAGGGGGAGAACGATTTAGCCCTGACGGAGGAGATGGACAAAGACGATGTTGCAGGTTCTACAAATAAACCTGCATCATTGTAAGGCAGCATTAGCTGCTCTTCTTCTTCGCCTCGAAAGAGGTAAAGTAGACGTCGTCCTTATCCAGGCGCAATGAATTATGGGTAATCAAATATGTGGACTGAAAAGTCCAAAGTACAACATGAATAGCACAACTGATAATGGCAAACCTCGTACCTGTATTTTAACGAACATTTTTCTTAATACATTTACCATTCCTTAATTAAGCAACATAGATTTAACAACGGTCTGTCTAGAGTTATGGGGGCTCCCAACTCAGAATGGCTTCTTTTTACATGGCTCACAAAGACTCGTTATGAACTTGAGGAAAGTTAGCTGGGGACTATACCGTAAAGCCTTAGCACGTAGTTTACCCTCTGTCCAACATGATAGAGGAATTAGAAGCATTAGTTAACCTATCTCATGACCAGTGATTGATGCTATTGTTTGTACGGAGAAAATCGAATATAAATACCCGGCGGTTGAAGGCATCACGCCAGCTGTACTATAACAAAAATGGCTTGAGATAATCTTCAAGGAAACCTCAAGCTAAATCATCTCTCTTCAGCTTGGAGGGAAGTTAAAGTAGTCTATATTCGTAGAGCAGGGAAAGCGTCCCATGTAACATCAAAGGATTTCAGACCGATTAGTTTATTATCTTTCGCACTTAAGTCCCTAGAAAGACTGATTGACATCTACATTAATGAAAGTATTAACCCCAGACTCATTTCCAATTCTCAACAAGCCTACACCAAAGGAAAATCCACGGAGGCAGCACTCCCCATAGTCACCTCCACAATAGAAAAATCGTTCGAGAAGAAAAAATACTCTCTCACAGCCTTTCTTGAAGGAGCTTTTAATAATGTCCTTCCCGGGGCCATCACTGGTGCCTTGACTGATGAAACGACGCCTCCCTAATAAGTTTTATATGATCATTGCTAACCAGCCGAGCAGCTAACTCTACGCTGGGAGAGGGGACAACTCGAAGGTGTGTCAATAGAGGGACCCCCAAGGGGTTGTCCTCTCTCCTCTACTATGGGCCTTAATGGTCAACCAGCTGTTGAGGTGAATGGGCAAGGAGGGATACCAAGTGAATATTTACGCGGTCGCCGTTGTCATCTTAATAAGGGGAAAGTACCCCCAAGCACTCTGCTATCTTATGCAATCAGCACTAGTAAGCATATCGTCCTGGACAATTTCATGCGGACTAAGCATCAACCCCGTCAAAACAGAACTTGTGCTTTTCACTAGGAAATATAATATTCCGACGCAGGATCCACCTAAACTAAACACCTAGATAAAAAGCTAAACTGAAAAGACAACATAGACGAACGTATCAAGAAAGCCAACATGGCGCTCTTCTTGGTAAAAAGCTATCAGCAAAAAGATATGGGTTTTCACCTTGCATTGTACACTGGCTGTACACGGCTGTAGTACGACCAATACTTCTGTATAGAGTATGCGTTTGGTGGCTAGCACTTGATAAAGTGACCAACCAGGAACGATTACAGAAGGTTCAAAGAAGTGTGGAGATAAGCATTAGTGGTGCACTAAGTACCACACCAACTGATGCACTAAATACTCTCTTTTACCTAATACCCTTAGATCTCATAGCCAAAGACATCAGGCTGGCTTAATTGCAACTATGGACACTCGAGGATACTCAACTTTCTAGTGCCCTCGCCACCAGCCACAGACTCCTGTACATCATACCCAACATTTGGTAGTAAGTACAAAATTTTTATCCCAACAAGAGCACAATTGGGAGGCTTACCTCATTATGAAACCAACGCCGTAAATATCTATACAGATGGGTTCAAACTCGAAGGAAAGGTTGGAGGAGGTTTCTTTTCCCCGGACCCGAACATTAGAGAATCTTTTAGTCTTCCTGGTCACTGCACCGTTTTTCAAGCTGAAATGAGCGCTATATACGAAGCCATGCATTATCTAGGACGCCACTCAGGTAGTAGGCAAAAATTATACATCATCTCTTAAAAGTACTTGACTCATACAATAACACGTCTAAAATTACCTCCCAGTGGCGCACAACTCTCATCGAGATGGCTGAGCAATGGAATATTTGCCTCACATGGGTTCCTGGTCACCAAGATATAGGCGAAGAAGCAGATAGATTGCCCAGAAACGGTAAAAATTAGTGCAGGGAGGAGCTCGACACGAATTCCCATGGCCTCTCTGAAGCTGCGAGTAAAAGAGGAAATATCAGACTAGCAGAGATTAGGTGGACCACAAATCCCAAATGCAATATCTTGAAACTTGCGGGGCCAGAATACTACACCAAACGAACAGCCCAATTAATGCGCCACAATAGACAGACTCTATCCATGATGTTTGGATCTCTCACGGGACACTGCCTGGTTGGCAGGAGTATTCCGACTAGGAGTAGCATCAAAAATGACTTCTGTAGGAGCTGTAGAAACGAGGAAGAGACAGTATAACATTTTCTCTGCTACTGCCCAGCCCTTGGGACAATAAGGTTGACTGCACTTAATAGGCAGTTTCTCGATAGTCTCGATAGCGGAGATTGCATCAGTCAAGATAAGTGCAGTAGTCGCCTTTTAAGGAAATCGAGCTGGCTCGAGAAGGAAGAAATAATTGAGGGATCATATGGTATCACAATGGGCCTATGTGGCCTAGGTGACGTCGCGAAGATTCGCGCCGGCCATTTTAACCTAACCTGTTCATTGAAAATTTAAATATACACATATAGTACATACAATTTTCAATAAAAAAGACAATATTTTTTTTTGGTTTTTTAATCTTTTTTTATAGTATTTTATTGATTTATTTATTTTAATATGGTTTTATCCGTTTTTTTGTTTGTTTAGATATTTTTCTTTAGCAATAGATACTTACAAACTAATTAATAAATTAATAATTATGCTTAATCAACGCTTAAATCAAGATCATCATTAAAATAGGAAAAAAAAAAAATAATAATCCAAAATAAAAAGTTATAAACATACGTAATGTAATAATAATAATAATTATAGTTTGACAAAAATATTTATATCAGTTCTAGTCTGTCTAGTCTGTCTAGTCTGTCTAGTCTGTCTAGTCTGTCTAGTCTGTCTAGTCTGTCTAGTCTGTCTAGTCTGTCTAGTCTGTCTAGTCTGTCTAGTCTGTCTAGTCTGTCTAGTCTGTCTAGTCTGTCTAGTCTGTCTAGTCTGTCTAGTCTGTCTAGTCTGTCTAGTCTGTCTAGTCTGTCTAGTCTGTCTAGTCTGTCTAGTCTGTCTAGTCTGTCTAGTCTGTCTAGTCTGTCTAGTCTGTCTAGTCTAGTCTGTCTAGTCTGTCTAGTCTGTCTAGTCTGTCTAGTCTGTCTAGT